>CM061130.1:78447221-78490500 GCA_030789695.1 Scilla litardierei
ATGGATTCATGAGTAACAGGCGGGAACTGATATAATGGAGCCGGTGCAAAGGCAGAAGCGATGTGCATTCAAATGGAACGTGTATGCCCATGAGGTGCACGTATATCGTTCCAGCGTAGAGCCTCCGATTGGCACCCGATCTATTACCTCGGCCTCCACCTTTACGGCAGTAGTCCTCTCTATTGACAGGGAATCCTGAGTAACAGGCGGGAACTGATATAATGGAGCCGGTGCAAAGGCAGGAGCGATGTGTACTCAAACGGAACGTGAATGACCATGAGGTGCACGTATATCGTTCCAGCGTAGAGCCGTCGTTTGGAACCTGATCTATTACCTCGGCCTCCACCTTTACGGCAGTAGACCTCTCTATTGACAGGGAATCCTGAGTAACAGGCGGGAACTGATATAATGGAGCCGGTGCAAAGGCAGGAGCGATGTGCATTCGAACGGAGAGTGAATGCCCATGAGGTGCACGTATATCGGTCAAGCCTAGAGCCGCCGTTTGGCACCCGATCTGTTACCTCGGCCTCCACCTTTACGGCAGTAGTCCTCTCTATTGACAGGGATTCCTGAGTAACAGGCGGGAACTGATATAATGGAGCCGGTGCAAAGGCAGGAGCGATGTGTACTCAAACGGAACGTGAATGACCATGAGGTGCACGTATATCGGTCAAGCCTAGAGTCGCCGTTTGGCACCCGATCTATTACCTCGGCCTCCACCTTTACGGCAGTAGACCTCTCTATTGACAGGGAATCCTGAGTAACAGGCGGGAACTGATATAATGGAGCCGGTGCAAAGGCAGGAGCGATGTGCATTCAACCGGAACGTGAATGCCCATGAGGTGCACGTATATCGGTCGTGCCTAGAGCCGCCGTTTGGCACCCGATCTATTACCTCGGCCTCCACCTTTACGGCAGTAGTCCTCTCTATTGACACGGATTCCTGAGTAACAGGCGGGAACTGATATAATGGAGCCGGTGCAAAGGCAGGAGCGATGTGCATTCGAACGGAACGTGAATGCCCATAAGGTGCACGTATATCGGTCGAGCCTAGAGCCACAGATTGGCACCCGATCTATTACCTCGGCCTCCACCTTTACGGCAGTAGTCCTCTCTATTGACAGGGATTCATGAGTAACAGGCGGGAACTGATATAATGGAGCCGGTGCAAAGGCAGGAGCGATGTGCATTCAAATGGAACGTGAATGCCCATGAGGTGCACGTATATCGTTCCAGCGTAGAGCCTCCGATTGGCACCCGATCTATTACCTCGGCCTTCACCTTTACGGCAGTAGTCCTCTCTATTGACAGGGAATCCTGAGTAACAGGCGGGAACTGATATAATGGAGCCGGTGCAAAGTGTAACGACTGCTTTTCATGTATCTGGATTTTATATATTATAATATATGTTTTGGTGGATTTTCTCCTCTTGTGTGGTTTTCGTCTCCGTAGTTTTCATTTTCGATCGATTCGTCGTATTTTCTCCCTTCTTTCTTAGGATTGTCGATTTCGAAGTTTGTCACTCGTGACGGGCTTCATAACGGTCGTATCTAACTATTAGATCAAGCCTAGGAGTCTTAGGAATCGATCCCGGGGCCCCGCGCTCCGTATCGGTACTTTCTGTGCTCATTAGCCGGTGTAAGAAGGGCCACCGACCGACTAGATGACGATCCAGTCGGTCGGCAATCCTTCTTGGACCGACTAGTTAGCTTTCTAAATTTCTCAGGAGTTACTGTTTATCGTTAGTCGGTCTAAGAACGTTGGTTGACCGACTAGGTTGCAAACTAGTCGGTCAGCAATGCTTCTTGAACCGACTAACTCATCAAATTATTTTTGTATCAGTTACTGTTTACTCTTAGTCGGTCTAAGAACGTTCATCGACCGACTAGTTGCCAAACTAGTCGGTCAGTACTTGTTCATGGACCGACTAACTCTAGAATCCTAATTTCACCTGTAGCTACTGTTTACACTTAGTCGGTCTGCGTTGGTCGACCGACCGACTAGTTGTCAAACTAGTCGGTCAGTGGTTGTTCTTTGACCGACTAACTAGTGCTGTAAACCCTAGTTTTGCCCTAGCCGCCAGCCTAGCCTATAAATACCCAACCCAAACGTTTTCTTCCCCTCCAACTCGACCCTAAACCCTAAAATCGCCCACATTGATCCCCCACCTTCCTCCAAGCTCCATTGCTTCATTCCAAGCCCTAAAACCTTCATCCAATCCATCCATCTACTCTATCTACCCCTCATCTTCCCCAAATCTCCATCAAAACCCATCAAAATCTCCAAATTCCCCAAAACCCTAGTTTCCCCAAACTTCTCCAATCTCTTCCAGATTTGATCCTAGGGTTCCCCGGAGTGTTCCTTCCGTCTCCTCTCGGTAAGAAATCGATCTACCGTTGTTTTCTCAACTTATCTATATTTTTATGAAACCCTAATTAATTTCATGTGTTTGGTGTTTGTTTCCCCCTAAACAGCGATTTCCTCGTAGATAGCATCCGTGTGACGAGGTTGATCGTCATCGGTGCTAGGCAAGTGAAACTTGCCACTTAGGGTTTAGGCCATGTTTTAGGCCATTTGCATGTTGTAGGCGTAAAAGAGGCTAGGCGAAGATATGAAACTCGCCTAGGCGCAAATTGGGGAATTAGCTTGACAACGAAGCTAATTCCGACTTTTAGCATGTTGCATAATTACCATGTCATGTTTACTTTCAATTAACGGTACGCGAATATGTTCATGTCATTGCATTTTGCCTGTCACGTTTAATTTAAATTAACGGTACGCAAATATCTGTTCATGTCTTTGCATAGTGATTATTCATCGTGATTGCGTAGCGCACGCTACAATATTATATTCCTGGCTCGTGCTCCAGAAGCGAGCTTAGTGAGTTGGAAACCCCAACGCTCGACACATATGGGTGGGGTAAGAGATAAGCGGCCTGAGCCCCGAGTTGGCCTGATCCGCCACTCCGGCCAGCAGGTGGACTCTCTAGTGCACAAGTGATTAATAGTGATAGAGATAAGCGGCCTGAGCCACGAGCTGGCCAGCAGGTGGACTCTCTATGCACTAAGTGTTTACCAGTGACAAGTGATTAATAGTGGTAGAGATAAGCGGCCTGAGCCACGAGCTGGCCAGCAGGTGGACTCTCTATGCACTAAGTGATAAGTGATAAGTGATAAGTGATAAGTGTTAAATGATAAGTGATTAGTGATTTGGTAGCTTTTGCTACATTGTGCATGCTTGCTTCTCTTTTTAAACTGTTGCATCATGCTTAACTGCCATGTCATTACTTAATACTATAACTGCTAGGTTGCTAGATGCCTCACTTTCAGTTTCCTTGCCCAAGTCTTTTAGACTTGCTGACATGTGCCCCTTTACTCTTTTGGGTGACACATGTTAGATCCTGAGCCCGAGTACCTCGTTGAGGACGAGGTGTTTGCTGACGCCGAGCCCGAGCTTGTGTTTGACGGGGAGTACGTGGACACTGGGGACCAGTCCTAGTGTCTCCGTTGCGTTTTATTTTTGTTAGACAGTTGTTTGTTATTGGTGCGTGGCACCCATACTTTGTTATGTTGTTGCTTTTGTTGGCCTTGTTCTGGGCCTTTAGACTCTTTTCCTTTAGCCTGGTGGCTTTTCTGGATGTTGAACTTATTTGTGATGCTGGACAATATTTGTGAGATGTGAATTTTATCTCAGTCTCTCCTTGTATTATTATTGCTATTCTGTTGTGGTTACAGGGACCTGTTTATGTATTGTGGACGCTTATCGGGTTTGGGGCTTCACAGCTCCACTCTCGTGCGGACCTTTTCACGTCTCGCCTCCATTTTAGGGAAGCGGGTCGTGACACAAAGGCAGGAGCGATGTGCATTCAAACGGAGCGTGAATGCCCATGAGGTGCACGTATATCGGTCGAGCCTAGAGCCGCCGTTTGGCACCCGATCTATTACCTCGGCCTTCACCTTTACGGCAGTAGTCCTCTCTATTGACAGGGAATCCTGAGTAACAGGCGGGAACTGATATAATGGAGCCGGTGCAAAGGCAGGAGCGATGTGTACTCAAACGGAACGTGAATGACCATGAGGTGCACGTATATCGTTCCAGCGTAGAGCCGCCGTTTGGCACCCGATCTATTACCTCGGCCTCCACCTTTACGGCAGTAGTCCTCTCTATTTACAGGGATTCCTGAGTAACAGGCGGGAACTGATATACTGGAGCCGGTGCAAAGGCAGGAGCGATGTGTACTCAAACGGAACGTGATCGTCAAGGTAATAGGTGCAGTCAAGAGAAAGGGCTTTCTCCTCTCTTCCAAGAGAGTCTTCAACACACAACACACTTCTCCTTCAAGTTCTACTTCAAGGCATATGGTATTGTAAGTGTTGTTTTCATAATTTCATAACTTTCGTTATTTTGTTTTTGTGCTAGGTTTGCGAGTGCGGTTTGCTTACTCACAAGTTGTAGGAGTGAAGGACATCGATTGTATTCGATTTCACTTGTAGGGTTGCTACAAGTGGGTTTAAAGGCAACCTCAAGTTAGTGTTCTAACTTGAGTATCCGGAGGTATCCGGGTGGAAGGGACGTAGGATAACCGGGAACAAGGCGGGAAGTTACTTGGGTAATCCGAACACTTGAAACATAATTGCGTGTGCATTTGTTTATTATTTGGGTTTAATTTTAATTCCGCACTATATTTGTTGATCATATATCATATATATGTGTGAATTTTGTGATATGGTCTCCATGTATGCTATATCTATATGTGTTGTGATTTGAGACGTTAAGTTTCCTTCGTGTATCTCAATGTTGATATTGGACTTTCGTTCCTCTTATCACCTAAGTTTATAATGTGGTTTTATGATTTTTTGGATTTTATATATATTTAGATTCTTATTTGGCACGATTGTTGTTATTTTACTGTCGCCTTTTGGATAATGCCATAGGGGGATCGAAATAAACAAACAGAATCGTAATGAATGTTCTATGTATGGTCTAATAAACAGACATACAAAAACTGGATGTAGGTTTCTACACTGTTTTTTATACACCGGAAGTTGCTACATTGACTCTCCAAATTTGGATGGCCCTGTAGCAAACCGGCAACATGATTCCAGTTTTGCAGGGCGGTTGATGGAGGGAAAACGCCATATTTGGCGTGTTGTTGCAGTGTGGTTTGGAGATGATATAACCGGCCAACTTCCGCTTAGACTTGCATGGAGTCGTCGAATATAGCTTAATTCACATAAACTAAATATGGGAAAAAATACCTAATTAAATGTCACATCATCTACCAACTAGATTCAATGGGGTTGGATTGTGGGGGTGTCGAGACTCGAGAATATATTGTGGGGCCCGCTAAACAATATGCGGACCTTCGCGTTCGAATGTTGTTAACTGGGCAATTTGCAGTAGGTTTCGCGTCGTTCAGCTGTCCTGCGTTGAAATATTCTATCTTTTTCCCTCTGTGGGCTCCACTTTAATGTGTTACTATTAATAAGACGAAAAGCGATGGTACGTAGAGATGGAAATTGCGGATGAGGTGAGAGGTTGGTGGGACCACAAACAAAGAATTCGACCGGTCATCTACTCATCCAACTGCCGACTTTGCTGGTACTTTGTTTGAGATAAGTTTTTCACGTAAGCGCCATATCAGCGAATATTTGTATCCATTCTGACAAGTAAAACATTTTAGTCGTTTAATATATCTCCTCACACAACTGTATACAGTAATGCCATATGTGCCCGATGAGGAAATTCGTATAATAAATCCAAATATTCGACCGCGCACAACTATCCCTCATTTACGCATATACTGCGCGTGACTAAATTATGTTTGCTCACCGCGCACATCGGTTCAAATTTTGCCCCGTTTTGCGAGCTCAGTAATTAATCCGCCGTTTGTTTATACTTGTAATAACAAACGGAAGAGCGAGAGAGTCAAGAAGCAAGATGGCCACCCTGCAGGGTCCGGCAAAAAATTTGAGTTACCGCCAAACTCGGAGTATTAATGTAGCAGACCGCAAAAAAACACCGCAAAGACCCCAGAAAACCCCGCCATGCGTCCGGTCAAGTGGAGGATATCTATCCCGCCAAATTTGGGGATATATCACCATTCGCCATGATTTGTGCCTTCACTGCAGATATGGCTGAGAAATCGTGTCACTGGGACGAAGAAACTTTGCAAGGCCAGTCTTCAGAGGGAAGAAGAGACGGTGACGTAGCTGATAACCGTTCCCTTCATGGCAGGGGGGATGTGCGGCCGCAGTTGCCTGAGACTCCCCTAAGGGATACGTGGCCATGGGGAGGTCTCGTTCCGGCAGGCTATGTCCCCCCGGCGTACGAGGGGGCATTGCTGTTGAATCCGCCCACTGACGTTCCATCAGAAGGTACTAGGGGGAACCGTCACCGACCCTTCTTCCCCGTCTGGGACGGCGAGTCTGCATTGGTGGATAGGGGGGTGGCCAGTCGGCTGGTGGAGAACTCCATCCTTCCCATTGACCAAAGTGTCCTGGGTCAAATTGACATTGAAAGACTCGCTAACTCAGTCGTTTATGGCAGTTACCAGGTTAAGTACTAATGTCGTCTCGTTGTGCTGTTGCCTTACTCTTACAGTCTTACTTATCCATGATTCCCTGCAGACATCATTGGTCGGGGCGGAACTGCGTCGCCGAGTGGTGCAATTGTTGATTGCCGAGCGGAAAAAGGCGGTTTCCTTCGAATCTCAACTTAAGGATTTGAAGGAGCAGCTGATGAAAGAGAGAGACCGCAGATCTCAGGCGGAGTGGGAGGTTGCGAAAGCTAAAGATCGGGCGGCCTCTATGTCAGCGGTTCGGAAGAGCTCCGAAGAGCGATGGTACGTAGAGAAGAGCAGTCTCCTGGCTCGTATAGCCGAGTTGGAGAGAAACTCGCTTCCTCCAAACTCGATTGCAGACGTGAGGCATGAGGCTGAGGCGAGGAAGCGTCAGCGATCTGGTCGGGAGTCCGGTGGAGGATCGGCCCAAACGTAGGACGGTTTGGCTACCAACGCCCCCTCCAGCGAGGCGTCTGTGTGAATCGTGGCCATCTTAGTACCCCAAATGGTTTTCATATTTTGAGAGGTGAACATGTGATGGTTTACGCGTTAGTAATGAACCCCGAACATTCAATTGGCAATGAACACCGTTTGGTCCAGTCTTTTACCGCTTGTTAGTTTAATTATCTGTTTGCCAACCATTAGCGATCTTCGTACACCGATTGCTTAATTTCTTGTGGATATTAAAACTATTAGCATACAGCCATCACAGAAATGGTCAAGGATGGTGTGAAATATCGAAGTTTCCCGGGAATATACTTAGTGCACGTGAACTGCGTTGGAATTGAGCTTAGCATCACAGTGAACCAGATATACAATTTTTTTCTCATTGCTCACACCGGTCCCACCTTTTACCTGATGTGTATGGATGAATCTGATTTGTCAGTGTGTTTCATTGGAGTCATTTTCTCCAGCATTCACATAGCCTCTACATGCATCGAGATTGTTACGTATAGAGTTTTCCTTTAAACGAACTTGGGATATTGGACTTATGCCATAGATTCAAGTAGACCATCGTCAAGGAGAGAAAGATTCAAGAATACGCAGAGGTGGAAATCACTTCATGCAACATAAATAACACATTTACTGCAGTATACGGTCTTTAACATCAATAACATACCAAAGCACACAATTATGAGTCCAACTCTTAGCATTCTCCTTTATGTCCGTTGTGCGCGGTGAGCAAATTTTTAATGCTGTAACATAAATTGCTCAAAGCTCACAACGGGCAAAATTATGCCAGGCGTGCGAATTTAGCTACTGTATCCCATAACATAAATGTTCAAAGCGCACAACAAGCAAAGACATGATGGCGCGTTGAGTTCCCGTTGTGCAGAAATCCCATAGATTTTGTACAAAAATCCCAAAAAATTCAGTATATTCTTTCATTATAAACTCAGTCACTACATTTGCACAAAATTATAAATTCAATGCTCTGATGATACGGTAATTACAGTGGGAGATTTTCCTACATCTTTACAGAATAATGTCTCGAATTGTCGCATCCTCTCTTCAAGGCCTTCCACCCATCCTTCGGCCGCAGGCAGGCGGTTAGCCTTCCATTGCCTTATTACCGGTGGGACCGGGCTTCTATCTTTAAGTTGAATATTTACAAAGTGATTATTATTTACAAAACCTATGGTGAAGGGACCACGTTTTGTACCTTGGTGTGGTCCTGATCTTAACGGAAAAAATGAAAGACATTGTTGCATTGACAGCAGATGTATTACACAGTTATAACGACTTGAGATAATATGTCCAACTTCAGGGAAGGTCATCCAATATTGCATCGGGGGGTGGTCACCCATATAGTTAATTGACACTACCTGTTCTTGTGCACTTTCCTCACCCATCACCTTTGAGTACACATCATAGTGGTCACGCAGCTCTTGAAGCAAGTCTCTTCTGACCACCTTCCACTGGTCCTCTCCCATCCCTAGATGTGAAGATATAGCCCTGTAACCACAGTTCCCATCTACCGTCACATCTGTGACGTTCGATATATATTTGGCGATTGCAGCGGGGAATTGATCAAGATAAGGTATGACTCTTTGAACGGCTCTAGCGTCCTTTGCTTCATAATTTGCTGCTACAAATGAAGCTGTAGCAGAAACCCCAGTCATACTGCCAGATGTCACGGCTTTGCCAGTTGGTTTCTTTCTAGCAAGTTGAGGAGGAATGGGTGGGGCAGACGTATTTTTGATTCTTTGGGACCGCCTCGGCTGGACACGGCCGACGCTTTCTTGTTTCGATGAGACTTCAGGTGGAATTTGAGCAGAGCAACTAGCCGCATCGCCGAAGTCATGATCAAAATGAGCAGGATGAATGGGGGTGGCTGTATCTTCATTTGTCAAATTATTATCCCTTTTTCTTCTTCCATTGAACACGACATTAACTTGCGGCTCTGTAATCAGATTTGTCGCCGGGGTAGCTAGCTCCTTCAACTTAATTAACAACTCCTGCTTCATCGGCCCATCAAGTTGAGCATAGAGCATGTGTATGCGCTCTAATTCAGCATGTATAAGCCCATCTTCTTCAGACATCAATTCCGGCTTAGCCTCCATGTCTAGCTGCTTCCAATGGGAATTTACGGCATCTAAGGGAATGGGGCGATTTTCCCTTGTGTATTTGCCAATCTCATTGGCACATGGTACACCATAAATCATTCTAGCTAGACAATCACCTGTGCATTGGTCCGTTCCCATAGGGTCAGATTTATCAGCTTCCACAGACATTATCTTCAACGCCGCAGCGGCTGTAAATCCTACCAGCTCCTTGAACAAGAACCCATGCACATTATGTTGCAACATGATCTTAGATTTCTCGAATGATGCCTTGATCTCGATATGCTGCCCCTCTAATGATTCATGTATGGTTGGCCAAGAAGCGGATAAACTGAAGGCCGATGAACCCAATGCCCTTTTAAGCTTAGAATGTTCAGTCTGTGCTCTTTTGGTCTGCCCTCTGTTGGTACTGACATTTCCAAAGTGGAGATTGCCATCTGTCCATACAGAAATAAACTTCTCCTTGTACTTGTCCAACCAAGATGTCTTCACATAGCTCACGACCCTTGTGTAATCTTTGTACTCGGTCTCCAATGCCTTCAGTTTAGCAACATACTCCTCCTCCTTGCGTGCCCCCACCAATAAATTCCAACTAGAGATGAAACCTAACCATTTTTCTTGATCTTCAAAAGAGGGCTGGCAATTTTTGGCAATATTTTTGGATATGTGCATTCTACATATTTGGTGCACCGCAAGGGGAAATTCATGGCCAATGGCATTCATAAGTGCTGGCTCCAGTGCTGACAAAATTACACGTGGCATCCTGTATCCCTGCAGCAAAGAGCTCAACTTCCCCAAGGCCCACAAGTAGTTCTCCTCACGTACGGCCTCCGTGTAACAAAATGCCGCTGCGAACTGAATATCTGTGGACGTCACCCCATACATCTCCATCAATGGTGGCCTGTTGCGGTTGGTCTTCAACGCGTAGTCCATAACCAGAATCTCTGGAAATTTTCGTAATAACTCAACCGACTGCGGATGTGCCCAAAATATAGTCCTCACTGCAGTTGTCACTTCGTCCACTTCATGATACACAATGTAATTACGCTGTGTCAGTAGATTAAGGAATAGCTGCATTTCTGCTCTCCAGGCCATTTCCCCTGCCTTCATCCTCTGTCTGGCTTTATAAATAGTGTTGATTGTGGTAGATGTTGCATTATCCTTTTCCTTCAGGTATTTCAAGATTTCCCTTGGCCTAAGCAGTCTATGTGACAAGTCTCTCACCGTGGCCATCTCCCCACCTCCGAAACTCCTCTCATCTGGATGTCGCTCGATGTACATTGCGGGTTTATGGTTGTGATTGCCACGTACAACTGTCAAAATCCACTTATCTGTTGCCACACCATTAGCCCTCAAGTAGAAGGGACATGAACACTTCTTGCTTCGAGTTGATTTTTTGGCCGATATATCCGGCCTGTGTGGCCGATATGTCCCACTTCTTTCACAACAAAAATAATAAGTTGGGACCCTATTGCCCTTTGTACTCATATTTGATGATTTTGTAACAACCAAATTCCCGGTTTTCACACCGACCCCTTTTACCCATTTACCAAGCTCTTCTATGCTGGGGAAAATTTTATTTGTTGTGAACTGATTTGTATAATCTTCATTAACCTCTGAGCCTTCAACAATACGCTGAATTAAGTCCCAGATACCAATATAGTCACTAAATGTTAAGCTTTATTTTCTAGTAAATTAGTCAGTTAACAAAGCAAAATAATTTCAAACCTTTGCTTCTTTGTCCGCTTCATCCCAGATCCCCTCAATGTGTACCGAGCCCATCTCAATCTTCGTAATTTCTACGCAATCATGTTCCAAATGTACATTGCAGCAATAAATTTCTGAAATTATTAAAAAATACCAAATTAATTAGCATCAATTAATGGCTTACCAACTTTACGATGCAGTGCGGCCGCAGTCGACTATTTTAGGGCACCCCAACCCAATGACACAAATCTTTTGCACTGCCATAAGGACCTTCGTTTGATATAAGCAGGAACTCTTATAGTCTATATACCTCAGTGAATTAGAATAATTTCTGTTGATCAAACCCTATCTCGTTAGCTTTTCCCGCCTTAGGTCACAAAACTGATCGCATATGGAAGCTGTTACGATGCATTTGTATATACGGATGCGTAGAAATAGTGGTTCATAGTGTAAATTACTCATCGCGAACAGTGGGAGGGCAAAAATGTAAATTGCTCTCCTCTGTAAACCGTCTAGCAGTTTGCCCACCGCACACAACCGCGCAAAACACGGACTTGCTCAGCGCACACAACCACGCAAAACTGGGAATTGCTCACCGCTCACAGCCAATCAAAACACGGAATTGCTCAACGCACACAACCACGCAAAACTCGGAATTGCTCAGCGCACACAACCACTCAAAACACGTAATTGCTCACCGCCCACAACCGTTTTGGTCAAGTCCACATGCACATATGGACGGGTTATTTGCTAGTAATATTTCAAACTAGACTTGTTTACTCAACCAGCACAACGGGTAAATTATTGTAGACCCGATATGACCCGGTAGGACCCGAAATTGTCCCGTGATACCTTCTGCTCGCAGCGAATTGACAGACAATTACACAGATTGCTCACGGCGGAATTTCAAACGGCAAGTATTTTCAAAGATCGCTCCAGTCGCCCAGACCGAAATCCAAAAGCTTTGATTTTTATTTAATTGCTCGAAGGATACATCACTTAGTCAACTGGTGAGATCAAACAAAGAGCTGAATCGAGAGAAATCGATTTAGGGGTTTTTGACCTAAATTTATCAACATCGACTCTTTGGTACGTCTATACTTTTAAGTACAGTTTATCTGCCTTTCTTATTTTGATTTTACATGCATTCATCCACGGTTGAGGTTGATGAAGTCGGTACAAAAATCCAAGGTAATATTGATTTATCTTCTCGGCAATAATGCATTAAATCTTTGAGGATCAGGTTATGAATTGTTTGATACAGGATACTATGGATTTTACAACCGACTTTACCACCAATCAACTGTTCAAGGATAGAAAAGAGCCGTTTCAGTGGATACAAAACGTCGGGTTAAGTCATGGGCATGTGATTGTTACACGTTCGGGGAGATTAAGTAAAACGGCCAAAGGGCATCATGCTGTGTACTTTGCGTGTGAAAGAAGCGGTGAGTATCGGGGACACCGAAAGCTAAAAAAGACCAACCAGCCTGTTAAAACCAAGAAGTGTTCATGTCCTTTCTCATTGCGTGGTTATATGGTGGGCGTGGGCGTTGAGGAGTGGAAGGTAACAGTCGTTTGTGGCAGGCACAACCATGAAGCAGCTAAATATGTCGATGGCCATTCCGATGACGGGACGTTGCAGGGAATGGAGATGGAAACAGTGCGTGACTTGGCGAATAGCAAGGTTCGGCCAGCTGAAATTTTGAAAGTACTGAAGGCAAATAAAAACTTCAGTGCTACCTCAATCAAAGCAATTTATAATGCACGAAACCGGTTACAACGGGGGAAGAAGGTTGGTATTGTAAAACAGTTGAAGGAGTTAGCATCAGCTGATAAAATTGTGGGTGCTGAGAATGTGAAGGCTGTGAATAATGAGGGGGGGATCAGAAGGTGGGGGAGGCGTTTTGGGAGAATGCAGTGCCTGCTGAGTTGCAGGAGGAGGATCATACTGGGAAGATGGGTGGGAGGATGATAAGGTGGATCGTAATGAGGTGGAGCAGACTGCTGGGGAGGAGGAGGAGGATGATGAGAATGCAGTGGATAAGGCCTTTGAGAAGGAGCATGAGGTTCTACGTCTTCAAATTTCTACCCTAGTAGCGGAGATTGCTAAGCAGCATGCTGAGATAACGGATACGTCTACATTGACGTGTAAGCCGGGTAAGGGAAGAAGTAGACCGTTGTGGAAACGTACAATAAAGAAGCCGAAACAATCAATTTCACATGATGATAGTGACGAGGACTTGGCTGCCGACATAATAATACCATATTGGAACGCTTTTCCTGAGTGTCTACGACCCCTTATAGTGCATGTCGTAGATGTGAAAGCAGACGGAAACTGTGGGTATAGGGCTGTGGCAGCTCAGTTGGGACTGGGTGAGGACGAATGGAGGCAGGTGAAATATGACTTGCGAGAAGAGATGCAGAACCACGACGGCTTGTACCGGCAACTTATAGGTGCCGTGGAATTCAAAAAGAATGTAGTGGCACTGGGCCATTTGTTAGACCGTCCAAAAGCTAAATGGTGGATGCATATGCCAGAAATGGCACATGTCATTGCCTCATGCTACGAATGTGTAGTACATATTCTTGCACCTCATCAGTGTGTGACATATTTTCCTTTAAGAACTCCTCCAGTACCCCTATCATCCAGACGCCACATAACGTTGGGTCATGTGAACAATAATCACTTCGTTATTGTTAAACTTGCCCCATATGGTCCTGTCCCTCCGACTTCAAGTATGTGGCTAAGATACCGTTCCGATGTGTCAGCCGGATGGCCGGCTGCTTATGAGGATAGGATGCAACAATTCCAGTCAATAGTATTTGGGCACGATATTGCAACCGTTGACGTTATTGAAATATTGTAGGATAAAACGTTGTATCATTTTACTGTGGATTGTTTATTTCATATTGACAGATTGGTAGCATGAAATTTTATCATGTCTGCCTAAATGTGCAAATGTTATCATCTGTATGCCGTGCTTTGGTGTATGGTATCTATAAGTTATGCCCAACGATAGACCTACTAATCAAGTTTGCCTCTTACTAACTTTTTGGTGAACGGGTACAAACTGATATATACTGGATTTTGAATGCTTAATAACACACGCAATCTATCCAGATTTTCTTAAGGGTGTTAATTAATACAACTAATGATAGTTATCACGTTGGTATTATATTATTTTATACGTATCAATAATGTTGTTAACATCGGCATAAGAATATGAGGAATCCAGTAGAATAAATATTAAAAACAAAATTTAGATCTCCTCAGCGCGCACCGCGGTCAAAATCGTTCTCAGCGTCGCGATTAATAACGATTACCGTTACTAATGTCAAGCCTGACAATCCATGTAATATTACTCAGCGCGCAAAACGGTTTGGATCGTGCTAAAATATAACCGTTGTGCGCGCTGAGTAAAATTTTGCCATCTAAACCATCGAATTTACTCGAAACGCGCAACGGGTTAAAATTTTTACCCGTTTTGACCCGTTTGGACCCTCTTTCATCCCTTGATAAATTCTGCTCACCGCTTACAGCCATAACCTTCCACAGAATGCTCAAGGCGGAATATCAAACGGCCAGTTTTTCGTAGATTGCTCAAGGCGCACAGACGGAAATTCCAAAGATTTGATTTTTATTACTGGGCTCGACATTTACATCACAGTGGCAACTACTGCGTTCAAACAAATCGGTGAAGCGAGAGCAATCGATTTAGGGGTTTTCGACCTAAATTTGTCGAAATCGCGATTTGGTAAGTATACAATGTTAAGTACATTTTATTTGATATCCTTGTTACAATTACAATGTGTAGAAAGAGGAGGCGAAATTTTTGGTTTTTAATTTCCTGCAGATACAGTTGAGATCGATGGAGATGCTAAAAAATTCGGAGGTAATATTGATTTTTCTTTACGTCAATAATGTAACTAATGTTTGGTTCCCGGTCCAATTAGTTGTATGAATTGTTTGATACAGGTGTATATGGATTATACAGCCGAATTTACTACGCTTCAACGTTTTAAAAGTAGAGACGAACTCTTTCAGTGGATAAAGAGCGTCGGACGACAACAGGGGCATGTGATTGTTACCAGTGCGTCGAGTATGAATAAATCGTCCAATAGGACTCCCGCTGCCTACTATGCATGTGCAAGAAGCGGGAACTACAGGGGACACCGACCAGTACGAAAGAGCAACCGGCCAGTTAGAACCAACAAGTGTGGATGCCCGTTCAAATTGCGTGGTAATGAGGTGGGCGATGGCGGTGAGTGGAGTTTAACGGTCGTTGATGGCAGGCACAACCATCAAGCTGCTAATTATGTCGCGGGCCATTCCGACGATGGGGTGTTGCAGGGAAAAGAGGTGGAAGCATTGCGAGACTTGGCAAATAGAAAGGTGCCGCCGTCAGCAATTTTGAAAGGCCTGAAGGAAACTAAATCCTTCAATGAAACACCAATCAAATCAATTTATAATGCACGTTCCCGATTACTAAGGGGGCAGAGTGTGGGTATGGTAAACAAGTTGAAGGAGTTAGCATCACCGTGTAGAATTGTGGGTGATGAGCTTGTGGTGCATGTGGATAATGTTAAGGAGGAGCAGAAGGGAGATGAGGAGAAGGTGGATGAGGCTGAGGAGGCGACTGCATTGGCTGCTTATTGGCAGGATGATGTGGTGGATCGTAATGCGATGGAGCAGGCTGCTGAGAAGTTGGCTCTTAGTGGGCAGGAGCATAATGCTGCGGAGGAGGATGAGGTTAATGCAGCGGATGAGAATGTGGAGCCGAGGGTGCATGATGTTTATGGGGATGATGAGGCTGAGAATGCAGTGGCTGCTGAGTTGACTGTAGATGATTATGTTATTGGGGAGATGGTGGAGACGGAGGAGACGGTTGCCCTTAACGTGGAGGTGCAGAATGCTGAGGAGGTACTGGTGGAGGATAATGCAGCGGCTGAGACTGTGGAGCCGAAGGTGTATGAGGAGATGGCGAACGAGGAGGATGATGATAAGGAAGTGGCTACTGATTTGATTGCTGAGGAGCATACTGGGAAGTTGGTGGATACGGCGGGGACGGTGGAACGTAATGTGGCTGACCAGACTGCTGAGATGGATGAGGGGGAGAATGCAGCTGGGGAGAATGAGGAGCCGCAGGAGGATGAGGCGAATGTGGAGGATGTGGAGGATGAGTAGATAGAGGATGCTGGGTTGATGCAAGCTGAGCTTACGTTGGAGTTGGGGGCGACGGTGGAGACGGGGGATCATAATGTGAATGCTCAGACTGCTTGGAGGGAGGAGGAGACGGCTGTGGCCTCGTATTTTGATGAGCACGAAGAGATGGATGTCATGCTTAAACAACTTTCTCCCCTGGTTGATGAGATTTCTGATCATTTTTCGGATGTGACAGAGAAGCCTACAGTTAGGAGGAAGCCTGTTAAGGCTCCACGGTTGCATTCAATTGCGGAGCATATGGCGGCGGCGAAGGAGAAGCCTAAATGGAAGAGGCGTCCTGTAACAACCTGAAATTTCATCACTTCAATTTACCAATTTTTACGTACTTTAAAAAAATTAATTTTTCTTTATAAATGTTCGTGAAGAATTTTATAACAAAACTGATTTCAAAAATTCTTATAAAAATATTTTAGAACACTAGACTTATCATATTATATTTCAGCAATTTCAGATTTCCTCAAATGTCCTAAACATTTCTGTTAAAATTCATCTCCCAAAATTACCGTTTTGATTCCACGAATTTATTTTCTATACAAACGTCTTCAAAACGTTTTCAAACTTCTGCAGTAGCATCATATGATCATTTAGAGCTCCCCACATTAATTTCGTAATTTTCTGATACCATTTCTCTAGAGAACCCACAAACCCGCTTTCTAAACGTTTTGGCCAAAAACTAGTATTTCCTTAGTCCAAACCCTGGAACGGTCTTCGTATTCGCGATCCTCGTGACGATACGATCCCGTGGGTATGTTTTCGTAATTTTTCGGACACGTTTACTAGTAGGGGCATTTTCGTAATTTTCTCCTTTTGTATTTTCACTAATAACTTTCATTAAAGGGGTTTTACCTTGCTAATTACCTACTTAACCCTAATTAACCCACCTAATCCAGCTACCACCTAACCCGTATCTAACCCCGATCTCCATCTAACCCCCACCCTCAGCTAACCAAGGAACATCCCAACTACCCATTGGTTAACCCTGTATATTAACCCCTTCCCTTTGTTTTAAGTCTCTCACTTCTCTCTCTCCTTCTATATTTCGAACCCAGGCATCAAGTTTTCTTACGCACTGCCCTTTCCCGCCATCCGTCTCTCACTCAGTCACTCTCTCCCGCTCTCTCTCCTCTCTTGTACTCACCTCCGGCGAGCTCGACCGCCGTGTGCCCCGCCCTCGATCACCGTCACTCGTCGTCGTCTTCGACGGAGGCCGCCGCACGAAGCTCCCCTCGTTCTCCGTCATCCACCGCTGCAACCCACCGTAGACCCCGCCGCCTCTCCGAGAGTCCGCAGCGCCGCCCTCCGGCCTCAACCCCCGCCGACGAGCACCTTCCTCCGCCTCCGCCTTCCTCCGACGCTTCGAAGCCCACCCCCGATCGACGTTCGCCTCGCTGCAGCCCCCAGCTCCGACGTCGCTCCGCACCCCACGTCGACGCTTCGCCGTCAGCTTCTCCGGAGCTCCGCCACAGGCCGCCGCCGTCTTCCACCGCGCCGCCGCTGCCTCCTCCGCTGACCGCCGTCGCCGTCTTCCGCCACGAGGCCGCCGTCGTCGTCGAATTCCCCCGCCCCTGCAGCTGCAACGACGAAGCAGCGTCGGTAAGTTTATAAGGGCAAACTTGTAAATACGCGATTATTTCGTAATTTCGTATTTTATGATAATTAATAAATGAGTTTATTGGTTTTAAATCCATAAGTAATTATATAGGGCCCAGAAAAATGTGTGACTAGTCCCAGAAAATCAGAAACGTCGAAACGAATCCATTGGCGCTAGTTTCGTCGCGATCAGGCAAGTATATTTCTCACAGTGAATTTTTAAAGGCAAAACTTAAATAGGTTAAAATTCTTCTAAAATTCGTAGCTTGCAATTTTTACGTATATGTACGTCTGATAAAAATATATGTTACAGTACTTGTAAATACGATCGTTTTGACATCTTGTTTGCAAAATTCTGACGTACGGTTTGCCCGGAATAAATCTTTGAAGATATGTTGTAATGATAAATTCTTGTTTTAAAAATCCTTTTAAAATTCGTAATCTGTGATTTTACGTGCACTTACGTACGATAAAAATATATGTCGTACTACTAGTGAATACGATCATTTTGACACCTTGTTTGAAGAATTCTGATGTACGGTTTGCTCTAAACAATTCATTGAACATATGTTTTAAAAAAATCATTCTTGATTTAAAATTGCTTTTTGGCTATTTAAAATTGTTTAAAAATTGTTTAAAAATCTTGAAAAATAACTACAAGTCTTAGAAAGTATTCTAAGCTAATTTAAACTCATTTGCTTAGTTAAAATTAGATCTTGCTCGTTCTTTCATCAATTTAAGTGATCTTTATGTTTTCTTCTAATTGCTAAATCGAATCGCAAAGTGGTGAACTTTTGTGAAACTATCGTACGGACTGTTGAAAACCGAGACTGAATTGACTGAAATGGAAGATGGAACTTCAACAATATTGAATGGAAGATGGAACTTTAACAATATAGAATGGAAGATGGAATTTCAATAATAGACAGATAGTACACATTCTTTTGACCGACACTAGACTTGACATGGGATTGGGGTAGTCTATGATCACAAGTGTTACAGAATGACTGGATGCGCCATACTAAATTACCTCCAACACATTACGGGGGTTAGAACCTTGACCGTTGCCATATCGGAACGGTGGGTAAGCCGCGGAGTTGCTCCCGTCGCAGGCTGCATGTTGGTTATCTCTAGTACTCTTGGACATGGACTTATCACTAGGATAGACTGGTTATTGACTATTGTTCTAACATCTTTTCTGCAGGTCGCTACAGTGTGTTTATTAAATGCTAAATTGTCACAGGTTGCTGATAGTATTGCAAATTGTTATTGAAATTGCTACAGTTTGCAAATGGTATTGCAAATGGCTATCAATGATTTAATTGCTGCAGGTTGCAAATGTTTAACTGCTTTAACTGTTTTAACTACTTTAAACTGCTTTATCTCTTTTATTGCTCATTCGTAAATTAAGCTTATTGCTTGTCTTTAAGTGCATCATTGTTTAATTTTAAAATGTCCAACATTTTGGTTTTGAGATTATCTTGCCGAGTAAACCTCGCTGACGGACATTTCATTTTGTTGTTTTACGAAATGTCCGTCAGGTATCAATAGTGAGTTCTTTGAAGACACTACTGCAGAAACCGAGCCAGTGCTCGAAGGCTACGTGGAGTATCTGCCCACAGAAGACTAGACTTTTACCTTCGCGTCAGCACTTTTATACATATTTGATTAATGTAATTCGTGTACTTTGTTTGTATTGGCCATACTAGGCCAAGCTGTATCTTAATTATTGTACACTGGATATGTAATAATGTTGTTTGAGCTGCTTCTTAAACTTGCAAGCAAGAATCTGCAATTTTTATACAGACGCTTAGTGTGTTTAAGCCAAGGAGGAAGAAAAGAAAAAGATTTCAAAAAAGAAAAAAAAAAGTACTCCTCCTTGTTTTAAGCACATCGCGGACCCGTTCACGTCCTCGCTCCCGGTAGAATGGGAAGCGGGGCGTGACAGGTTTTGGTGGCGGCCCATGCAGGTCTTGCTTATGCAAATACTTTAAGATCGGTTTAAATGACATTAATATCCATGATACTGCTAGAATAGATTTATTCTAACCTACCTTACATTGCGGTTTGTTTTAAAGTATATATGGCAGGTCGACCAGATACAGACGACGTCACCAACAACGACATCTTGGGTATCGTAAAGGAAATACCGGAAATTCAACCCTATATTCTCCACGAAGCTGCTGAGCCAGTAATCATTGGTATATCTGAATCTTTTCCCTCTATGTCAATTTGACACCTATCATCTTTATTGTCATTACTAGCATACTTTATCGTGCTGTATGTATTTGTCTTCATAACATGTCCACTTCTTGATTTGAAAGTTTCCTATTGCTTCTTACCACAAAATTCGTAACGAACTATTTCCATTAAACCTTATTACTTTTCGAACTCTTAACCCTTGTTTAGGAACTCGTGTTCCATTCTTGGTTATACCCTCCTTAGTAGCCACTTTTGCTAACCGTTATAGTTATTTTCATTGGATGAACCATCTACTCATTTCATCACCTTTCCTTCAGTTGATGATGGCACGCATATAAATGATAATCTTCCTTCAATGGACCATGATACCGGTCAATGTGCTTGGCTAAAGTCTGTTGGATCAACCTAGCTAGACTGGGTGCAAGTGATCCTAGCTTAGTCACTTCCCTGGCCGTGTCCACTGGACCGCAAGGACGTGAATCATGATTATGTGACGCCATCGATCTTCATCATTATCACCTTCTCTTAGCTTGATGACCTTTCGATTGACCTTCTTAGAATCTTTCTTTAGTCCCCTTGAACTCTAGTTATGGAGGACAGCATTCGAATTTTGGATCATCAGAAGTTCGAGTTCAACCACTGAAGCAAATCGAAGGGCCACACTGCATGCGACTGTCCTGAGAGGAAGTCTCAGCCTTCCAACTCTGCTTAGCAACGTCAACCAACAACAAGTGTACCAGCAGACTCGACAACAGGTGCTACCCTAAAGACGCCAAGCTTGTACCATGACGGTAGAAGAAGCTGAGGATACGGACCAAGTAATCCCAGGTACGAGATATTCCACTAAGCTACTTACTCTGTTATTTAGAGCTTGGACATGTTTCTTATCACTGTAACTGTTAAACCTCTGACTCCACGTTGGATGGTCGAGACCGCTGGCAGTTCCCAGCGGATGCCTCCAATGTTCTATTGTGATTTGTAACCGAGGTCTTTTTGCTAAATCCATGGTGATAGAGATGCCAACATTTGATGTTGTTCTTGGAATGAATTGGTTAAGGACATTTCATGCCACCTTTGACTGTCGTCAAAGGAGGGTAGAGTTCGAAATACCCGACCATCTTAAGTTCAAGTTCCTCCGCGGAAGCAGATCGAAGGACGCTCAGAAGTATTGGAGGATATTGCTGAAGAATTTGAGTCAAGCCAAACCTGACGTGTAAGTGTAGGCTGTTTGCGTCTTTTGAGCTAGTGTTTCTCTTCTAGCCCCTACTTCTATCTTGTACCCGATTTTCTCTCCAAGGGTTTGATTCATTTCCCACTGACCGCCTTTCCCCCTCTTTATTGCGTTCTGTCCGTTTCCTCTCCTCGAGCCCCGTTCCAGCCTAACACCGACGACTTCGGTGCCCCCCCTTTTTTTTTCTTTTTGACCCATCTCCTTCCTCCGCAAACCACCACGTGGCTTTCCCTCTTCCCTCAGACATCGCCCCCCTCCCGGCCTCTTCCCCAAGCGAGCTCGATCGGACCTCGCATCGCCGCTCCGATCTCCGATCCGCCGGCCTCACCCGAAGATCCGCCAGCTTCCGCTTCGCTCCATCCCGGAGGCCCTCCCCGCCATGGATCGTCAACCAGTCGCAGTCCTCGCCGCCGTGGACCCGCAACCACCGATGGCCCTCCGACGATATGTTTTGGGATTTTTGGCCTTGGTGACGACCCTCGCCGCCACCCTCGCTTCCGTCGCTTGGCTGAGATCTTGGGAAGCCGTGATCATTGGGCTTCTCTTGAGCTCTCTGCCTTGGGTCTCACCCACGTTGAGATCCCGTTTAGGCTTCCTCTTGCGTCTACTCCTTTTGGTGTGCGGGAAAGCATGTTTTTGGTTGTTCATTTGTTGGGTGATGTTGGGTGTTGCGAATGTCAGGTATTGGTCTACAGAAGGAGTGATGGCAATGAATATTGGCATGATATTGGCCTTGGGTGTTGAAGTTGGATGTAGGCCTTGTGCTTGGCTCTGGATGAGAGCATGGATCCTGCCTTATTGTTGGATAGTATGGAGATTGACGGAGGAAATGCTGGCAGTGAGTACTGACTTAGAGTGTTGGCCTTGTACTTACCTTTGGGCGGTGATTTGGACGTTAGCATGTGGTTGGGCATTATGGAAATTGATGGTGTTGGTACCCGTGGATTAGTCGATACGTGCTATATGATGAGCGACATCTTTGATTAAGACCCAGTAGCACGAATAAACTATATGGTCTTCCATTTTATGTGGTTTAAATAGCTTGCTACTGGCTTATCACCTCAGGTTCCAAGTTCGAACAGATGTTGTCATCATAATAGCCCTCATTTTCATGTGATTATCTCATGTTAATTTTGGACTACTTGAGAAGGCATGGTAACTATTATAGTGATACTGGTCGGTACTAGTTACGGAACTATGATAATGTTAATACTTATTAGAAATATCTCTTGTTTTCTTGATGCCATTATATCACATTATATTTCATGCTATTAACAACTTATTTTCTAAATTGTAATCATTCGACTAGTTTTCCATTTTATCATTTATTTGTTTGAGCTTCTTAATAACAGTAATTATTTTATTTTATAAAGTTTTGAGAAATTCCGAGGACGGAATTATTTTAAGGAGGGTAGGATGTAACAACCTGAAATTTCATCACTTCAATTTACCAATTTTTACGTACTTTAAAAAAATTAATTTTTCTTTATAAATGTTCGTGAAGAATTTTATAACAAAACTGATTTCAAAAATTCTTATAAAAATATTTTAGAACACTAGACTTATCATATTATATTTCAGCAATTTCAGATTTCCTCAAATGTCCTAAACATTTCTGTTAAAATTCATCTCCCAAAATTACCGTTTTGATTCCACGAATTTATTTTCTATACAAACGTCTTCAAAACGTTTTCAAACTTCTGCAGTAGCATCATATGATCATTTAGAGCTCCCCACATTAATTTCGTAATTTTCTGATACCATTTCTCTAGAGAACCCACAAACCCGCTTTCTAAACGTTTTGGCCAAAAACTAGTATTTCCTTAGTCCAAACCCTGGAACGGTCTTCGTATTCGCGATCCTCGTGACGATACGATCCCGTGGGTATGTTTTCGTAATTTTTCGGACACGTTTACTAGTAGGGGCATTTTCGTAATTTTCTCCTTTTGTATTTTCACTAATAACTTTCATTAAAGGGGTTTTACCTTGCTAATTACCTACTTAACCCTAATTAACCCACCTAATCCAGCTACCACCTAACCCGTATCTAACCCCGATCTCCATCTAACCCCCACCCTCAGCTAACCAAGGAACATCCCAACTACCCATTGGTTAACCCTGTATATTAACCCCTTCCCTTTGTTTTAAGTCTCTCACTTCTCTCTCTCCTTCTATATTTCGAACCCAGGCATCAAGTTTTCTTACGCACTGCCCTTTCCCGCCATCCGTCTCTCACTCAGTCACTCTCTCCCGCTCTCTCTCCTCTCTTGTACTCACCTCCGGCGAGCTCGACCGCCGTGTGCCCCGCCCTCGATCACCGTCACTCGTCGTCGTCTTCGACGGAGGCCGCCGCACGAAGCTCCCCTCGTTCTCCGTCATCCACCGCTGCAACCCACCGTAGACCCCGCCGCCTCTCCGAGAGTCCGCAGCGCCGCCCTCCGGCCTCAACCCCCGCCGACGAGCACCTTCCTCCGCCTCCGCCTTCCTCCGACGCTTCGAAGCCCACCCCCGATCGACGTTCGCCTCGCTGCAGCCCCCAGCTCCGACGTCGCTCCGCACCCCACGTCGACGCTTCGCCGTCAGCTTCTCCGGAGCTCCGCCACAGGCCGCCGCCGTCTTCCACCGCGCCGCCGCTGCCTCCTCCGCTGACCGCCGTCGCCGTCTTCCGCCACGAGGCCGCCGTCGTCGTCGAATTCCCCCGCCCCTGCAGCTGCAACGACGAAGCAGCGTCGGTAAGTTTATAAGGGCAAACTTGTAAATACGCGATTATTTCGTAATTTCGTATTTTATGATAATTAATAAATGAGTTTATTGGTTTTAAATCCATAAGTAATTATATAGGGCCCAGAAAAATGTGTGACTAGTCCCAGAAAATCAGAAACGTCGAAACGAATCCATTGGCGCTAGTTTCGTCGCGATCAGGCAAGTATATTTCTCACAGTGAATTTTTAAAGGCAAAACTTAAATAGGTTAAAATTCTTCTAAAATTCGTAGCTTGCAATTTTTACGTATATGTACGTCTGATAAAAATATATGTTACAGTACTTGTAAATACGATCGTTTTGACATCTTGTTTGCAAAATTCTGACGTACGGTTTGCCCGGAATAAATCTTTGAAGATATGTTGTAATGATAAATTCTTGTTTTAAAAATCCTTTTAAAATTCGTAATCTGTGATTTTACGTGCACTTACGTACGATAAAAATATATGTCGTACTACTAGTGAATACGATCATTTTGACACCTTGTTTGAAGAATTCTGATGTACGGTTTGCTCTAAACAATTCATTGAACATATGTTTTAAAAAAATCATTCTTGATTTAAAATTGCTTTTTGGCTATTTAAAATTGTTTAAAAATTGTTTAAAAATCTTGAAAAATAACTACAAGTCTTAGAAAGTATTCTAAGCTAATTTAAACTCATTTGCTTAGTTAAAATTAGATCTTGCTCGTTCTTTCATCAATTTAAGTGATCTTTATGTTTTCTTCTAATTGCTAAATCGAATCGCAAAGTGGTGAACTTTTGTGAAACTATCGTACGGACTGTTGAAAACCGAGACTGAATTGACTGAAATGGAAGATGGAACTTCAACAATATTGAATGGAAGATGGAACTTTAACAATATAGAATGGAAGATGGAATTTCAATAATAGACAGATAGTACACATTCTTTTGACCGACACTAGACTTGACATGGGATTGGGGTAGTCTATGATCACAAGTGTTACAGAATGACTGGATGCGCCATACTAAATTACCTCCAACACATTACGGGGGTTAGAACCTTGACCGTTGCCATATCGGAACGGTGGGTAAGCCGCGGAGTTGCTCCCGTCGCAGGCTGCATGTTGGTTATCTCTAGTACTCTTGGACATGGACTTATCACTAGGATAGACTGGTTATTGACTATTGTTCTAACATCTTTTCTGCAGGTCGCTACAGTGTGTTTATTAAATGCTAAATTGTCACAGGTTGCTGATAGTATTGCAAATTGTTATTGAAATTGCTACAGTTTGCAAATGGTATTGCAAATGGCTATCAATGATTTAATTGCTGCAGGTTGCAAATGTTTAACTGCTTTAACTGTTTTAACTACTTTAAACTGCTTTATCTCTTTTATTGCTCATTCGTAAATTAAGCTTATTGCTTGTCTTTAAGTGCATCATTGTTTAATTTTAAAATGTCCAACATTTTGGTTTTGAGATTATCTTGCCGAGTAAACCTCGCTGACGGACATTTCATTTTGTTGTTTTACGAAATGTCCGTCAGGTATCAATAGTGAGTTCTTTGAAGACACTACTGCAGAAACCGAGCCAGTGCTCGAAGGCTACGTGGAGTATCTGCCCACAGAAGACTAGACTTTTACCTTCGCGTCAGCACTTTTATACATATTTGATTAATGTAATTCGTGTACTTTGTTTGTATTGGCCATACTAGGCCAAGCTGTATCTTAATTATTGTACACTGGATATGTAATAATGTTGTTTGAGCTGCTTCTTAAACTTGCAAGCAAGAATCTGCAATTTTTATACAGACGCTTAGTGTGTTTAAGCCAAGGAGGAAGAAAAGAAAAAGATTTCAAAAAAGAAAAAAAAAAGTACTCCTCCTTGTTTTAAGCACATCGCGGACCCGTTCACGTCCTCGCTCCCGGTAGAATGGGAAGCGGGGCGTGACACGTCCTTCGAAGGAAAGTAGTAGGCGTCCGAAACTTCAAATAAAGAAGCCGAAACCTTCGTTTCCCCCTGATGATTATGTTGATGATTTGCCTGCCAACTTCCTCATACCATATTATTTGGATTTTCATCGCACGCTACAACCCCTCATGGCGGGCGGCGTAGACGTGGATGCAGATGGCAACTGTGGGTACAGGGCTGTGGCAGTTCAATTGGGCTTGAAAGATTCCGAATGGGGGACTGTCAGAGCTGATTTACTCCGTGAGATGCGGACATACAGCGGCTTGTACAGGCGTGTTCTGAGTGAGGTTTCATATAATAATAATTTGAAGGCAGTGGACTATTTTATTACTGATAAAGGTCCAGGACGGGAAAATTGGATGCAGATGCCAGACATGGGACATGTCATTGCCTCATGCTACAACTGTGTAGTACATTTGATTTCAAATCGTATGTGTGTGACATTTTTTCCATTGAGAAGTCCTCCAGTAAACCGAGCCTCCAGACGCCACATAACGTTGGGTTATGTGAACGGAAATCACTTTTTTATCCTTCAACTTCAACCAGCAGGTGACGTCCCTCCGACTTCAGTTGTGTGGACAAGATCGCATGACCCTGTGGCCGATGGATGGCCGGCTGGTTACGAGCAGAGGATGCAGTCATTCGTTGATAAAGTAAAAGATACGAATATTGCTACCGCTGATGGTTTTTAGTATCTGTAAGATAAAATGTTTATCAATGTAATAAGTTTTTTTGGGTATAAAAATGGACCACTTTGGCGGATGAAATTTTATCATGGCTTCCGAAATGTGCAAATGTCATCATCGGTATGGATTGATGTTGTGTATCATACCAATTACACCGAGCGCAACACTGCAGTAATATTGCCCGTTTTGCGCTTTGAGTAATTAAGTCTTTACCTACCAAATTGCTCAACGCGCAGAACTGGCAATATTAGTGCCGGTTTTGCGCTCTGGGTATTTTTAATAACATCAACCTTTGTTCCAAATTGTTATGCGATGAGAATGTGTCATTGTTAGAGTGTCCAATACTCCAAGTGAGAGTAGGGTTATTGTATCATATATGTTATTGTCTGACAAAATTGCTTACCACAAACTCCCATTGATAAGTTTTGCCCGTTGAGCGCCTTTATTAGCCAATTTGTTAGTGGTTACTACAATTGCTCACCATTCACCACGATCAGAACAAATAATTTTGGCCGGTTGTGCGCGGTGAGCAATTTTGTTAGTGCGAAAAAAAAATCCTCCTCTTCCACTCAATAAAATTTGCTGATATATCCACATTTATTGCTGCTCGCACCGTGCAAATTTTTAATGGCTAACAGAAATGCTCACAGCGCACAACGTCGATATATTGGAACCTTTGGTCTTACTAATATTCTAAGAGACCCCTCGAGTCTGCAGATCAGTGTTGGTGAACATACAGAGCAGGGATCGTTAATATACAGCGGATTGCTACCAGCCGGATGTTCTGCTCTATAATGATTAATGCCTTTGCGCGTTGGGATAAACTGTAGCCTCTTAAAAAATAGCCCAACGCGCACAACGGGCAAAATAATGCCCTTAGGCTCGGGCAAAATTACGAGCACAACGGGAAAACAACGCGCACAACGGGCAAAAATTACGCGCACAACGGGCAAAACAACGCGCACAACGGGCAAAAAGGAAAGCCGGTGGTTCGCTTTTTGAGCATATAAAAGGTAGTTTATCAACAATTGTTAAACGCGCACACACCTAGTAGCCTTATGCCCGGTGTGTGCGTTGAGCAAAGTTTCGACGATAGCCCATTTGCTCAACGCGCCCCGCACGGACTAATTTTGCCAGTTGTGCGCTTTGAGCATATTTGTTGGATGCTGTAATTTTTGTTCCCACGGTTAATCATTCACACTCCTATTTTCATCATACTAAAATTGTGATTCCGCCATATGCCAACAGTCAAACTTCGCTTAGAAACTTTACCTAATTGTGATTAAGGCCAATACTTATTCATTCTGAAGACATTTTATATAAAATCTGATACCTAGTCAATCTGATTCAGAAACTGCATGCAAACCTTTAGATTAACGCTGATACATATTCAAACGGTGACCATTCCAAAATGGCCAACCCATTCTAATATACTGAAGTACGTATAGATACAGATCCAAACAGATACATATCCCTTTACTCTTACAAACTGATACATTTGAGTGTCTTCACAGATGTTTGCAATGAAGTGGCGCGTGATCTGCGTGTTTCCCCCTTCAACTTCCGCGAGTTCATCGGGCGCACATCTTTGTTGCGTTTATTAACGTCCTTGTAACCTGCAGTCAAGTATGTAGCCGTGTCAAACACAACGCCTGGAACCCCGATTCCCCTGTGGCGATGTACGACACGGGCAATGCGCTCCACATCTACGTTGCAGTTGCCGAATTTCTGCCCTGATCTGCTCAAGATGATTGTCATACCAGATGTTTGCAATGACGTGGAACTTTGTCCTTTGTAGGAGACGCCGTGAATTAAAAAGTCGTCAGACCATTTCGCTTATTACCGTCATTGCTGTCGTCGTTGTAACATGAAGTCAGGACAAAAGACACCGATTGGAACTCCGTTACCGGAGACGATGTAAAACAACACAGGGTTGCATAAGAAGTTGTGTTTGGGAGTGTAAGAGATCGGAAAGGATAGGATGGAGTGTCTGTGCGTCAAAGATGATGTATAGTGAAACGATGAAGGGTTTGATGGAGGAGATGGAGTGTAGAGATGGAGATGGATATGGAGTGTATAGCAAGACACGCAAAACAAATACATAGCCACAATTCATAATAGGAGGGAATAACAATCTATCATGGTACAACACCCAGCAGCTTACCTGAAACATGTGAGACAGCATAGCCAATATCACCCCAAAAGAATATGGTATGATCATCGAACACATTTTTCATAGTGTTGTTTGGGAAAAATTTTCTCAACGCAGTTGCAACACCCCACAAAACCTGTCACGCCCCGCTTCCCAAAAATATGGAGGCGAAGCGTGAGAAGGTCCGCTCAGACTTGAAGCTACAAAGCTGCAAGTCCGATAAGCGTCAATCAAATTTAAAACTGCAGGTCCTTGCAACGCGAGCGAAACAAGATAATAATAATGAAATGAGACAAAAGAATAATCTCAGAATAACCATAAAATAAGTTTCAACATCACAGAAAAAGCCACCAGGCTAAAAGAAAAAGAGACTAAAGGCCCAAACATGGCCAACAAAAGTGCAAAGTACAAAACAACGGTGCTACGCACCAACAACTAACAAAAGGCCTAAAGCAAAATAAAGCTCAACATAGACTCAAGGAATGGTCACCGGTGTCCACCAAAATCCTCCTGGGCAATCATGGACTCAGACTCAGCGTCAGCAACACATCACGTACGCAGCAACGGTCTCGGGCTCAGGGTCTAACATGTGACACCCAAAAGAGCAAGGGGCACATGTCAGCAAGTCTACAAGAGACTTGTGCAAGGAAACTGAAAGTAGGTAAAACAACCTAGCAGTTCTAGCATGAATGCAATGACATGGCAGTTTAAAGTATGAGTACAACAAGTAAAGTAAAGTAAAGTAAGGTAAGGTACGAGCATGGCATTTAAACATGGCATGGATGACAAGTATTGCATGAATCATTCACAAGACAAGTACAAGACAAGAAAAGTAAGCACCTCGTGCACAGAGATTCCGTCTTTTGGCTAGAGGGCGGATCAGGCCACTCCTAAGCTCAAGTAACCGTTTATCCCTACCCCTCCACGTGTATCGGGCATTGGTTTCTAGCCAACACATGAGGCCCGCTTCTGGACCACGAGCCAGGAAGTGTTTAAACAAGTATGGCGTAGGGGTGCACCTAGCCGGACAAGTAGTACGAGTACAAGTATTGTAGCGTGTGCTACGAATGCGACATTCAATGCATGGATGACATGACATGGCAAGTAGTAAAGCGTACAAGTAAGGAAAGTAAACGTGACAGTTTAGTATGCATGAACAACCAGTTTAAGGTGTGGATCTATCTTCGTTGTCAAGCTAGATCAATTAGGTGACAGATCTAGTTTCGTTGTCAAACTAGATCAAGTAGGCGTCTAGCCAGCTATCATTTCACTGACTAGTCTCTTTTACGCTAGGAACAAGGAAGTGGCCTAAAAACATGGCCCTACACAAGAGTTGGCAAGTTTCACTTGCCTGCAACTATCACGTCAAGAAAACACCGTCCAACGAGTCCAAAGTCACGATTCCTACGTGCACAAGTCCACCGGCCTACATCCGTTTTATTAATCTTGATTAGTGATTGCTAAAACATTTTTAAAATACTGATTTTTAGTCTTGATTAGCATGCAATTGGGTTGGGGGTCCTAGGGGTGCAAAGCGTTACCTCAACACGACGCGAAAGCTACACCGGCGTCGGGTAGCGACGTCGGGGGTTGGAATAAAAGATCGCGCTCCAAGTCCAGATTCCAATATAGTTTCCTCGCTGGAAAATTCAGAGCATCATCCCGGGCGACGATTCCAGATTCCAAAGCTCGCACGTGCGACGACGGGCTACGACGTGCGACGACGTCGTACGCGGCAAGTCGTCGAAGAGAACACACCTAGGTGGGGCCCACAGCAGTCCTAGGGGCCTTTGGGGGACCCACAATAACTCTGGAGAACTTGGGGGGCCCATGGAGGCAAGCGGTGTGACGGATGCGGGGTTGCGACGAGTGGCTCTCGGTCGTACACAGCCAATGCGGGGAAATCTCTCGGTCGTGCGCTGAGAATGCGGGGCTGCGACGTTGGGGCTGTGCAGTGGCTGCGGTGTGGTGCTTGGTGCAGGGTTTCTTCTCGGTCAGATCGATGGGAAGCCTCGGTCAGGCGCTTGGATGCGGGGCGGGGCAGCGTTGCAACGTTGCAGCGCTTCCAACAGTGGTCGGTGCGGAGCAGCGGGTCGGTCGTGCGGGCTGCGGAGCGGGGCGACAAGCGGGCGACGCTGCGAGCGCTGTGCTGCGATGCGGAGCGGCTTGGTGCGGGACAATCCCTCGGTCAGACCGAGGGAACGGAGCGGCTAGCGGCTGCATCGATGCGGAGCGGCTTGGTGCGGGGCGGGGCTTCGGTCGGAGCGGGGGAACGGGGCCGTTTCCTTCGGTCGTGCGGTGGCTGAACGTCGCAACGTTGCGACGAATCGTCGCAACGTCCAATTTGAGTTTTGGAAGAGGCTAGGGCTAATTTCTTGCGAAAATAGGTCTTCCTAGGGGTTGCTTATATAGTATAGATGGGTTGACTTGGTCTAGGGCTAAATCTAATAGGATTAGAATATTAAAATAATTTAAAATTTGAATTAAAACTACTCCAACTCACCCAAGGGTTTGACTTGGTCCAAATGAGCTGGAAATTGGCTCAAAAATTCTTTAAAACGTTTAAAACTCAAATAAATTTTATTTGGCCGAAAATAATTTAAAAATAAATTATTAAAAATATTATAAACCTTGTTAAAAATATAAAAGTGGTCAAATGAACTCCAAAAATTATAAAATAAATATCGTGGTGATCGTGATGACGAATGTGAGCTAACTAAGAAGACGGATCTCAAATTCGACGTCGGACGACGAAACTAAAAATAGAAACGTCTCCCGTCAAAAGTGAAAATCGTCACGTCTCATCGAGTAAGTTTAAATTGTGGAAAAACGACTCGAGAAGTGTCGTTCCAAGATAGTGCCACTATTTAATACTCTCAGAGATGTTCACAATGGCATATCACACGAAAGTGTTCACAAACAAACAAAGTCTAAAACAAACACGTGCACGGACAAAAGCACGTGCACGAACATCGTACCACGAAAAGTGGTCGTTACATCCTCCCCACCTTAGAATAAAGTCCGTCCTCGGACTTTCTAATATAGCTAGTCTCTCTAGTAACTACCCCAATCAAGCCATATAATAATTCAACCAGGTATAGTCATTACAAGTGCTCATGTACGCACTATGTAGTCAAACATTAATACTACCAACACATATATATATATTCACGTACGTTATACATTTATACCTATTATAGTCAGTCAAACTCATACACGTATTTCAATCATATATATAAGCATGCATCCCTTATATGACTACTACCTACCTAATCACAAAACAATATTTCAGGTACTCATATAAGTATGATCTCACACTTAGCAAATACAATCATCGCTCTTCGTATAGATAGCTACCTATGCACAAACATCAAGGGTATACTACCCTCTAATATTCATCCAATACCAAACATCTCAACACATATAGTCACACCATACCATTATTAAATCAAGTTTCACTATATATATATATATATTCACCACTACTATAGTTTCACAATATATAGTCATTCAAATACAGGCAAATAGTTCACCGTATATTCACATTACGTACGGTCCTATAACTGTATTTACGACACGCCACATATATCATAGTCATCAATACCTATAACTAAGCACATACTTACCCGTGCATGGTGCACACCCATACACGCTAACATTTCATTTACATACACCAATCATACCATTATACACCTAGTTTTAGCTAGTACACATACGTTCACACGAGCAAGTCCTTAGTAATTAGCTATACCACAAGACCAACACCTATAACTATATACTGGTGTAGCGACCCACAATCATGTGCGTAACACAATTAGGCACAACACTCCTATCACTATACATACATCAAGCGTCGCTATATTCAAACTTCAGACATACATTCAATGTACTTAGAGTATACCCACTCAAGCTTGAGTGAGACTCAATACATATATCAGAATATTCTATATACGTAACACGTCATTCATACATATACCAATACCACTCCATTATATATATGTATATATATATATATGTCTACCAATACAACCATAAGCATACCATAGGTCAATCACACTTAATATTTAGTCAGGTAATACTTGTTGGAAGCAACGATCTAGGATCTTAGTTTGATGATGACAAACGTGTCGTTATATCTAATGTGTGTGCTCAGTGTGTTTCAGGCTTGGCGAAACAATATACTTTCGATATTGGGCGGAAGTGCTATTCGTATAGCACATTGGGAGAGATGGAGTGTGTGCACAAAGAAGTTTGACTGGGTCAATGGAGAGAAAAGTGGACTTAGTCAAGTCATGAGAAGAGATGTGGACCAAGTCAAATTGACTTAGGAGATTGGATTGATTCAAATCAATTTGATTTTCGATCAAATCAATTAGATGGATTTGTGCCTATCCTTCTCCTATTCAAATACCAAAGAGATCTATTCAAATCCTATATCTTTTCCTATTCCAATCTCATCCAATTTGAATTGCAAATCAAATCTCCTATTGATTGGGTCAAATCCCTAAGCGGTTGGCACAATCCTATTACCCTTGTCCTATAAATACCCATCTTCTAGGGTTGAAAAGAGCCTGGCTAAAACAAATTTTTCCAAGGGAGCCGAACCCTTTTTTTTGCTCTCCTCAAACATTTTTTTAACAAATGTTTTGATCTTCACGCACACCGAAATATTTGATTACCCCATTCGTTTTTCTCTTCTATACATGCTAGCACATCAAGTAGGGAAGCACTCATAATAGCATAGTGCTTTGATTCTTTAATCTATTAAAGCTTAACTTTTTTGTGTGCAGAAGAAAACGCAAGAGCTACATACAGGTTCTCAGTTGGGGTCAAACAAAGATAAAAAAAAAAGAGGGTGGCCGGCCTCTTTTTCTGTGCATGACATTTAATTGAAGAATCAATGTTATTCAACATGCTCAAAGCTCTTTCACGTTCCCTATGCCTTTAAAATCCCAAGTGCCTCAAGATATTTGTTAAAAAGCCAATCAAATAGTGTATGTGCAGGGCCGAAAGCTTTGTGATTCTCAAGTGGCCGAAAGTTTGTTCAACTCTCCCCTGCGTGAATCAATTCCCAAGCCTCTGCATTTATTTTGCCTTGTTTCTTGAAAGTTGCTGCCGAATTATTTTGTTTTTGCAAACAAGAGCCGGCCTTGCTTTAATTATTTTTGAAGGGTGAAGATTTTTTGTACTGCTGTTGTTATTCTCTTGGTGTGTAGATGTAACTTCATAAGTGAGCCAATCAAAAGAGGTTCAGTGTGCTGAGAAATCAATCAAGAGCTTACGGTGGCCACCAAAATATCAAGTGCATTCCTTTTTGTGTGCAGAACTCTTGTTTTTGTTGTCCATGCATTAATCTACTTGCAGGCGTTGAGAGACCAAAGGTAAGACTTTCTTTTGTTTCAATTAATCAATTGATCTTTATTGATGCAGCCATAGCCGCACAAAGAGGACAACAGGGCCAGAGGCCGAAACCTCAAAACGTGCACAACAAACACAAGAAATTGAAGGGGCCGGAGTTTTTTGTTGATGCAGTTGCATGTGGAGAAAGGGAAGACCGAGAACAAAGAGGAGGTAATTAAATTCCCTATTATTTAATCAAATAGCTGATTGTTTTTGGTTTATATGTTTGCAGGTTTATTCATCCAATAAAAACAAACAGCTGTGATTGAATCGAAGCGAAACAATTTGAAACGCTGGTGCTGACGTGGAGTAGTGGAATTGCTGAGCGCACCGACTGAGTTTTATTGAGATCTGAACTGAAACTTCTTTACGCACAGACCAGCGCACAATCGGATTGAGACACCGTTTGAGTCAGACTCAGATCTGACCTGTGCTTATTGGCGAGGACATCGCCGCTACACAAACTGAGATTCCTAAACTCTATTTATTATTATTTTGTGTAGTTGATGTGTTAGATCCTCGTAGGGGAAACTTTTACCGTTTTTGGTGACTATTTTGGGACTTGTCTAGTTGGGACTAGACAAGTGGGACCCAGCTAGTTTGGGACTAGCTGGTAGAAAGCTTTGCTAGGATTGATAGTGAGAGGAAACACTGTGTGTGGGGTACTGAGAGTCCGGCGAGTGTAGAGACGTAGAGGGTGCTCTGAGCGTGCTCTAACTTGTGACTTTGTACCTATTGCACTATTCAATCTAGTATTAGCTTTGGGGGCTGGACGTAGGTCGACGGGTCGACCGAACCAGGGTATATCTGTGTGTTCTCTGTGATTGCCTATTTTTTACTCTGGTTGTGCTTTAACTGCGTGTGATTTCTCGTGGGTTGCACGAGAATTTTTTTATCAGCCTATTCACCCCCCCTCTAGGCTAGGATCCAGATCCAACAATACTTACATAGTTAAATCAATTTATATACCATAATAATAATAATACAGACATCAGCACTCGTATAATTATAATACACTCCCTAATACATGCATACGTATTCATCGTATAGTCACACGCACATGTAACTTATATATATATATATATATATATATATATATTCACACCATAGCCTACTACCTATAATTAGTATACTAACACATCCACACATACATAATTAAGATGTGCAATAGTCGTGTATACCTCACGGTATGCACTCATGCAACATCCCGTAAAAGCAAGCAATACCAATCAAAATTATAATCCTACTACCATATGTATATCACCTATATACTCATGCAACAAAATATAACTACTTACATATAAGCACCATATATATCTACCTACGAGCACATACTCACTCGTACTAGTATATAGGTCACTCAATAGGCCTACTTACTTATCTATATGTTCACCCATTATCATCACACCTAGCATATACATAGCTTTACCAATCATTTTATTTCAACCATTATAAGTATCTTTAACTACATACACAACTTAGATATTTCAACGCTAACTCTTATATACACATGCATCCCTAGTATAGTATAGCTATCCACACAAAAATCTACAACTACTAACACACAACAACTTCATACTATCACGAATAACTCCGAGTATATATATATATCACTCAATAGGCAAAACATCAATATACTATGGGAATTCTCATTCAAGCCCACGTACACAACTTGGATACGTGCACTACGACTACCTCACGAGGTCCAAGGGTCTACTAACAACTTAGAGTTGACACAGACATCGAAGGACCCTAAGGCCTAAGCAATAAAGAGAGGTCGAGAGCGTGACGAGAGAAGGATTGATGAGCACGAATTCAGATAGGACGAATACAAGGAGACAGCTTGGTTAGACGAAACATTAACTCAATGGTGATGTTTAGGTTGAGAGAAAAAGGGGGTGTAGTGATACACGTATAGGATTTAGAAAAGAAACTAGGGTAAGTAGCACAAGCTAAAATACACGAAATCTGAAAACTGTCGTTCTTCAAAATTAGAATCCTCGTCTGGAAAGAAATATTGGGGATCGATAAAACGAGTTGTTCAAAATAAATCTGGGTCGAATACTCAAAATAATAGGAAATGGTCTATTGGTTTATATAAAATCATTAAGAAAGGGAGTAAAATCATTTACACGAATATTAAGGACATGGTTTAGAAAATTCTATACGTCAGTAATTTAATATAATTTTGTCAAAAAGTTTTGGGAAAGTCGAAAAATGAAATCAAGTAACGGAAAAATTTAAACTCAGGTTAAATGCTTTCAAAACTTTTTGGGCTATGGAAAATTGAGAATACTCAATTTTGAAACTACTTTTTAGAGAACCAGGGTTTGCCAGAAATGAGAAACTAATTTACATAAGGTTCTTAATATACGAGCACAACAAGTCTGGCACGGATATAAAAATAGTTGAAAGTATGTATGGTGCACGGAAAAATAATATTAACGACTTAGTATAAGAATTATCAAGATCGAATAGCAAATCCTTAAAATCAAATCATGGAGGGTCTAAAGCAGGATGTGGTTATGAAAATAGTAATTTTGCAAAAGAATCTGAAGTGGAGAAAACGACGAGCAAAACCAACTTGCTGAAAGCTGAAATTCCATGTGTCTTGAAAGTATATTAAAGTAAACACGACGTATCATTCGAATAACACAAATAAGAGGGATGATTATAAATCGAATTGGGCAGGGCAAAAGTAAAACTAATATATGAAAGATCGACTCATTTACATAAGTATAAAAAAATATAGTCTGGGAAAATACCATAAGCTAGTATTCAAAAATTCCGACAAATGTTTTTAAAAATTTAAATCAATGAAGGAGGATGAAATATAGGTATATTAAAATTTTGAACAAAATTAAACTTAGTGGAAGAGAAGATTGAAAAATACTTTCAGAAGGTTCAAGTTTTGCAATGGCGATGTTTGAAAATTGACAACGATCGTCACGAGGCGATCTCGTGAATCGAGGCAAGGAAATGGTCGGATGGTCAGAACGTACATACGCCTAGGATATGAATCAGGAAAGTCTACGGGAACTCCTACGGTCGACCAACTAAGGATTAAAAACTAAGCGCTAAGGCTCTCTAAGGAGCTAGACGGTAATGAAATGCGTTCAGCTTGGTCCGAAGTCGATGAACCCAAGCGACGACGGAAAGAAATTCTAGGAGTCTAATAGGGTCAGGGTTAGACAAGAACCCCTAAGGTCACTCCTACGACGATTAGTCAATTGCTGACAGGGGGTCTAACTAACAATCAGAGGTCTCTAACTAGCAAACACAGGCGTCTAACTAAGCTTCTTACCACCTAGTGTCATAAGAAAACGACTAGACTCAGGGCTTATTACTCGGATGTTGCAATTTATTTAATGGACATTCTGTTATTATCGTTGTTCCGCTAATTCGCTATTGCAAGACGGACCTGCATGGGCCACCAACAAAACCTGTCACGCCCCGCTTCCCAAAAATATGGAGGCGAAGCGTGAGAAGGTCCGCTCAGACTTGAAGCTACAAAGCTGCAAGTCCGATAAGCGTCAATCAAATTTAAAACTGCAGGTCCTTGCAACGCGAGCGAAACAAGATAATAATAATGAAATGAGACAAAAGAATAATCTCAGAATATCCATAAAATAAGTTTCAACATCACAGAAAAAGCCACCAGGCTAAAAGAAAAAGAGACTAAAGGCCCAAACATGGCCAACAAAAGTGCAAAGTACAAAACAACGGTGCTACGCACCAACAACTAACAAAAGGCCTAAAGCAAAATAAAGCTCAACATAGACTCAAGGAATGGTCACCGGTGTCCACCAAAATCCTCCTGGGCAATCATGGACTCAGACTCAGCGTCAGCAACACATCACGTACGCAGCAACGGTCTCGGGCTCAGGGTCTAACATGTGACACCCAAAAGAGCAAGGGGCACATGTCAGCAAGTCTACAAGAGACTTGTGCAAGGAAACTGAAAGTAGGTAAAACAACCTAGCAGTTCTAGCATGAATGCAATGACATGGCAGTTTAAAGTATGAGTACAACAAGTAAAGTAAAGTAAAGTAAGGTAAGGTACGAGCATGGCATTTAAACATGGCATGGATGACAAGTATTGCATGAATCATTCACAAGACAAGTACAAGACAAGAAAAGTAAGCACCTCGTGCACAGAGATTCCGTCTTTTGGCTAGAGGGCGGATCAGGCCACTCCTAAGCTCAAGTAACCGTTTATCCCTACCCCTCCACGTGTATCGGGCATTGGTTTCTAGCCAACACATGAGGCCCGCTTCTGGACCACGAGCCAGGAAGTGTTTAAACAAGTATGGCGTAGGGGTGCACCTAGCCGGACAAGTAGTACGAGTACAAGTATTGTAGCGTGTGCTACGAATGCGACATTCAATGCATGGATGACATGACATGGCAAGTAGTAAAGCGTACAAGTAAGGAAAGTAAACGTGACAGTTTAGTATGCATGAACAACCAGTTTAAGGTGTGGATCTATCTTCGTTGTCAAGCTAGATCAATTAGGTGACGGATCTAGTTTCGTTGTCAAACTAGATCAAGTAGGCGTCTAGCCAGCTATCATTTCACTGACTAGTCTCTTTTACGCTAGGAACAAGGAAGTGGCCTAAAAACATGGCCCTACACAAGAGTTGGCAAGTTTCACTTGCCTGCAACTATCACGTCAAGAAAACACCGTCCAACGAGTCCAAAGTCACGATTCCTACGTGCACAAGTCCACCGGCCTACATCCGTTTTATTAATCTTGATTAGTGATTGCTAAAACATTTTTAAAATACTGATTTTTAGTCTTGATTAGCATGCAATTGGGTTGGGGGTCCTAGGGGTGCAAAGCGTTACCTCAACACGACGCGAAAGCTACACCGGCGTCGGGTAGCGACGCCGGGGGTTGGAATAAAAGATCGCGCTCCAAGTCCAGATTCCAATATAGTTTACTCGCTGGAAAATTCAGAGCATCATCCCGGGCGACGATTCCAGATTCCAAAGCTCGCACGTGCGATGACGGGCTACGACGTGCGACGACGTCGTACGCGGCAAGTCGTCGAAGAGAACACACCTAGGTGGGGCCCACAGCAGTCCTAGGGGCCTTTGGGGGACCCACAATAACTCTGGAGAACTTGGGGGGCCCACGGAGGCAAGCGGTGTGACGAATGCGGGGTTGCGACGAGTGGCTCTCGGTCGTACACAGCCAATGCGGGGAAATCTCTCGGTCGTGCGCTGAGAATGCGGGGCTGCGACGTTGGGGCTGTGCAGCGGCTGCGGTGTGGTGCTTGGTGCGGGGTTTCTTCTCGGTCAGATCGATGGGAAGCCTCGGTCAGGCGCTTGGATATGGGGCGGGGCAGCGTTGCAACGTTGCAGCGCTTGCAACAGCGGTCGGTGTGGAGCAGCGGGTCGGTCGTGCGGGCTGCGGAGCGGGGCGACAAGCGGGCGACGCTGCGAGCGCTGTGCTGCAATGCGGAGCGGCTTGGTGCGGGACAATCCCTCGGTCAGACCGAGGGAACGGAGCGGCTAGCGGCTGCATCGATGCGGAGCGGCTTGGTGAGGGGCGGGGCTTCGATCGGAGCGGGGGAACGGGGCCGTTTCCTTCGGTCGTGCGGTGGCTGAACGTCGCAACGTTGCGACGAATCGTCGCAACGTCCAATTTGAGTTTTGGAAGAGGCTAGGGCTAATTTCTTGCGAAAATAGGTCTTCCTAGGGGTTGCTTATATAGTATAGATGGGTTGACTTGGTCTAGGGCTAAATCTAATAGGATTAGAATATTAAAATAATTTAAAATTTGAATTAAAACTACTCCAACTCACCCAAGGGTTTGACTTGGTCCAAATGAGCTGGAAATTGGCTCAAAAATTCTTTAAAACGTTTAAAACTCAAATAAATTTTATTTGGCCGAAAATAATTTAAAAATAAATTATTAAAAATATTATAAACCTTGTTAAAAATATAAAAGTGGTCAAATGAACTCCAAAAATTATAAAATAAATATCGTGGTGATCGTGATGACGAATGTGAGCTAACTAAGAAGACGGATCTCAAATTCGACGTCGGACGACAAAACTAAAAATAGAAACGTCTCCCGTCAAAAGTGAAAATCGTCACGTCTCATCGAGTAAGTTTAAATTGTGGAAAAACGACTCGAGAAGTGTCGTTCCAAGATAGTGCCACTATTTAATACTCTCAGAGACATTCACAACGGCATATCACACGAAAGTGTTCACAAACAAACAAAGTCTAAAACAAACACGTGCACGGACAAAAGCACGTCAGCATTGTCGGGGATGCTTGATTATAAATGGACGATAGCCCTTCGTTGCATAAGTTTCCAACATGAACCATTTACCTTTACGTGAAAAGAGTACTGGATGAATGCTATCGTCCATATCTATATCAAGCATGCACGAACAGCTGAAGGACTTATTGTTTCCATACGGAGGTTGTGTGGGCAAATAAAGAAGATGATAGAAGAAAGTAGACGAAGTTTAGAGAAGATGAGTGCTCGTTGTCCGCCATTTATAGGGGAAATTGGACCAATCATAATGAAGCGTATAAAAAGTCCGTGATCCTACAGTAATGCAATGGATCTCGGGAATCGACATTTAGAGCATCTCCAAAGGGGCTCCCTAAATTATTTTAGAATGTGGAAAAAAATAGGTTAATTACTCTCCGTGCAAAACCATGAAACCCTACGGTTTTTCGCCTTGATGACATAATAGGAAAATTACACTCAACAATACTACTCTCCACTAAGATTTTTTAATACATTATATTCGCCGTGCACACCGGGCTAAATAATACAGAGGCGAGTAACTATCATAATTGCTCACCGCGCAGAACGTTTAGAAAACGAGAATTGCTCAATGCGCAAAACGCAGAACGCATGACAGTGAATTGTATTGATGAGAAGAAGTAGAGTTAATGTGTGGCTACATCAAAGACCCCGTCGTGCTACAGAGGGGTTCTCGTGAATATACAAATGACTGCTCATCTACAACGGATTGATGTCAGAGAGATGAAGAGACGTTAATTGCGATGGGAGAGAATTGATGTAGCAGGAGTGATTTGAAAGCTCTCAGGGAGACCTTTGACCCGGAAAATGACACAAATGTCCTCAAAGGCAAGAGCAATTGTGACCCAGTGGCGAACTTTGTGGCAGTTCACCCTCACTGCGACAAAATTGGTTGTGTGTGGTGAGCAATTCTGAGGTTTGAGTGGTTTTGTGCGCTGAGCAATTCTGATTTTTGAGCGGTTGTGTGCGGTGAGCACTTCTGAGTTTGAGTGGTTGTGTGCGATGAGCAATTTTGAGTTCTGAGTGGATTTGTGCGCTGATCAATTCTGAGTTTTGAGTGGGTTTTGTGCGGTGAGCTTATTCTGAGATTGAGTGGTTGTGTGCGGTGAGTAATTCTGAGGTATGAGTGGTTTTGTAGCCGCTTACTTAATTGCTCAACGCTGAGACATAATTGATCAAAGCAAAGAAAGAAAAGCCCCCGTATTCGATCTCTCCTCACAATCCCAGGGTGTTGGGGCGATTTGCCTCTAGACACTCCTCCCCTCTCAAAAGAAACCTCCCGTTGGCCCGATCGTTGGATAGGCCCTCCTTTGATACCGGACCTCTCCTTCCCGACGAATTCTTCGTCTTACAGGCGGATCGCCAACGAGTTATTACTCTTACACATGGAGCGGCCCGTCTTCCACTCCCCGACTTCCCTTGTAGAACTTACACCAGGGGACTTAGGGCGGACAGCTCCTCCCCTCCAACGCCTACTCCGTGACGACCTCCACCTCCGGGGGCGGCGTCACTGAAACCTCCCGCTGGCCCGATACCGGACCTCTCCTTCCCGATGAATTCTTCCTTTCTCAGGCGGATCGCCGACGAGTTATTCGTCTTACACATGGAGCGGCCAGCCTTCCACTCCCCGAATTCCCTTGGAGAACTAACGCCAGGGGACTTAGGGCGGACCGCTCCTCCCCTCCAGCGCCTACTCCGTGACAACCTCCACCTCCGGTGGAGGCGTCGCCGCCCGTGGGGTGTCGGTCCAAATCACCGGTGAAGGCATCGCCATGCCAATCACCCCACTGGGCACCACCGTTCCCAGACAACGGGTCCCTCCGCCATCCAACGGTCTGCCTTCCACTCATCGACCTCCCGTCGCACATCCTGAAGTGGAACGAAACCCCAGCCCGCCATCCAACGGCATGCCTTCCACTCCTTGACGACCCGTCGCACATCCTGGTGCAGGTTATAGTAAATTGGGACGAAACCCCCGACCGCCATCCAAAGGCCTGCCTTCCACTCCTCGACCTCCCGTCGCACATCCTGATGCAGTTTACAGTAAAGTGGAACGGCCCGCCATCCAACGTCCTGCATTCAACCACTGGCGTCGTTATCGACGTATTGTAAAGAACGCGAAAATGTCCCTCCAAGCAAGGTGTTAAATTCCGTCTATGATAAAATTAACTTGTTTACATGCAAACTTTTAGATTATCTCTGATACATAATCAATCTGAATTCTGAAGACATTTTAGATTAAATCGGTGACATATTCAATCGACTTCGTATACTGATTGAAAATTTTTAGATTATATCTCAGACATATTCCAATTGATGACATTTTCAAAATGACCCCGCCATTCAACTATATGGATGTACATACTGATACAGAACAAAACATATTCATTACCCCATGCTCTTTACAAACTGATACATATGATTGTCTTCGTAAGATGTTTGCAATGAAGGTGCTCTTTACCGGATCTATTGTCGGCGTGATCTGCGTGCTTCACCCTACAATAACGCCTGCAATGACGACACTCCTATCCTGCCTACGGTTGCCGTAAGTAGGCAACGACGTTAACTAACGCAACGAAGCGACCATCTTCGTTGAGTTTATGGACGTATTTGCCAACTATCTGCCACCGTAGCCCTTATAGGAGTGTCGTCATTGCAGGCGTCCTTGTACCCGGCTGTCAAGTATGACGACGGTTCAAAGACACTGAAAAGAACTCCGATTGCCAAGAGGCGGTGAACACCGACTCATGGTTCGTTATAAATAGAGGATCTATAGTACAAATATGAAGGGGATGGAGGAGAAGATAGTGTAAAAGAGGAGATGGCCGTTCCACGTGAATGCGTGAAAAAAGTACTGGTTGAATTCTATCGTCCATTTTTATCTCAAGCATCAGGCCCGAACAGTAGAAAACCATCTCATCTTTACACCCCATATCCATCTCCATCTCGTCCATTTCTACCTCATGCATCATGC
>CM061130.1:78491000-78508723 GCA_030789695.1 Scilla litardierei
TTGGGTAAGAGATATCTATATTATAAGAGAGGGATGTTATCAAGAGAAATTGGATAAGAGATATCTAAATTACAAATGAGAGATGTTATCAATAGAAATTAGATAAGAGATATTGGACAAGAGAAATTGGATAAGAGATATCTATTATGTAAAGGACAGATGTTATCAAGAGAAATTGATAAGAGAATTTGGACATGAGAAATTGGATAAGGGAATTTGGATATCTATTATATAAAACAGAGAAATTGGATAAGAGATAATATAAGAGATGAGATTTTGAGGGATAAAAGAGGAGGTGGGGAATTTTGCACTTACAACCCCGGTTTTTGTATTTTTGCCCATGGACCATCCCCACACACCCACCCACACTTTTTATTCTCACCCCTTCCGACCATTTTTTTCCAGTTCTTTGAAGATTTTGAATCTTATCCTACTAGGATAAAGCTTTGTCCTACGTGACAAGTTGGTCCTAGGTGGTAATGACAATTTTGGGGGGACTTAAATTTTGGGGGAAAAGTTAAATTTGGGGGGAAACTTGAAATTTTGTGGGAAAACTTGAAATTTGGGGTTACTTGAAATTTGTGGGGGAGAAAAACTCAGCCATTAAATAAACCGTGCCCTATGGGCACGGGTAATGACTAGTATATATATATGTATATATATATATATATATATATATATATATATATATATATGAAAATTAACAGTATTCTATAAATGTATCCAGAATGTACAAAAGTTGGCGAGGGTGAGAGTGATAGTAGCAAAAGTATGGGGAGAGGGCACAAGCGCCGTCACCCATCGCAATTTGCATTATCCCACTACCCCCCCAACCACACAAAATTACAACCCAAACTAAATGGACAACCACAATTGCCTGCTAGCACTATCTAGCCATTATCAAGGATGTCCCAATTTGACATCGCATCCTTTGCCTGCTCATCATTTGTTTCTTGGTGACGAACCGCAAGTCTGATATCTCTCTCAATATCCTCGAAGAGCGCAGTCTTCAATTTTTTGGTTTTCTCAAAAATACGCCTATTGCGCTCCTTCCAGATGTGCCAGACCAAGCCAGCTAGGACCCCGTTTGCAATAGTTCCCATTTCCTTCCTCCTCCCAAATTGCGCCAGGAAGTAGTCACCAATTTTCGGCAATGAACCGTCCAGGGGAGTTATATATATCTATGGAATGTTTTGAGAAAAGAATCGTTAATGATTCAAGGGGAAGCATGGTTGGTAGGTGGAGATTTTAATTGCACCCTCTTCACAAATGATAAGATTGGTGGTCGGAAGCTGGAACCCAAGCAAATTGAAGATTTTAGCGCTTGTGTTTCTGATTGTTCTATCCATGAACTCAAGAGTACTGGGTCTCGTTTCAGTTGGTGCAATAAAAGAATTGGATGTGAAAGAATTGTGGCCCAATTAGACAGAGTTTTATGCAATGATGTGTGGTCCTCTACTCTGACTGAAGCTTATGTTGATTACTTAGACCCCAGCACAAGTGACCATGCGCCGACCAAATTTGCACCCTCAGGTTCCTTCTGACCCTAAACCTTTTAAATTTTTTAACCATTGGATGCGCTGGGCAGGCTGCAAGGAATTGCTGGAATCTAGCTGGAACCAATATATTTATGGCTCACCGATGTTCCGTATTACCCAAAAGTTGAGCCGTCTAAAGAAAGAGCTAAGACCGTGGGCGAAGCTTAAATCTGAGACTGAGTGTATTCCTACTTGCAGGAGTCGCCTCAAAGAAGTTAGACTAATGGCAGGCATTCACAACTCCAGGGAGATTCAATTGAGAGAGCAGTAACTTTCTAAAGAGCTTTCTAATCTTCTAAGGAATGAGGAGGAAATGTATCGTCAGAAGAGCAGGCATGACTGGATGCTATTGGGAGATCGAAATACTAAGTTCTTCTATTCCACCATGAAATCAAGGCAAGCATATAATAATCTCTATTACCTGGTGGATGCGAGAGGGGTGCAGAACAAACCCTATGACGAATTGAAGACCGAGGCTGTCAAGTACTACAAGGATTTATACACTCAGGATCATTATACACAGGTTTTCAACAGGCTAACTCCTAAGCGCAAGGTATCTCCAGAGGGGAAGGTGTGGCTTGATAGAAGAATATCAGCGGAAGAGGTGAAGATTGCTGTATTCCAAATCGGGGCGGACAAATCACTAGGGCCGGATGGCTTTAATGGACACTTTTATCATCAAAATTGGAGTTTGATTGGCGAAGATGTTACTAAAGCGGTGCTCTCTTTCTTCAAAACTGGGAAAATGGTAAGGCAAGTAAATCATACTTTTTAACACTTATTCCAAAAAATATTAATGCGTCTGGGATGGGACACTACAGACCTATATCTTGTTGCAACGTGCTTTACAAGATTATCAGCAAGATCGTATGCAACCGGTTCAAAGAAGTTATTCATGAGTTGATTTCCCCTAATCAGGCAGCCTTTTTAAAAGGGAGGCTATTATCAGACTGTGCGTTGTTAGCCCACGAGCAAATTAGAGATTTCAGTAACCCCATGGGAGCCAGAGCTTGCATCAAATTGGATCTCAGGAAGGCATTTGACAGCGTGAATAGGGAGTTTGTCTATTACATTATGCATCAGTTGGGATTTGGTCACAATTTCATCAGCTGGATCAAGGAATGCATATCGACACCAATGTTCTCTGTAATGATAAATGGGAGTCCTGTTGGATATTTCAAGGGAAATCGGGGTCTAAGGCAAGGTGATCCCCTCTCCCCTTACCTCTTCATCACTGTGATGGAGGCTTTCTCGCTTATGATTGAGAAATCGTTTATTAACGACTCTATTCAACCCATGCATCGAGCAGGATCAATCTCACACCTTTTATTTGCTGATGATCTACTGGTTTTTTGTAGGGCTAATAAGCACTCTTTCTGTGGGCTAAAATCTCTCCTATCAGATTTCTCAAATCAGACGGGGCTAGAAGTAAACTGGGATAAGAGTGCAGGCATCTTCAGCAAAGGAGCCAAGCAAGCTTCAGTATTAGCTGATACTCTGGGCATTAAATTATCCACAACCATCACTACATATCTCGGCCTCCCACTTTCTTCCAAGTATCCAAAAGCACCGATGTTTCACAGGTTGCTTGATAAATGCAATAAAAGACTTTTGGCCTGGAGCTCTTCGGTCCTATCAATTTCTGGCCGCATAGAATTGGTTAAATCAATCATTTACGGTATGGTCTCCTTCTGGTTACAAGCCTATCATATGCCACTTTCTGTTGTTCGGAAAATCTCTGCTGCTTGTAGAAGGTTCGTCTGGGGATCTTCTCGTGTCTGGTCTTGGAAGGAGGTTTGCACACCCAAAGCGGAAGGTGGAGTGGGTCTTAGATATCTCCCAGATCTCAACATTGCCTCAGGCGTTAGACTTACATGGCGCTACTTCTTTGGCAAAGGACTATGGGCTAACTACATGAGAGGGAGGTACAAGCATCCAGATTTGTTCTTTGTGGCCACAGGTAAGCCCACAGACTCCAAAACCTGGAAAAGGCTCCTCCATTGCCGATATATCTCCAAGTATCTCATCCAAAAATAAGTGAAAAATGGGCTTACGACGCTTTTCTGGCATGATACCTGGGTTACTGACCGGCCCCTTAAAGATCTGTATTCAATGCCGCCGGCTTCATCTCTACATTATGTCGCAAATTACTGGATGGGATCCAGTTGGGCGGATACCCTTGAGATTCAGCCGATCATTCCATTGTTGTGGACCTGGAGGCTCACAAATGGTCCTGATGCTTGGTGCTGGAAGCATGGAGAGGCTTTCAATTTCCGGGCAGCCTGGGAAGGTAGCCGGCAGCAAAAACCTTCATTCCCATTCTTCAAATTGATTTGGCAAAGGCACAATGTGCCCAAGATGGCGCTGGCACTCCTGCGCGTGTTTAGGGACAAATTGTTAACCAGAGACAAGCTTGGACGGTGAGGGATGAACACGTCGACTGCCTGTGTCCTGTGCGATGGCGGAATGAAAACATCAACCACCTATTATATATATATATATATATATATATATATATATATATATATATATATATATATATATATATATATATATATATATATATTTGAAGGATTAACAACTTTATTCATATAACTCATCAATAACAATATTGGATTACAGAAAGCTCCAAACATAAACTCTAAAGAAAAACAATCATAAATTATCCACCAGCTCAACTCAGCATTTGAGTCCTAATATTTAGAATTCCTAGGAATTCTTAAACTTTTCCGTCGAGGGAGATCTATATTTTTCTTTTTAGACGACTTCAATGATGATGCAAGGTGGCGCATTTCCTCCTCCCACTCCTGATTCTCCATAGTAGCATCCCCATCAAACTCCTCCATCCATTGAAGTTTATATATATATATATATATATATATATATATATATATATATATATATATATATATATATATATATATATATATATATATATATATATATATATATATATATATATATATATATGGGTAAAATGTGCCTGCGCTCGTGCTCAGATGGGATTCCTGCGCTCGACCCCTCCTGACCGTCCGATCCGATCAGCGATCATGGTAATATCTGACCTTTTTGTGCAATTACCAAAACGCCCTTTAAGCTCTTTTTAACGCGCCTCTGTACTAAATTACCTTTAACCCCTTTTGTACTAAAATACAATCGCCACCAATTCTTTTGCTCACTCCCGCGCAAAACGCAGAAGCTGGAGCAATCGCCACCAATTCTTTTGCTCACTCCCGCGCAAAACGCAGAAGCTGGAGTAATCACCACCAATTCTTTTGCTCACTCCCGCGTAAAACGCAGAAGCTGGAGTAGATCCCCAGTTTTACACAAGGTCTTCGATTTCAACAGCCCACGCCAGTTTTGCACAAGGTCTTCGATTTCAACAGCCCACGCCTAAGATCGCCCCCAAATCCAGGCCATCACACTCTCGTTGATTCCCCTGTTACTCTCCTCCATCGAGGTAAGGATCGTCATCCCTAATTTGTTGGACATCTCATATTGCTCAACGCAAACAACGTGATAAATTTTTGAAGGGTTTTGCGCGGGGAGTAATTTCCAACCTTTGGACGATTAGCCTGGAAATTCCTCTCCGCGCACAACGGGCTAAATTTTTGTCCCGTTTTGTGCGGTGAGTAATTTCCAAACTAGCGAAGTGTTGCGATGGAAATTACTATCCGCCCACAACCCTTCAAACATCGCACCAGTTGTGCGCGTTGAGCAATATGAGATGTCCATCAAAACTTGCCGAAGCAGCTCATATAGCACAACAACATGGAGCGAATGGCGTACATAATAGTGCCCATCGCGCAAAACGGTTGATATGTTTGATTTTTTGATGGATTTGATCCGGTCATCAAATATGATGGTAACAATTAGATCAGATTGAAAAAGAATAGATATAATACGCCAGGTTTTAACATGATTAGTAATAGTAGTGTGGTTTCAACTAACATGCTGATGATGATATACTGATACTTGGATAGACATGTATAGCAGTCATGCTGCGGCAATATTACTGATATTTTTACTTGTTTCTAATGTAGAAAATGAAAATCGAAGAGAGTGAACCCTATGTGCATGATCAGGAGATGCCAAATGAGATTGAAGCTGAAAATGACAGTGCAAACAGCGTATATCAAGAGGATAGGCATAGTGATAGTGAAAAAGGCAGCCCACATGTTGGAATGACATTTCAAACAGAAGAAGATGCGTATCAATTTTATAATACATATGCAGCAATGAAAGGTTTTGCAACCCGAAAGGGATCTACGGGAAAGGGAAAAGATGGCAATACCACGAGGAGGAAGTATACGTGCAACAAAGAAGGGTATAAAAGATTAAAAGATAAGAGGGAGATAGGGAGGGACGTTAATCGAAGGAAAAACGAGAGAGAAGGCTGTATGGCTCGAATGACAGTTCATAAAATCACCGGAGGAGTATGGCGGATAAATTCCTTTAATGATGATCATAATCATGAGTTGATAAAAAGCCCAGCGAAGATCCAGATGCTACGGTCACATAAAAGATCGCAGATGGATGGAACATGTAGGAATTTAGTTGATCAGATGCGTGGCTGTGGAGTAGGACCTGCAAAGATTGCAAGGATTCTAAATGCCACGAGTAGTAGTAATGTCAATATTACTACGCAACAATGCATTGATCATGGGAGAGTAGAAAGAAAGAACAACATTGGGAATGAATGCATTAGAGTAATAGAACAATTTATTAAAAGGCAAGCTACAGACTCTCAGTTCTATTATGCTATTGAGCATGATGAAGAGAATGTATGCAGGAGTATATTTTGGGCTGATGGAAGGGCGAGGACATCATACAGCCAGTTTGGAGATGTTGTTGTATTTGATGTCACTTATAAGACAAATAGATTCATGTTGCCTTTTGTACCTTTTACAGGTGTCAATCATCATAAACAGTCTATTTTATTTGGATGTGCTCTTCTTGCTGATGAGAAGGAAGAAACCTTTGTTTGGTTATTCGGACAGTGGTTAACATGTATGTGGGATAAAGCACCAGGAGCTATCATCACCGATCAAGACCCGACAATATGCAATGCAATCAAAAGAGTTTTTCCAAATACAAAACACAGGTATTGCATATGGCATATCAGTCTGCACGAAGATGAGCATCTACGTTCATTGCGGTCTTCTTATAACCCTGAATTTGAAGAAGACTATGCAAACTGGTGTAAGAACAGTCAAAATGTTGAAGAAGCTGAGAATTGTTGGTGCATCTTAATGGAGAAGTACCAAACGGAATTTCAGGAGCCATTGACAGAAAAACAAAAAAATGAAATGAAAGCTTGGAAGTGGTTGCATACGATGCATGAGAAAGCACAGCATTGGATTAAGGCGTACCTACTGGATACTTTCTTTGCGGGTATGAATGTTAATACGATAGAGATTGGTGTAAAAATATATGATCAAAATAAACTCAGCACATGGTATTCATTTCTTGTTTTGTGTGTAGGCATGGCGTCCAGCCAAAGGAGTGAAAGCATGAACGCGTATTTTGATGGATACGTAAACTGTATGACTCCATTATACGAGTTCATTGATCAATATGATAAAGCCGTAAAATTTCAGCGAGACAAAGAGGAGAGAGAAGATACTTTTTGTATGCGGAACAAACCAGAATTTAGCGGCATGCATGAGTTAGAGGTTCATGCCGCAAAGGTATATACTAGAAACATATTTTCCATTTTTCAAAATCGTTTCAAAAATACTTTATACTGTCGGCACGAAAGGGTGAGCACGGATGGGGACACGAGCACGTATAGAGTAACTATGCGGATTGATGGAAAGAGCTACGTGCATAATGTTCAATGCAATATATCTAAGGGAATGTTCAGGTGTACGTGTGCAAGGGCGGTGACTGAAGGTTTGCTATGCACGCAAATTTTATATATGATGAAGCAAAAGTATGATATGCAAGCCATCCCTGAGAGATATATTTTACCCAGGTGGACTCTAAATGCAAGACATAGCATCATGAGTCTTGGGGCCTCGTCGACTAGCACAGTACACGGAGTGCGTCTAACTCAAATTACTCCACTTCAAGCCTGGAGACTTCGTTCATCATTCGATAAAGTCGTGGATGCGGTAACAAGAGATCCCCTTCTGTTTGATGTCGTCTTTGGGTGGGCAAACAGTTTTTTGGACCAGCATAATATGACTAATAAAGCGCAAACTGCTTCTGGAGAGCCAAGATCACAGGTGGGGTCCAGTGCACCTATCAAACAAGAAGTGGGAGTAAATGATGTCATTATGCATGAACCTGCAAAAGCTAGAACTAAAGGCCGACCACGAGTGGCGTCAAGGATTCCGTCTAGAATACAAGTCTCACAAGAACAAAGTCAAACAAGAACAAGGACATGCAGTGTTTGTGCAGAAAAGGGTCATGACATGAGAACTTGTCGTATGAGCACAGCTGGTAGAAATAAGGTATATATGAGCACAACTGGTTACTATTTTATATACTAGTATAAATTATTGTAACATCATTGCTCCATAATCTCTGTAGGAAAAATCTTCGCCCGATGACTTAACAAGGCTGTGATATGAAGGATGACATTTTTGTATCCTAAAGGCAATAATTTTGTATCAGCTTGGAAGAAATATACTACATGCATCTGTCACGGACATATCAGTGTAAATGGGTTGTAAGTAAACTGGTTCTCTTTAAAAATGGTCATCGAAAAACGGCAGCCTCCTATATTTTTAGTCCAAAATGCAGCCATCGTGGAGTTGAATTAAGAGGGCTGGGGGTCCAAATTGAACATTAAAATAGTAAGTCTTGGTTATAAGCCTATGAGGATGATGCCTATCATTCGAGACCTATATCTGATGCTGCGGATCTCATATCTTATAATTTCTCTGTTGCTGCAGAACCTGACAAATGTCAAGAAAATTAATGGGATTAAGGAGTAAGAAGCAGAAGCAGTAGAGCTGAAGAGAATGAAGATTCAAGAGAATGAGGCATGTAGCTGTCCGCGATGAGTAATGGTGGGTAATTGTATACAGTTTGGCTCCGCGCGCACAACGTTTACAAATTTTACCAGTTGTGCGCGCTGATCAAAACTTGGTAATTTTACAGGCTTCCTAATAAGCGCACACAACGTTCAATAATGTTACGGATGTGCGCGCTGAGTAATATGGGTAATTGTAAGCAGTTAAGCCCCACGCGCACAACGGTTCATACCTTTGACGGTTATGATCGATGAGTAAATGTTGGTAATCGTAGACAGTTGTGCTCAGCTCGCACAACGTTCAATGCTGTTGCCGTTGGTGCGAGCTGAGTAATTGTGGGTACTTCAAGTTAGCATCACGCAATTTTGTAATGTGATGCAATTGCACCAAATTTAATGACATTGTATTAAGATCTGTATTCCAACATGCTACAACATTTATGCATTCAAATGTACATAACACAACAAAATAGAAACTACATCTAAACATTTTGCAACATCACAGTTTTTGCCCGACTAAGCAATTAAAGCACTAGACTATACTAGGGATACATGGATTCCCACCATGAAAAAAATTTAAAGTTTGTTGCCATTATGAGCTGCTCCAGCAGCTGCATCAGCGTCACTTGCTTCATTGTATCTTGGCCATCCGACCCCCTGTCTGCGTTGAAGAAGAATCAGTGATGAACACATAACAAAGCATAATTAAGTAAAAATATTGTACGGGTAGACTTAGAATAAGATAGAACATTTATTATCATCGAGCAGTGATGTCTGCAACGAAGTATCAAGGAGCATATACAAGCAGTGAAGAAACGGGTGTGCATGGAAGGTGATAGCTTCAATGACGACAAACAGAACATATGAAGGAGCAAAGAACATCTTCGAATCAATATATATGTGATGTATTCAATTTCTGCATCACGTCACTAGACGCTAGTATATTGTCCATCTTTGAGTGTTGAGGACGCAGCAGTGATGAAGGAAAAAATAGAATGTCGTAGAGAAAATATCATATAACTAGAATAAGATACAATAAGATAGAATAATATCATCAAGAAGTGTAGTGGTTGACGAGGGCTTGTGGGAAGGGAAGCCATTTATAGACGACTTTGGATGCCATTGGATGAGGATGAGACTACAGTAGAGTTACTGGGAGGCAACACAAGAGACCCCGTGAGTCTACAGCAAATTGCTTGTGATTATACAGAAGAATGCCCGTGAATCTACAGCAGATTGAGTTCCCAATAATGTATGACCGTGGTGGTGCGCGTTGAGCAAACAAAATAGCTCAACGCGCACAACCGGAAAGAATATGGCCGTTTTGCGCGGAGAGCAAATAATTTTGGAAGATGTGCGCGATGAATAAAATCTTATGTACATTCACGATCACTGCTTTGTAGACTCACGGGGTCTCTTCTGTAGACTCATCCTCATCCAAGGGCAGTCTAATTCGTCTATAAAATGGCTTTCCAACGCACAAGCCCTCTTCAATCTCTACACTTCGAGTGATGGTTATCAGTCATGAGGAAGGAGTAATGCTACACTCGACTGTAGGCTCATCCTCATCCAAGGGCAGTCCAATTCGTCTATAAATGGCTTCCATGCCCACAAATTATATTCAACCACACAGCTTCGAGTGCTGTGAAAGGCATGAGAAAGAAGTAACCTTGCTCAAATATTACTCTGACCATATCAAGCTAACCCTTCCCAAACAACCAGAGACCATAGCTTAAACAAACCATCACCGGTTTGCTGCAGCAGTGAAGATGGCCACCCAAACGAGGTTGAAGCTTTTCATAGACAAGGGGATGAAGAGAGTGTTGTTCGCGGAAACGGGCAAAGAGTTTGTCAATTTCCTCTTCAGCCTTTTGGCCATGCCTGTGGGCTCAGTCATCAAGCTCATCACCAAAGAAAAAGTGGCAGTGGTATGAAAAGCATTTATGTAATGAAGCCCATCATTAAATGTGCTGAAAACTGAATCTCTTGAAAGTTGTATCTATGAAAAATGATTTATCTGGTATTTTAGTTCAAAATGCAGCTAGTGTGGCTTTGAATTCCTAGGTCTGCGGGTACGAACTAAAACTTAATACCCAAAGTTTTAATTATGAGAGTATGAGGATGATGCCTATCATTCGAGAAATCTATATGCTGCTGTCGATCTCATATCTTATAATTTATCTGTTACAGCAGGTCACGCCAATTGTCAAGAAATCATTCTAGAAATTGTTTCCATTGATCAAAAATAACTCCAAGTACAACGAACAAAAAGGAGAAACAAAAAAGGGTTCGATCCACCTATGATGCAGGAGCTCGAGAAGAGGCGTCCCCAGGCGATTCGTCTTCTCCCAAACCAGTAGGGTGACCAGGGACAACCGGAGGTCGGGGAAGCATTCTTCGGCCCCGCGCCTCGAACGCTACCAAACCATCCCGGAAGGACTTCTCGATGTGAGCAGCAAAAATGGCCGAGAACTCCCGGAATCCCTCACGGATAGACTCCACGATCTTCGGAGCCAGGACATCCCCATAGTCCCTCTGGACCTCAGCTACGATCCGACCATGGGCCACTTCCCGCAGGTCGCCTATATCGGCCCAAAGAGCGCCTTTCGCCTTTCTATGCTCCTCCCGGGCGAGGGACAGTGCATCCTCAGCATACTTGGCCGAACTCTTGGCGACAGCCAGAGCCTCCGTCAAACATCCCACCTCCGAGGTGAGCTCTGCAACTCTCAGTTTGAACTGGTGGGCCTCCTTGGCTGATTGGTCAGCCGCCTCAGCCCTCAGGCGCTCCTGCGCCAAGGCCGCCTCAAGACCATCTACAGCAACCAGGTAAACCTGCAAGACCGCAGGGATGAATGTCGCCATCAACAAAACAGTCGTTGAAGAAAAAAGGGTCCGACATGCTGGATATGCCATACCAGAGAGTCTGCCAGTTTCAACCTGAAGGAGCGGTCACTCGGAAGGACAGCTGGACTACTCTCACTCCTCTTCTTCTTCCTCTCGGGACCTTCAGACCACGAGTGAGAGCGTCTCTTCTTCTCCTCATTCCCGGTTAACACACGGGAACCCTGCTCGACGGCCGCCACGTCCCCCTCTCCGAGGTCGAGACCGGAGGGCGAATCAATCTGATTCGCCACGAAGGGCGAAGGTTCGGCCGTGCCCAAGGGCGGATGGTGAGGAACGTTAGGAACGTCTTCACTGAAATCCCGACCCACCATCTGAGCAAAAAAGATGAAAATCAGGGTAACGAGCAACGGGTAAAGCAGAATTTAAAAGGAGAAAGGCTTTATACTGAAGGTCCCTTCGAATCCAAGCCGTCAGTAAGGGACACGTGTCAAAGTCTCACAGAGGCGGCACTTCGAATACCACTCCCCATGGGCGGGAGAATTCGTTCGACTGGCCTTCATTCAATGCGACCCGGTCCCCGGGTTATCCGATAAGTACGAATCCTTATCATGTATTCCCGAAAAGACGAGTGTTTTTACGTAGAAAGAAATAGGCCAATGCTGCATGCACCTCAAAGAATGAGGTGCATGGACTTTTTATTTCTAAAATTAGTGCAAATGTCACATCCCAATCTCAAATCTTATTCTCTCTTTCAAAAGTAGAAATTTTTACACTGAATCATACATGCACCTCATTTTTTGAGGTGCATGTAGCAATTCACAAGAAATAAAAGAAGAGAGCAGAAAGAACACTGCAGGTAGTTCGCACTTGCAGGGAAGTACAAGTAAAACTCCAACACAGATAAAAAGACTGAGAAAATAACACAATATTACATTTTAATGATACATTGATACATCTTATACATACACCAACATCTTCATATTCACAACTCACTCGAAAAAAGATGGGCAAAAGTACAAGTCTCTCATCATACATCAAATCGTAACACTAACACCCTTAGATGAGGACTACATGCATAAAATGTATTATTGACACTTTGAATTGATTGTTTTTGTATCTCAATGATTGAATGCACCTCAGTCTTGCATTACACTCTGCCTGTTGCATGTGTCGATCCATTGTTGTACACCTTGCCTGTTGCACGTGCACGCTTTCACATGTTCATAAGTATAGTTGTTACTGCCTTTACTACAGTAGATGTATATGACATACACTCTGCCTGCTGACATGCACCATTTCCAAACTTTATGTAAGGACTAGTTGTGACATGGAATTTCTTAACAATTATGCAACGGTGATACGAATAATAAATTTACCCTTTCACATGTAAACGTGGATGGGAAAAAAAATGGTTGTGTGCTGTGTGCAATTGTGAGTTTTGAGTGGGCGTGTGCGGAGAGCAATTATAGGGTTTGAATCGTTTTGTGCGATGAGCAATAACCCCATCCCTTTGTGCGATGCGCCGTACACGGGTTCAACATTGGCCCCCGTGATTCGTTCTCGATTATAAACGCGGATCGAGGCTGACTGATAGGTAATTTCCTTTAATAGGGCACGACATTCGAAGCATCGAATTTGGATTAAGGCCGCCAAAACCTTTCGCCTATCTCAACCGTTGTTTTTGCCAAAATTCTGACACGTTTCGCTCATCTTGTCCGTTCATTCACGTAATAAAAGAAATTGGAGGTGAGGCCAATGGCTTTAGCGCTCCGAGGAAATCTGATCATCTTATTATTTCTTCCAGAAACAAAAATGGCGGGAGGAGCATACAAAGAGTTTACTTCAGAGATGGAGCGGGCCAATGAAGAAGGCCGTAAGAGGAAGAGGGCAGAAGAGGAAGAGGGGGAAGAGGAGGAATGGGAGGAATGGGAGGAATCGGAGGAAACGGGGAACCGCATGCTGGAGTTGGGGGAGGCTGGATGCTCCTCAAGTCAAGCTGTGCGGTCTTTGAAGGCGGCTCCTTCTGATCCTCGAGATGGGGGCGCATCGTCCTCCAGCACGCCACATGACGGGTGGCCATACGAGGACATTGATCCTCCGGTCCCTTCCGTCGGCCCCATACCTCCAGAGTTCGGCCACCTTCTGCAGTCGAACCGCATTGGGTCTGACCATCATGGGGAGATTCACGGGGAGACCTATCGGCCACCGTACGTCGTGGGGACGGCCGAGTCGGCCCTCCTGGACTTTGGGATGGGGGCTCGTCTGGCGGAGAATATCACTCTTCCAAGGGATGTCGATTTCCTGAATGGGGTCGACCTTGAGACGATGGCCAACTGCTTCGTTCGCAGTGGCCTTCAGGTTCGTTGCCAATGTGCATTCCGAATTTTGCTTCCCCTTCTGGTTTTGCTGATTGTCGCCATCTGCAGGTGACCATTTTCGGGGCAGGTCTGCGCCGCAGGGCCCGCGAACTGATCGAGGGGCAGCGCCGGGTGGCGGATGCCGAGAACGAGGCTTCTGAGCTCAGAGCTCAGGTGAAGAAGCTGGAGGAAGATTTGGGGAAGATAATGGCCGCCAAGGGCAAGTCGGATTGGGCGGCCTCGGACGCGAAATCCAGCCTCGCCGCCTTGTCAAGCGCCAAGAAGCAGTTGGAAGATCAGTGGGGTAGAGAGCGTTCTCAACTTCGAGCTGATCTTGAGGCATCGAGGAAGGAGGTTGCTGCCCTTCAGGCCAAGCTTCTCGAGAAGGAGCAAGAGGTCGACGCTTTCAAATCTCGGGTCACCGCCAAGATGGAAAGGGTGGGGAGAGCGATAAAGGACCTCTTTACAGCCGACGGTGCGTCGTCTTCCTAAATTTTGGATATCGTTACTTTTGTAAGACTGCTGCTCGCGAGCGAGTCATATGTAATTTTTTTTTGGTACTTAAGTCATATGTAATTTTTTCAGAATTTAATGAAGGGGATTTTTGTAACAGACGCCGAGTGAGAGCGTTTACTTCCTCCCCCTGATTCCAGGTCGACACCCGGGAACCCTGTTGGACGGCCGACACGGCCCCGTCACCGAGGACGAGACTGGCGGGAGAATGACCTTCCGTATATGATCGCGATGAGTAATTGTGTGTAATGTGTAATTGTATACAGTTTAGCTCCGAGCGCACAACGGATTGTTAAATATCACCGTTGTGCGCAACGAGCAAAACTCGGTAATTGTAGAAAGCGTTGCTTAGCGCGAACAACTTTCATTTCTGTTGCAAGTTGTGCACGCTGAGCAATTATGTGGGATGATTAATTAGTGTCCATGGGTAAAAGGAAGCTGGTATAAACAAAAGTAGCACTTCTACTAAATAAAGGTCAACAGACGATTTCTCGTGAATATACAGAATAATCTTGTACCTCATGTATTTATTGTATGTATTACACAGATGCTGTTCCCAAATAAAGATCCTCTGACGTGCGGAGCGATGTGAGCAAAATCGTTGGCCTCGATCAAAATTTATAAACGCGCACAACGTTCACGCCGTTTGCCAGTTGTGCGCGGTGTGTAAATCTTTGTATATTACTTTTCACTAATTTTTCCCATTAAAATTCATTGTTGGAATTTGATTTAAGCACGCATCAATGTATATATCACTAATCACAAGTTTGTAATGGGCTGCAAATGTATCACATTAAATGACATTGTATTAAGGTCTGTGTAATGGGTTGCAAATGTATCACATTAAATGACATTATATTGAGGTCTGAATTCCAACAAACTACAATATTTATGCATTCCAATGAACATAACACTCCATCTCCGCCGTTCTCTTGTTCGCTGCATCTTCTGCTTTATACTTCTTTGACTCAATGAACATCCTTTCAATCTCCTCCTGGGTCTACGTGGCACTTATCGTTAGTGATAGTGATCTTATTTTCTGCACACATACTTTCCTCTGTAGAGGCATTCAAGATACCGTCGGCATCTATCTCAAGGCAAACCATGACACTTCGAACACCCTTGGGAGCAGGAGGGATACCAGCAAGTACAAACTCCCCTAGAAAAAGATAGAATAAAAAAGTAAATATAATTAGACTTAGATAGATATAAGATAGAACAGTTGTTATCATCAAGCAGTTATGTATGCAATGATTCTGAACGGAACTTACGAAGGGTCAAAGAATTTTTGCAAGTTGGCATGGACGAGAATGAAGCTGTAATGATTGCAAGAACATGCGAAGAGAAGCAAAAGAACATCTTCGCGACAAAAATGAAGCTGTAATGAAGAAGAACAGATCATGCGAAGAGGAGCAAAAGAACATCTTCGCCGCCATATAAAGGTGATGTATACAATTTCTGCATCACGGCACTTGCCGCCAGTATATTGGCCATCTTTGTGTGCTGTAGACGACGCACTCATGAACAACAACAAAATTACAAATTTGAAGAAAAAACAATGTATTAGAAGAATCAGAGAGAATCAGTTAAAGGAACTATAATCACCTGGGGTAGTGGTTGATGAGGTCTGGTGGGTACGGAAACCATATACAGATGAGTTGGACTGACCAAGTACGAGGATGGAAACACCGTAGAGTAACAGTTCGTGCTCGTGAATATATGGCAGATGGATACCAGCCAGACGTTGTTCCAACTAGTATCCGAGTGCGGTGGTGCGCGAAGAGAAAAATTGCTTGAAGGTAGACCTTTTTATACTCAACGCGCACAACGGCAAAAAAAAAACATCTGGTTTCGATTACCAAAAGAGAAAAATCTAAATACACCGATACTCTTGCGGTGCATGTCCAAGTTTTTCCAAAAAAAACATACATCATCATAGCAGAAGACAGTAACTGTGACAAATCACAGTATAGTTAATATTTTTGCTTAGTGGACACAAAGGTCACTACTTTTGGACGTAGGGCGGGCTGATTAACTTTGAGCAATGGAATACAGTTTTGCTCATACGACAAGTTCTCATGCCGTGACCGTGTCTCCTGGTGATATTGCAGTTATGAGCAGCTCCAATAGAGATTCTTCACATTTTTGCACTGGTATGAAATGCAATAATGGCACGCGTAAGAAATTCTTCTGTGCATGGAAACAAATGAGGATGCACAGTTTCAGAGAAGATTGCGCAGTTTGAGAGCCGATACCTTGGTGGCACCTTCAGGCTGATGGCAATGTGAAGCATTCGAAAACATCGTGTGCTTCTTCTGAAGGAGCCAACACCATCGTTGATGATATCTGAAGTAGCAGACTCCATCTTTGATGCCTATATAAATGTGACGAATTCAATTTCAGCAACACGGCAATTGCCGCAAGTTTATTGGCTAGATTTGTGTGTCGGAGACGAAGCATTCAGTAGTAAGAACAAAAATTTAGCATGTAAAAGAAAATATAGTGTATAGGTATAACCATATATAACACTATCATCGAGAGGAGTAGTGGTTGACGATGTCTAGAGGGAAGTGAATCACTTTATATAGACGAATTGGACTGGGTATGGTCCGCATGGATGAGGCTGAGACTACAGTTGGGTTACTGTGGGCTACAGAAATTGACGCTAACAAAATTGATTGCCTCTAAGAAAATTGCTCAAAGCGCAAAACGAGTAAAAATATGGCAGTTGTGCGAGTTGAGCAAATTATTTATGTTTATACAATATTACTCATAAATCCATTTATAGCGATGTGAACGCCCCAAATCAAACAGCGTGACCCATGAGTATCAACACTTAAATGTCCGTACACCTTATTCTGTACACCCATCCATTTATATCTTATTCTGTAAACAGTAAGATATGTGTTTCTTATCACTTAAATGTCTGTACACCCATCAGTCTGAATATTATTTAATTCTCCCCCAATTTTGTGTTTTCTTTATTATTGGGATTTTTTATTGAACGTTGTGCGCGCTGAGGTAATTAATTATGGGAATTTTGTATAGAACGTTGTGCGCGCAGAGTAATTATTCGTTACGACTGTTTTGCTCAACGCGCACAGCTGGGTGTATTTTGATCCGATGTGCGCGCTGTATTATATTTTATAAATGTATACCTTTTTAAATACCATGCACAATCCGCACTAAGACGCAAATTTAAACAAATCAAAGAAATGTGAATATTTTTGCTATCTTATTCTGTAAACTGTCGGATATGTGTTGTCTTATCACGTAAATGTCTATATACCCATCAATCAACTGCTCCACATTTTATTTGCATCAATTTTGATTTTTTTAACTGGCATGTCAGTCTCAACATTAATTAATTCTCCACCCAATTTTGTGTTTTCTTTATTATTGGGATTTTTTATTCATCATTGTGCGCGCTGAAGATATTAATTATGGGAATTTAGTATTGAACGTTGTGCGCGCTTGGTAATTATTCGT
>CM061130.1:78509223-78848029 GCA_030789695.1 Scilla litardierei
CTCTTGATAACATCCCTCTTTTGTAATATAGATATCTCTTATCCAATTTCTCTTGTCCAATATCTCTTATCCATTTTCTCTGGATAACATCCCTCTTTTATAATATAGATATCTCTTATCCAATTTCTCTTGATAACATCCCTCTCTTATAATATAGACTAGTCATAACCCGTGCCCGCGGGCACGGTTCATTTAAGATTTTCCCATGCGAAATCTTTGTTCCCTGAAATTTTTTTTTCAAAGCCAAAATTTAAAAGAAAAACAAATTAGTTTACAATATTTAGCGGTACAGGCGCCTTCGGAATGGAACAACAAATTCAAAGCATGCGCCTTCGACACAGAACACCAAATTCGATGTGGGTGCTTTTGACGCAGAGCAACAAATTCGACGTAAAACAATAATTTCGACGCGGGTGCCTTAGGCGCGGAACAACAAATCAGCGTTAAAAATGGCGCTGGCGCCTTTGGCGCGGAACAACAAATTCAGCGCATGCGCATTCGACACATAACACCAAATTCGACGTGGATGCCTTCGGTGCAGAACAACTCATTCGATGTAAAACAACAATTTCGGCGCGGGTGCCTTAAGCGCGGAACAACAAATTAGCGTTAAAAAATTTAGCTGGCGCCTTCGACGATGGCTTCATATACATATAACCAGTGCCCTGGGATACTGTTCATTTAAAAATCTTGGGCCCACTAATTTTAAACAAACATCAATAATTATTAGTTTCCCCTGAAATATCAGCAGATGATATCGAAATTTTACAGGGTTTTGTAACGCTGATCAATGAGTTGGTAGCATTTCCTGCGTTTATTCTTTCACAGCTCGCGTTCATTCCCAAGATGAGATTGTGTGTATGCACAACATTTTTTTCATAACTAATATTAAAAGGCTATTCCTAATTTCAATGCTTTTGTGTATTCCCAACAAATTTTTCTTTAACCCAAAAATTTCCCTCTAAAACTTGATGTGACATTGCCACATAGGACAAATTCAAAATCTGGCCTCAATTGTAATATAGATATCTCTTTTCCAATTTCTCTTGTCCAATATCTCTTATCCAATTTCTCTTGATAACATCCCTCTTTTATAATATAGATATCTCTTATCCAATTTCTCTTGTCCAATATCTCTTATCCAATTTCTCTTGATAACATCCCTCTTTTATAATATAGATATCTCTTATCCAATTTCTCTTGATAACATCCCTCTCTTATAATATAGATATCTCTTATCCAATTTCTCTTGTCCAATTTCTCTTATCCAATTTCTCTTGATAACATCCCTCTCTTATAATATAGATATCTCTTATCCAATTTCTCTTGTCCAATATCTCTTATCCAATTTCTCTTGATAACATCCCTCTCTTATAATATAGATATCTCTTATCCAATTTCTCTTGTCCAATATCTCTTATCCAATTTCTCTTGATAACATCCATCTCTTATAATATAGATATCTCTTTTCCAATTTCTCTTGTCCAATATCTCTTATCCAATTTCTCTTGATAACATCCCTCTCTTATAATATAGATATCTCTTATCCAATTTCTCTTGTCCAATATCTCTTATCCAATTTCTCTTGATAACATCCCTCTTTTATAATATAGATATAATGGGTATCATACGTCATATGAGAGGGTGTCTCATATGCCCTCTCACATAAAGGGGGCAAGTACACTAAGTACAAGCCCATGTGGGCTTGTACTTGCCTCATTTATGTGAGAGGGCATATGAGACACCCTCTCTATGGCGTACGATACCCATTATTCTCATACACACACACACACACACACACACACACACATATATGGAGATGATATGGTGAGATGGAAAGCAAAAATTCTTAAAGTGAGCAAGCCCATCTCAGCCATTGAATCTGAAAAGGACAGTTGGAGACCCATGATAACTTTATTGTTTGCCAAATAGCCCCTGGTCATTTCTCACGATTGTCAAGCCTCCTCTCTCTCTCTCTCTCTCTCTCTCTCTCTCTCTCTCTCTCTCTCTCTCTCTCTCTCTCTCTCTCTCTCTCTCTCTCTCTCTCTCTCTCTCTCTCTCTCAACTGTTCCTTCCTTTTCTTCTTCTCTCAAAAAGAGGTAAATGTTATGAATAGGCCCACGAGGCCCATTGGGTATCCGGCCATCATTGAAAGCTATAAATATGAGGGTAGGGGGCTTTTAACCCCTTACACTTATTACTCTACTTTTCCCTTCACAACACGTTATCAGCACGATCACGCTCGTTAGAAAAGGCGACGACGCTTGAGGAAGGAGATCCATCAACCGCTCAATTTTAAGAAGATCGTAATCTTCTCAACGGGGAGCGAAAAGGGCATCCTTCACCAACCGTCGTCTAGATTCCCTTGTCGAATCTAGAGGAAAATCTCAAAAAAATTAGATCTAAACTTGTGTTTCCTGTAGATCTGCATGATTTAAAATCAAAAAAAGTTTGAAAACACAGTAAAAATCACATTTTTATTTGGATCTACACGTTTATAATCAATAAAAAATCGTTTTTAGAGATCTGAATGTTTAAAACATCAGTTTTTTACCCCCAACCTCGATCCATATCCCGCACGCCCGAAGGGCGTAACAGCGGCGCTCCAAAAGCGCCGCCGGCGGCATGCGCCATGGCCAGTGGCCGCGGCCCGCCGTCGCGGCGGCGCGCCGTGGGCCCCCTAGGGGTTTTTTTGAAACCCTAGCCCTTAATGGGCCAATTTTTTAGGGGAGGCCCAATTAACCCTAATGGGTTGTTTTCATAGCCCAAAAGCCTGAAAAATAGCCCATTTACACATAATTTTTCCTTTTTTATTTTTGGCCCCAAAAGCCTAAAATAATTAAAGAAATTTTAATTTTAAAATAAGGGTTAAAGCGAAAAAAATATAAATTATATGGATCAAGGTAAAAAGTTTTTCAAAAAAATAATTTTTAGCACGTCACACACTTTTTAGATTATTTATTAATCTTTACATGCCTGTGATATGATTATCTGGGTGGTTGTATATTCTTCATATATTATCTGCGTGGATGTGCTATTAGGCTATGTTTTTAGGGATCAGCCAGGTTTCCGACATCTTTACTTTTCTGCAATTTTTTTCTTTTTGAGAGAAATTTGTAAGCGATGTTATACTTTTAAAAAGAAGCTGAAGGATACCAAAAAGGAGCTGAAGGCGTATGCACAAAGAAGAAAGGGGCTCCTCTTTGAAGTTCCCGAGTTGTATTTACTTTTTCATGCACTTTTTGATGTCGGACTGTCTTTTTCTGTTGGTGTCAGCTGGCTAATCCCCATAGTCCTAATTTATTTTCATTACATATACATTAAATGTGTGGATGTCTACTAATTCATGCTATTTTAATGCTGAAATGAAAATGTCAAAAGCATGCGTGGATGTTTATTACTTAAATAATTCACGTTATGAAAATGTTAAATGCATGCGTGGATGTTTATCTTTTAATAACCCATGCCTTTTAAAACGTTGTAAAATCGCATGCGTGGATGTCTATTTTACACAGTTTAATAATCCAAGCTATTTTTATATTGTTAGATCGTTTAATGGCCAGACTTGCGAATGTCAATTTTTTGGTCCTGAAGGCCGATGGGTCGAACTACTTGAGTTGGCAGTTGGACCTGAAGTTCCATCTGTGATCTCATGGGTTCAGTCTGACACCCACTGAGAAGGCAACAACCACAGCTGAAAAGGATGCTTCTAAAGAAGCACCTCATATAGAAGAAGTTTCCGATATACTAAAGGCGAAAGCCATTATCTATATCAGGAAACATTTAGACTCGACCCTGAAAGACGAGTATCTTACTGTAGAGGATCCTTACGAACTGTGGGACGCACTTGAGGAGAGGTACATGCATCAGAGGGATGTCATACCCCTCCGTGCACAGTACGAGTGGACTCACCTCCGCATACATGATTACAAATCCGTAGCGGAGTACAACTCAGCACTTTTCCGTATCACCTCACGCCTGAAGTTGTGTGGTGAGATTGTGACTGAGAAAATGTTGCTGGAAAAGACGTTCACGTCTTTCCACGAGAAGGACATGATCCTCATGCAACAGTACCGTGAGAGTAAGTTCACGAAGTACTCTGATCTGCTTTCATGCCTGCTAATGGCTGAACAGAATAGAGATTTGTTGGTTGCCACTCACAACCTGCGCCCTCCTGGCTCCGCCCCACTGCCACCTCCTGCAGAGGCACACTTCCAGTCTTCCCCGAAGAAGAAGATGGACAAGAAGGCTAGATTCCAGAAATGAAAAGAACAAAAGAAGCAGAAGAAGGCCACTCCTTAAGCTCCTCCTCAGAACCAGAAGTTCGTGGAAAAGAAGCAAAAGTGGACATCCAACAAAGGTGGTACTCCCAAGAAAGACTAGGAGGATAAGTGCTCCAAATGCGGAATGACGGGCCACTGGTCTAGAATCTGCCGCACCCAGAAATACATACGGGACCTCTACCAGGCAAGTCTCAAGCCTCGTGCTGAGACAAACCTGATAGAGAGCACAGCGTTGCCAGAGACCACATGGACTCCAGAAGCTTTCATGGGAGACGACACTCTCTAGTTATGGACCATATAAACAATTTTTATTTACTAGCAATGTATCTTCCCTTTTTATGCATCGTATCTATTTTTCATTCCATGTCGAACCTTTTTGAGCATCTTAAATGAAAGTAGATTTCCTCTGTTCATATTATTTACTGCTTAAATGTCTTTCTTAATATAGATATGGAATCAATATGCCTAGTGGACAGTGCATCGACACACTCAATCCTTCAAAACATAGACTACTTCACGAGCATAAGTAGCTACTCTAGTCCACTGAGAACAATCTCAGGACCAGCTAATATAATCGAAGGATCAGGGGAAGCAATCATATTGCTCTCCGGTAACACACTAATCACACTTAGAAATGCGTTATTCTCCCCTAAATCAATCCAAAACCTCCTAAGCTTTAAAGATATCCGTTTAAACGGGTATCACTTAGAGACGGTCGAGGAAAATGAAAAGGAATACTTGCTTGTATCGTCTCTTATAAATGGTTCAAAAACCATTGTGGAACGTTTCAAGGGACTCCTCTCAGGACTCCACCAAACAAGTATTCAAACTCCAGAAACATTAATGGCGGAGCACCTGAAGTGCCCCCAAACACCAGAATTCCAACTCTTGCATAGTAGACTGGGACACACTGGATCTGTTATGATGCATCATAAAAAACTCAAGGGGTATAGATTTGAAGCACCTGAAGATTCTTCAAAAAGGTAAATTCACATGTCCACCCTGTTACAAGGGTAAACTAATTACGAGACCCTCTCCACTGAAAGTGGACCTAGAGTCTCCAAGCTTTCTGGAAAGAATCCACGGAGACATTTGTGGCCTATACACCCATCAAGTGGTCCGTTCAGGTACTTTATGGTCTTGATAGACGCATCTACTAAGTGGTCACATGTGTGTCTTCTGTCCACCCGTAACCTAGCACTGTCTAAGCTTTTAGCTCAGATAATCAGGTTATGGGCCCACTTCCCCGACTACCAGATAAAGAAACTTCGTCTGGACAATGCGGGGGAGTTTACATCACAAGTCTTCCTAGACTATTGCCAAGCACATGGCATTGAATTCGAACATCCTGTAGCGCATGTTCACACCCAAAACGGGTTAGCAGAATCTATAATTAAGAGATTGCAATAGATTGCTCGTCCATTATTACTTCAATCCCAGCTGCCAGTGAATGCATGGGGCAATGCAATTTTTCATGCTGCATCTTTAATAAAATTAAGACCTTCTGGAGGTCAGTCATCTTCACCAATGCAACTAGCATTTAGAGCCCCACCAATTGTCTCACACTTGAGAATATTTGGTTGTGCAGTATACGTCCCCATAGCACCACCACAAAGGACAAAGATGGGTCCACAACGTCGCCTATGCATTTATGTTGGGTTTGACACCCCCCTCCATAATAAGATTCCTAGAACCCCTTACGGGAGACGTTTTAAAGGCACGTCTAGAAGACTGTGAATTTGAAAAAATATCATTCACAAGACTAGGCTAACAAACAAAGAAGCCCGAAGCTTCAGACTGTATCACTTGGGATACAAAGACACTATGTCACTTTGATCCGCCCACAAGCCAGTGCGAGGAGTGTAGAGATATGATGCCCTCGAGGCTATTTATCTCTGTGTGAATAGCAAAAACATCCTGTTCGAAATAACTGTAAGCTGTTTGGTAATAATTTATCTAAGTTATATTATAATGTAGTTAACATTAGATATCAACTTAGGTAAAGTCCTGAGACTTTATGCAAGGTCAAACAGGTATCGAGATGAGTATCTCGATCATGAAGAAATGTTTGACCGTCTGTAGCATAAGTCTAAAAGGGTTCGTGGTCGTAGATGCTTCGAGACAAGGATATCGAAACATCGGATAGACCATTGTGTCTTAGTCTTCACCGTTTAGCGGTGGCGATGATTTCATGATCGTTCGACTTGGCGAAGTCGGAGACGAGACACATGTGCTCATTAGAGAATGAGTTCACTGAACGATCCACAGGAGTAATCATATGGTTACATTGACCAATCTGTCGATGATAACTCTTAGTGATGATAGGCTAGTTGGTCTTTTGACTTGAGGTCATTTTACGAACATGTGCGTGAACGGTGCCACTTAGAACACTGATCTAACTTCGAGGCTAGGCCTGTCGAAAGGTCTTTGATTGGATGTCACTTGAAGGGTACGAAGAGAGTAGTGGCCAAGAGAGGATTCGTCTCTCCCGGTCAATGGGAGTTAGTGTTGTAGAGTTAGTTCGGTCTTTAGTAAAATCTCTGCGCAGAGTATGTTGGAAGAAGTCCAACATTAGTTGACTAAAGATCGATAGAAACTAACCAGAGTCAAGTTATTAGGGTTGACAGTTATACCGTACCCTAGACTTGATCTACACGACATAGTTTAGACGAAGAAACTATAACTGCAGAAATCATCACAGACACGGTCAGGGTGGTCCCGACAATTCTCATGTAGATGAGCTAATCACATTATGATGATTCTGAAACAGGGACGTCAGTCACTGCTCGTGGTCTTTGCCGTATAGGGCTTCGAACCCAACCTGTAGTAGGGTCAGGCCGTATGGTCACACAAAGAGTGTGACCTTCGTCTAGTAATAGGTAGAAATTAGTTAGGGAGAATAATTTGCATTTGATGCAAAGGAAGAGAAAATTGCATTTTGATGCAAATGATAATTTAAGTCTAGATATGGACTAATTTGCATGTGATGCAAAAGAGATTAAATACGTCTTAAATATTTTAAGACTATATTTAATAATATAAACGCAAGGAAAAGTTCACGGGTAAGACGGAAATGTCCCGGTCTACGCCCAGGTTCGAACGGCGTCCAAATCGGATGCCAAATGCCCAACTTATGCTCAAAACAGGTCTGTGGGTCAGACCCGGCCAGAGCAGGCAGACCCTGGCCTAGACTCCTGGCCAGGCCCAGTAGTGCCAGGGCCCACCTAGGCCTGGTCGCTAGCCCACCTGGGCTGGGCACCCGGCCCAGGGACAGGCCCGGGCGCAGGCCCGGGCGCTGAGCACCTGGGCCTGGGCCCAGGCGGCCTGAGCGCCTGGGCCTGGGCGCCTGGCACCCAAGCCTGGCCTAGGCTGCACCCAGGTCTAGGCAGGAGCTGTGGAACCCATCTGGTGGGTCCCACATTGGGTGCAGAACCCTAAGGGGGCAGAGCAGTTTTGACGGCAGGTTTTTGCAAAAAAAAAACAAGTCGTATGCTGATCTTTGGATGATCAATTGGAGGGTCAAACGAACTCCGATTGACGCACTATTTTTTCCTATGCATTCACCGTTGGACACCCTTCGAATTGATAGGTTGTATCAATCATGAAGCTCAACGGTGAGTGAGTTAAAATTCACGTAAGATTGCACTTTGTGAAGGGCAAACTAACTTGATTTAATTAAATCTAAAATTAATAGTCCCACATCGGTTGTGCGGAAAAGGGGAGAGTCCGCCGCCTCTATAAATAGGGACCTCCCCCTTCCTCCAAACTCGTCCCAAGCTCTAGATCTGAGCGGCTCTCGTAAATGTTGGAGCACGCTCGGATCTAGACTTAAATTAATATTTCTCTATCCCCCCTATATTTCTGCCTTACTCTTGAGGGCTCTAACAAAGCCGCAAAGGAGTTCAGATTTGGATTCGAAATCTAGCCGAAGGTTTCACTCGCGTGAAACTTTCTTCGGCACGTGGTTGGCTCGGCGACACGAGGATTGCTCACCTCGGGATGCAGAGCGGTTCGATGAGCAGTTTGAGGAGCGGCTCGGCGTGGGATGGGGAGTGGCTTGGAAGACGGTGCGGAACATCTCGCCTGTCCCAGGGTTAAGATTCCGGGTGTATGTTTTTTTAGCATTAGTTTAATTTAATCGCAGTAGGTTAGATCCTTCTTGGGATGGTCAGATCCATCCCGAGTAGGCATAGATCTTGGCTAAGGGTCTAGTACCTTAGGGCTAAGTTGAATTGTTTAACTGTATGTTAATTAGATTAACATAGTTTTTATTTTACGCTGCAAATTTTTATGTCTATGTTCCGTCCGACTTAGGACGGAAATAGAGTTTTTGTGCCATAGGGTCCAGAAAACCCTTCAAGGAGGAGGTCCTGAAAATTCTCCATATCCAAAATACTATCCATCTCTTGCCGAACAAATTTACTGACAACCAGAAGATTGTCAGATCACACGTCCCTGCTGCTAACACTCCAGCTAGGATTGACATACCACAACATGGATGCAATCCGCCTGCAGCAGAAATGGTTGGACCTCTTAAAAAGAGAGGATGACCACTGGGATCCAAGGACCAAGTCCCTCGAAAGAGTAGGACCCTTGGCAATGGTAAAACAATACCACCACAGGATGCTACTATCAGCCCTGCTACCTCATCTCTCCCAAACTCTCAAACAGAGGAAAAACCAGGAGAAAATGAAGTTTTGATACACTATGTACGAACTGGGGAGTATTGGGACAGAAAGAGCACAACCATTGATGACACATTTGCATGTAATATTGCCATCAACGTCGCGTACTGCGACGATGATATGGAACCACGCTCTCTGATAGAATGTCAAAGCAGAGATGATTGGCCAAAGTGGAAAGCAGCAATCGGAGTGGAGTTGGATGCACTCACCAAATGTAAGGTATTCGGACCTATTGTCCAGACACCAAAAGGTGTAAAACATGTGGGTTATAAATGGGTATTTGTTAGAAAAAGAAATGAACAAAATGAGATCGTTCGCTACAAAGCAAGGCTTGTAGCGCAGGGTTTTACCCAACGTCCAGGGGTGGATTTTGAAGCCACATACTCCCCGGTCATGGACGCGATCACCTTCCGATTCCTCATTGGCTTGACAGCCTAAGAGGGTTTAGATATGCAGCTTATGGACGTCGTGACTACATACCTATATGGCAATAGACCGAGACATCTATATGAGATTGCCTGACGGTTATTCCTTGCCTGCAGCACTAAAAGAGAGACAACGTGACATTCACTCAGTGAAACTGCAAATATCATTGTATGGTCTAAAACAATCTGGAAGGATTTGGTATAACAGACTAAGCGACTTCCTTGCAAAACAAGGATTTACAAATGACCCAGTCTGTCCTTGCATCTTTATAAGAGCAAAGGCAACAGGATATGTCATTATAGTCGTCTATGTGGAGACTTGAACCTCATCGGATCTCCTGAAGAGATCACCGAGATTTCTAGAAGTTTGACAGAAACTTTCGAGATGAAAGACCTCGGAAAGTCAAAATTCTGTTTAGGTCTTCAAATAGAGCATCTTAACGATGGGATCTTGTTACATCAGTCAACTTACACATCGAACTTGTTGAAAAAGTTCCAAATGGATAAGTGCCACCCCTCAGCACCCCAATGGTCGTCAGATCGTTGGATGTGCATAAAGACCCCTTCCGGCCGCTGGAAAAGGGGGAGGAAGTACTTGGCCCTGAAGTGCCTTATCTAAGTGCTATCGGTGCACTCCTTTACCTGGCTAACTGCACTCGCCCTGACATAGCATTTGCAGTCAACTTACTAGCCAGATATATTGCTACACCTACACAGCGGTACTGGGCCGGAGTTAAGCATCTTCTGCGCTACCTCCAAGGGTCCATAGACTTAAGTCTATTCTACAGGAAAGGGGCATCAACTGGTTTAGTTGGTTATGCTGATGCAGGTTACAGGTCCGATCCTCATACAGAGAAGTCTCAGACCGGATACATGTTTACCTATGGCGGCACTCCTATATCCTGGAGATCTGTAAAGCAGAGCATGACAACCGTCTTATATACTCACTCAGAACTTCTAGCGATCCATGAGGCAAGCAAAGAGAGTTTCTGGCTACGCTCTGTGATCCAGCACATTCTCATCTCCACCGGCCTGATGACCTGCACCCTTGCGCCTACTCCACTCCATGAAGACAATGCAGCAAATATAGCCCAGCTACAGGACGGCTACATCAAAGGCGACAAGACGAAGCATATCTCTCCCAAGTTCTTCTGGACGCACGACCTTCAGAAGCAAAAGCAGATTGAGGTACAGAAAATCCAATCATGTAATAACTTGGTGGATTTGCTTACCAAATCCCTGCCTACTAGTATCTTTGAGAAACTTGTATAATGGATTGGGATGAGGAGAGTGAAGAAATGTAAACTGGGTCAGGATGAGAGGACTATGAACACATAGATACATAGGAGAGTGATGTATAGATTCATAGGAAATTTGCAAGCCTGAAGCTTGGTCAGATGAGGGGGAGTCAACTGCAGAGTTGTACTCTTTTCCCTTGGCTACTGGTTTTTTCCCACAGGGTTTTTCGTAGTCAAGGTTTTAACGAGGCAACCTCGTTGACTCTGGATCCTGAAGTATCCACCCTTAGACACATCCCTAAAATAGGAGAAGTCATGGATTAACTGTCCTTTATTTAACAAGGCAGTTATCCTAACTCCGATGCTGAAGAATCCACATCTTATTCAATGTTGGTTGGATAAGGGGAAGTGTTATGAATAGGCACATGAGGCCCATTGGGTATCCGGCCCATCATTAAAAGCTATAAATATGAGAGTAGGTGGCTCTTAACCCCTTACACCTATTACTGTAATTTTCCCTTCACAGCAGTCAAAAATTTCTTTGCCCTTTTCTCGCCCGAAAGCCAGTGAAAACAAGGGAAAGAAAATTAAAAGGAATGTTAGGCTTCTCTCTCTCTCTCTCTCTCTCTCTCTCTCTCTCTCTCGATCCTATCATCGTCGTGTCTAGTGCCAGTGATTCTCATGTCTCTCACGCGATCCTCGTCTCGCATCTCCTATTCTTTCTCCAACGATGCCAGGTCCTCTTCTTGCTTCACATCGGCTTCTCCTTCTCCTCCTTCAAACCCTAAACATAGATCGGCTCCCATCAGTCAGCCATTTCTTTGATTGGTGGCCTCCAATCAGACACCACCCCCTGATTCGCTCCTCCTTTGTTGTCACCGAGCAATTCAAAAGGAGCTTCGCAACCGTCGGTATGATCTTTGTCAGAGCTAAATTAAAATTTTCCTCGTATATTCCTCGTGATTTATGTTTTGTTCTTTGATAGCTACTAAAAACACATACGAGAGCATCTTGACCTCACTGTCGAAGCCCGAAGGTGGGGTGTTCATGAAGTACTTCGTCTTACCAATGCTGGACGATCTAAGGATCAGTGAGCCTTTTAGATCTCCTTTGACGTTTTTATTGGAATTTTGGGTTAGATTTTTCCGTTAAATTACTTGAAAATGTTCGTTGCCTCCTATTGAATCAAGTAAAAATTCAGTCTTTAGTGCATTCATTTTAGATCTCATTTTTTGTATTTTAAATATATTCAGCATATATTCACTAATACAAATGTCTTCAAGAATTTTTAAGTACTTAAATGGAAATTTAGCAGAATTGTGATATGAGAATGCTTATTGAATGACGAAAGAAGGGGGCTTGTTTGTTAGTTTGGTTAATGATTTGAACATGAGCTGTTGGGATTTAGTTTTGGATAGGTTTCAGGTTGGTTATAGGAAAGGTATGATGCTAACAGAAATTGTGAGATTTTCTTCTTTGCACAAAAAATTTTGCTTTCTACTGCCATATTCGAGTTCAACAGTTTATTTGTATTTATTGGCATACTGGTTTTTTCTTTTTTGATGGATGAATGCACATATAATTGAATTAATTTAACAATATATAGAGACAAATATATTAAAATTAATTAATTTATATGGGTGGGAACTATGGTTACATACGCGCTGATGATCACGCACTTATGGATGCACCTATGTGTTCGATTTTGATAAACATAAAATGGATAACAGAGATGGATAAATTTAAGATGGATAACAGAGATGGAAAAATTTCTCAACATTTCAGATTACTAAACCTGGTTAACTAGCTAGAATTAAGGAATGTATAGGTTACTGTATGCCTTCATGTTATAACTTGTGTACGAAGATGAAGAAAAAGCAAGCCTAAATCTCATATTATTATGTCCATGCTCACCTGAAATTCCCATCGCTTTGACATTTTGGCCGAGGACTATGGATAATTTTTTTTATACTTACATGTTATGATCGGATTTAAACTTGGATCGCTCTGATATCATCTTAGAATCCTTACACACGATCAAGGATGATAATTGTATGCTCTGATCTAGGATTTCGTTGGCAATGTCTTTGTATTTCTATGGCATCCGGGACACGACCACATGATTATCCTCGAATATCTTGAATTCTATACCCATAGTTACCTTCTTATTTACTATTGTCACCGGGTATGTAAACTTAAGTAGGATTGTACCAAAGCAAAATGCCCACATATCATAGCTATACATGTAGATGAATAAGCTTTAACATCTTAACTTTTTGGATGTGAAGGATAGAGAAGTTGAGGCTGGGGAGCTAGCAGAGGAGGGAATGTCTAGATTCTAGGTACTCTCCTCTCTTTAGGGGGAGCAATGGCTATTATCCTGATAGGGATCAGAATTTGTAATTTTATTTTAGTTTTATTTTGAGTCTTAAGGTAATTTTGAGTGTTTAGGGGTCTTTAGTCATTTGGGTGCGTTTAGTCCACATTGGATGGGTTAGAAGAAGCGTTGGGTTGTAAGCCTATATAAATGCCAATGGACTTGCTATTTGAAATTAATGAATCAATGAAAGTTTGAAAGCTATTTTCCCTCAAACCTGTGGAAGGTCCTTTCCTTAGTGCGAAGCCTTGGATCCATTGGTGTGAAGCCAATCTAGTTTCTTTCCCAAATCCCTAAATCGTTCGTGTTCTACATCAAATTGGTATCAGAGCCGAACAAATTCTCATCCCTCTTCTAATTTTTCTTTTAATTTTCGAAAGAAAAAAGACCTAGTTTGCCAAATCACCTTCACAACCGGCCGTTCTCATCCACTTAAAAAACCCCTAGTCTTTAAAATCCCACCGCCCACTCATTTTTGGCTTAAAAACCCTATTCTTTAAAATCCCGTCGCCCACTCATTTTTGGCTCCTTTCTGTTTCGAGAGGGGACGAACGCTAATCCCGCCTCTTAGATCCCGATCGCTCATCGCCTCTCCGCACTTGCTTGTCCCACCGGCGCTTCCCACTGACGAGGCCACGTTCATCGCCACCATCGACATCTCAGTTCCCCGATCCCGCACGCCGCCAGTGAAGCCCACTCGATCACAGCCCCGGATCACGCTGCCGCCGCCGCCCCAGGATCACGTCAGAGATCACGCCGTCGCCGTCACTTCAAGATCCACCAAATTCCAAGACGACCATGCCGCCCCAGATCTTCCAATCCCAGTTGATCTGCACGCCGGCGCCTGCTCTGGCCGACGCCAGCGCGGACTGACGCCCCATCGACAACCACGATCTGCTCCCGCCGCCCTCTTTTTCCCCATCCACGCTGCAGATCTACTCTGGCCTCGCCAAGATCTGCTCCAGCTGCCAAGATCTGCATCGACAGCACCACAGCCATCATCTCCGCCTCCTCCATCCACCACCGCCTCCAACTTCCGACAAACTTCGACCACGACATCCAGCTTCCGACGAGCTCTGATCTCCACATCCCTCGTCGAAATTTTCACATATCTCCTCCAGAGAGCAAAAGGTAAAAAAATTAAGAGAAAAGGGAGAAGGAGAAGAAGAAGAGAGAGAGGGAGAAAACTCGTACCTTGCTGGCCACCACCTTCCTCTCCCTAGGGCGACTGCACAGTAACAAACCACGCGGCAAATCAGCACCAGAATCGTCGGAAACCGCCGCCGCACAATCTGCCAATCTTCATCACCACCGCCGTCGAACAACGTCGTCGAACTGCGAGGAATACTCACAGCATGTGGGGAGTCATCTTCACCAAACATCTTAGCAAAAGGACGCCAAAATCGATTGAAAATCAACCCTCTGCCATTTAAGTTCGCGATGCTACATTAACTGCTACAGTAATACTGTACTACTACTATTCTGCTACAGTATCCAGTACTATTCTGCTACAGTCTAAGTACCCAGTACTATTTGGCTACAGTACCCATTACAATAAGGCCCTATCATTTTTGGAGCAATTTTCAGCATATTTTTGGTGGTATTTTTGCACAGCTTCGGAGGTTTGGCGATTTCGGATGTAATTGGAGTCTGAATTCAATGCCGTTCGCGTCAAAGGATAGCTAACTCAGTCGACTACACATAGGTATCCTCCACACAAGAAAATCAGTAATAAATTATGGGATATTATGATTATTACATTGAAGATTATTTCAAAGGATATTCTTTCCTAACAGAAGTTGAGCTTAAGTTGTTCAAACGGGTACCAATCTTTTATGGGTTCAATGATAAGTATAAGTATGAAGATTGGGAGTATCATCTGGAATATTTCTTCTCTCATTTCAATTTTTCAAGTGAAGCAAAATATACGTATGCATATCTCAAGTTAAGTGGAGAAGTGTTATGTTGGTGTTTAGATCTTGTAGTTCCTTATCATCAGTGGTCTATGTTCAGATACGCCCTTCAATATCGATATTCTTCCCAGCATCAGTGTATTTCAGGAGCACCCCAGCATCAGTTTATTTCAGGAGCACCCCAGTAATCTTCAAGCTTGAAAATAAAAGTGCGATCAGAAGAGTCGAGCGAGAGCAACAAACGAATTCTTCAGGCGACTGAACAATGGGAGAAAGAGCAACAGAGTAAATTCAAGCTAGAGCATTCGCCAAAGGTCGATCCCACACCTAGGGCACGATGTGAGCTTGTACAAGAACTGAAACCAGATCTCGATCCAGAGCTTGAGATACAGTTAGAGTCAGAGCCTGAACCTCAGTCTGAGCCTGAACCAGAAATTAACCCATTGCATTCTGAGCTAGAGATAGAACTTGATCCAGTCCTGCAGCCTGAGCCTGAGCCTCGTCTAGAGCCATCTGTGAAGCGTGCACCAGAACTGTTAATAGAAGCGCCATTGGATCCGATTGAGCACATCGAGTTCGTGATCCCAGATTCTTCTCTCCTAACCAACAGACGGATGCTGAATATCTTTCTATCTTTTGTGAATTGTGAGAAATTATTAGAGGTTGTGCTTCTACCAATTTGCATCATGATACACTTTAGAATTCGTGGACGCGTCTTTTCCAACTATCGAGGACTATTGATTTCTGTACATGTGTGCTACTTCTGCCTCCCTTCACCAGGAGGTAAAGTTCTCAAGAGGAGGAGAATGATAGAGATCAGAATTTGCAATTTTATTTTAGTTTTATTTTGAGTCTTAAGTTAATTTTGAGTGTTTAGGGTTCTTTAGTTGTTTGGGTGCGTTTAGTCCCACATTGGATGGGTTAGAAGAAGCGTTAGGTTGTAAGCCTATATAAAGGCCAATGGACTTGCTATTTGAGATTAATGAATCAATGAAAGGTTGAAAGCTATTTTCCCTCAAACCTGTGAAAGGTCCTTTCCTTGGTGCGAAGCCTTGGATCCATTGGTGTGAAGCCAAGCTAGTTTCTCCCCAAATCCCTAAATCGTTCGTGTTCTACATCATATCCTCTACAATGGGAAATCATTGCCCATTTGGCCTTCTCACTTGATATTAATGCACCATGAGTTAGCAAAGGAACAAGTTCAAGTGCACTACTGGCTACGAGGGACATTGTTGCTGTAGGGAAGTTGCACTAGCTGTGCTTGTTGGTTCATCATCCATCTATGCTTTGTAGTTTCCCTTACTTTTTTATTTCTTTTTAATAAAAAAATTAGAGTATCGCAATAGTCTTGGTTGTGATTTATGTTACAAAATTTCACACACTTGGTTAGGTTCATAGAACTATTTGTTTTTCTGCCATAGTATCGTGTCCAATACATGCGTCCGGCATGCTTGTTCTACTGCAAAGTTTCAGAACTTGTGCATTTTGAAAATGGGGAAATAACTACTAATTGGTAGCGTCGATTTCAAAAATGTTCTCTTAACTATTAATGGGGAAATAACTACTAGCTAGACCTTTCAGCGGTTGCTTTTGATAGAAATGGATTCAGTTCCCCCGATTGAAGTCCCAGATTCATAATATTATTTTGATATAAAATTTTATCTTAGCTGATTGCATCAAATTCTGATCTTAACAGCTGCAAGCCTCCATCAGATCTTTCTGCAGGATGAATCCGAAGTTTCCAGCCATCCTTCAAGTGAGGTCACCGGCCATCCTTCAGGTGAGGTTGCTATCGATGTCGACGATGGCCGCTATCTTGAACACCAGGGTACCAATGTTAATGGTGACAAATGTGAGAAGAAATTAGAGTTCCTATTTATAGATTTGTTTTTGGAGAGTTATAATTGTTGATGGACCGATTGGCTCCATTTTCAGTAAAGACATTATGGGCTTGTATTGGAGAACTGTTTTTGTAAAATTTCAGATGCGTGTATAGGTTCTGTATGATTTTTGAGAATGATGATTATGTGTTATTCATTCATTATACGCGTGTTTACATTTCTTCTATTTGTGTATGATTTATGAGTTGATTCTAGCTATAAAACCCTTTTGAATCCATATTCTGGAAGTGAACATGTCTGGTTTGGGGTGTCCAAGTTTCAAAACAAGGAGTACAAAACCAAACTTCAAGGATCAGTCTTGAGGATTTTTTTACCAGGAAGTTCTGCACACAAGCAGTTTTGAGAAGGGTATTTTCTGCAGAAAACTGAACTTTAAAATGATTAAAGATGATGGTTTAACCTTATTGTGTCCAGAGCAACTAGGGTCCTCGGTCTGAGCCCAGGATGAGGCTAAGGTTATAGGGTTGTACCCCACTAAAACCCATGATGAAAGCCTAACCACATTGAGAATGTATACACTTACTCTATGTCCTCTATATACTCAATTGTGAGAACAGATTTAAACCAGCTTGTTTCAGTACGAAATATACAATTCTCGCAAACTATGTGTAATTTGTGGCATGGAGTTTTTGATACGATACATCTCGCTTGGCCTTAAATTTTGAACATGACATTATGTGAACCTGTAAACCCTGAGAGAACGACTCCCTGCACCGAAGACTTCGGTGCAGGGAGGTGACTTTTTACTTAAAAAAGAAAGCAAATGGAAGTGAGAGTGTGTGATGTGACTTTTTATTTGATTAATTTTTGTCAAATTTGGAAGTATGTCCCTTCACTACACCGTGAACCCGGTGTATTTAGCAACTCTCAACCCTGAAGGAGGGAGAATCTTCTGATGACAAGACTTGTTGCCTACTCATCATGAAGTTTCTGATATGGTACAACTCGCTTGCGGTAGAAATTACTGACCTAGCAATCTTGAAGCTCTCGAAGCTGAGGGACATTGCAAAATCAAGAGGAACCAAAGGGTACTCGAAGCCGAAGAAAGCTGAACTTATTGAACTACTGAGTGTAGATGATTCTTGATGGAATTAGGAGTATTTTGGTCGTCTCAATGTTTACCTCTGTTCACCTCTCATTTGTACAATAGAGCAGTTTTGCTTTTGGCTTTTCGGGGAATTAAATAGGATACCTATAGTATAGGTTTTTTGAATGAAATATTGAGAAATCCAAATCAAACTTGAGAAAAATTAGAACTCCGGTGATCCCCTTGTACCATTGAACTGATTGATCATAATGTTCGTTTCTTGTTCCTCCATGCAATCCAACAAGGAAGAGCACTTCCAATTTTTGTTACAAAGCAAGCATGTACATTTCTGAGTCCCCTTGTAATAGATAAAAATCTCTCCAAGAGATCAACGAAATCCTTTGTATTCACATTCACAAGCACCAATCTCATTACAATTTCATGTTAATGGTGGGCAAGTTCGGTTACAATTTTCATTGAGGGCCTGTTCTTTTGCAACGAACTTGGCTTGGATTTCATATTTGAGCAATATTCCTCAACTGTTTACAAGGAATCCATCTCTATTTTGCTTTCGCCTGTTCTTTTGCAAGCCAGGAAATTTTGCAAATCTATCCTACGTGGCGGGTGTCAGAGAGAATTTGAGCCCTGTCTCGTTTCCTCCGGATTTCAAGGGAATTACACGGGATTCTTGCAAGCGTGGGTCCCTCGCTCCCACTGGCAACCAATCGCGCGACGATTTTTTTCTTTCATTTTTTTTCTGGCTTTGCAGCGCAGAGAGAGAGAGAGAGAGGGTGGGCACGGCTGCTACATACACTTGTTTTTACGCATTTCAAACCCAATTAATTGTTTTAATTTTTACTTAGTTTGTAAATTAATTAATTATTTTAGCTTATAGGTTTTAGGTTAGTTTTAAATAGCACAAAGTAAATCTAGGTGGACCCCACATCACTTTCCAATTCCAACTTTCTTCTACCAAAAGAACACACTACACGGAATGGGACCCACCTCAACTTTCCAACTCCACAACCCAACCTCACTTTCCAACAAAAAAACACACTACACACCAATTTCTCTCTCAACAGATTCCACACTTTCTCAACTTTCCCATTTATACTTTCTTGCAAAAGAACAGGCCCTGACATTTTTTCAAATAGGGTGTGGATGACAAGACATCTCAAAGAAATTACATTCACAATAAATCTGTAAACACAGCTTGCAATATTCTAAAAAAAGAAGAAAATTGATAAAAATCAAAACATAATCCCCTCTTCTTCTCTCAAATGCAAAGCATTCCATGAAGAACCTCCAACTGAGTAAACTGAAGGCACAAGACTCTGCAGACCGAGCGAAGTTCTGGTGTTTGTAATGTAATGAACATCAAGACAGACCTCGAAGTTCCATTATCAAGATTGTAGCTAACAACTATCGCATAATCCCCTGAAGCCCTAGCGAGTATGCCACGATCCCCAACTTGATGCTCGATGTTGCAGATGACCACCCTCAAGGGGATAGATCTCAAAGGTAGGACATTTCCAACCATCAAGTTGGCCTTGCATCCTAAGTAGACGAACTGGCAGGTGTACATCCCCTCAGAAGAGATGAATATCACCTTCTGGTTCTTGTGATGAAATGGGCTGTGGAACGTGACCTTGGCGAGCGGAGCGAGAGAGAGAAGAAGAAGAAAAAAAACGATTGAGAGAGAGAGAGAGAAGAAGAAGAACAGTTGAGAGAGCTCAGGCAATGGTGGCAATATGGATTTCATTCGATTGCTCGGCCACCTCCGCTGTCCCCTGCTAACATAGAGAAAGAAAGAACAGTTGAGAGAGAGAGGAGGCTTGACAACCGTGAGAAATGACCCGGGGCTTTTGGCAAAAGAGAATTACTATCTACACCTCAAAAATGAGGTGCAGATTGAATTCAGCGCCCACCGTTGCTTTTTTTTGGATAAAAATAGAGGTGAGTGGTACAGTGTGATGCGAAAGATTGAATTTTTTTTGGCAAAAACCGTACATGCACCTCAATTCTCTGAGGTGCAAAGAGCAATTCGCTTGGCAAAAAATATAGTTATCATGGGTCTCCAGCCGTCCTTTGTAAAAAGGATTATCTCGGCCGTCCTTTTCAGATTCAATGGCGGAGATGGGCTTGCTCACTTTAAGAATTTTTGCTTCCCATCTCACCATTTCATCCCCCCCCCCCACACACACGAAATAACTCGAGCATTGCTTGTCGCAAAAAAAATCCACATGCACAGGATGCGGTGAACGCATGTTACCGAAAAGGAGTGAAAGCTGCACCCAAACCGGATCGAATGAAAAGAGTGGGTGTGAGTGTAGGTATCGTTCGGGGTTTTTTTGGTATTTTTGATTGGTAAGTGTGAAGTTGGGTTCTTGATTTGAGGTGAGATGGTGTACTTGTGGGTTTTTGGGTGGACTTTGGCCCATTGGAGTCAGGGGGAATTCCATGTGGCTCCCATACAAAATATGACTGGGACAAATGCGCCACGCAGGATTGGATGGGAGGGTGTATTTATGGGGTTTTTGGGTGGACTTTGGGCCATTGTGGTAAGGTGGAGTCCCATGTGGCTCTCATACAAAATATGACTAGGACAAATGCACCACCACGTAGGAGAACTTCACCATTTATTTAAATGACTAAAAATAACTCTAGTACATACCCCCACAACCCCACCGATGAACATGCGTAAACGAAGAGGTGCGAAAAGTGTGAGTGTCGTCTAAGGGTGGCAATCGGGTCGGGTCGGGTCAGATTTGACCCGACCCGAATGGGGGTAACCCCGAACCCGACCCAGATAAAATCCAGGTCACGGTTCGGGAACCCGTACCCGACCCGGGTGCAACCCAGGTAACCCGTACCCGACCCGGTTTGTCAGGTACGTGTCTGGTTCAGGTCGGGTTCGGGGTGAAAAGAGTGATTATTTTGCAAAAAACACGGGTTCGGGTCAGATGCGGGTCGAGTTCGGGGTGAAAAGAGTGAAAATATGGGTTGAATTCGGGTCAACCGGGTCGAATGATCAAACCCGTACCCGACCCAGATTTTTATCCGGGTCGGTCGAGTTGACCCGAATTCGACCCGACCTGAATTGGCCCCTAGTTATACCCGACCTAAGAGGCGAGGTTCAGGCCGGGTCGGATCGGGTTGAGTCTATTTTGACACCGCCAGTGTCGTCCCAGTAAATAACAGAATTAATTAATGATTAATTACGCATTATTTCCTTATTTATTTACCCTTTCCATTCATACCTATCTTTCCTCATCAAGCCACTCTCCCCCAAAACCCCCAATTTTAATTCCTTTCCCCCTCACACCCCGCATTTATCGAATTCCAACGAAAGGAAGGAAGAAAGAAACATCCCAAAATCCATGGGCGGCGGTGACCGTACACCCGAGAACTCTGAGGAGCAGCAGAAGCGGTCGGAGATCTACACCTATGAGGCCCCCTGGCACGTCTACGCCATGAACTGGAGCGTCCGCCGCGACAAGAAGTACCGGCTGGCCATCGCTAGCCTACTCGAGCAGTACACCAACCAGGTCGAGATCGTCCAGCTCGACGACTCCACCGGGGAGATCCGCTCCGATCCCAACCTCTCCTTCGAGCACCCTTACCCTCCGACGAAGACCATGTTCATCCCCGACCGCGACTGCCTCCGCCCCGACCTCCTCGCTACATCTGCAGACTTCCTCCGCATCTGGCGCATCTCCGACGACTCCACCCGCGTCGACCTCAAGTCCCTCCTCAACGGCAACAAGAACTCCGAGTTCTGCGGTCCCCTCACATCCTTCGACTGGAACGAGGCCGAGCCACGTCGCATCGGAACCTCATCCATCGACACCACCTGCACGATCTGGGACATTGAGCGAGAGGCCGTTGATACGCAGCTGATTGCCCACGATAAGGAGGTCTACGACATCGCCTGGGGTGGGGTTGGGGTTTTTGCTTCGGTGTCTGCCGATGGATCCGTTAGGGTTTTCGATCTGAGGGATAAAGAGCACTCGACGATCATCTATGAGTCATCGGATCCGGCGGAAACGCCGCTGGTGAGGCTGGGGTGGAACAAGCAGGACCCGAGGTACATGGCGACCATCATCATGGACAGCGCCAAGGTCGTGGTGCTCGACATACGCTTTCCAACGCTGCCCGTAGTGGAGCTGCAGAGGCACCAGGCCAGTGTCAACGCCATCGCCTGGGCCCCACACAGCTCCTGCCACATCTGCACAGCTGGGGACGACTCACAGGCGCTGATCTGGGACCTGTCGTCCATGGGGAGCAGTGGAGGCGGAGGAGGGAGTGGGGCCCAGCAGGGGGCTGGGGCGGCGGCGGCAGCAGCAGTGGAGGGTGGATTGGATCCGATACTGGCGTACACGGCTGGAGCAGAGATCGAGCAGCTGCAGTGGTCATCATCACAGCCGGATTGGGTGGCGATCGCCTTCTCCACAAAGCTGCAGATACTGAGGGTCTGAAATTATTAGGTATTTACTAAATTTCCCTTCTCTGTCTTTCCCTGAATGATGATGATATACTGTAGACCCGATATTGGTAGTTTGGTAGCGCTAATGTTGAGTAGTGTAAGGTTGTCGATTGCTTGAAATTGTCGATATCATGTTCAATTGGCATTGGATTTCATAGGCATACTGATTATTGTTGATGATTGCTTGTCAGATATCAAAATGTGGTTTATCGGCTAAAACTTTGAGCGAGCATGGTTAGATAGTGTATTGATATGTTTTGATGCATTTCAGTTTTGTTTTTGATTATGATCCTTAAACCTTGATGTGTTGATTTTCTCCTATTGGCACTATTATGTCTCTGATGTTTGCAACTTCGGTTGGGGAGTAAATTTTGACTTGGAACTTATTTTAAAATTCGTTAATGTTCTTGATTGACGCCAATGGCATTATTTATTTATTTCCGCTACGTTATTCATGATATTAGTTTGTAGGAACATAGATAAGTCATTTCTTTGCTGAGGATTATAAAGATCTCATCTCATGGATGGTACCAGCTGCTCTGCGATGTTATAATGATGGCCATTGTTGATTCCTTGGCCTTCTTATGGTTTTGTGTATCCAGTGACCTTGTAGGTTTAATAAGCTAAGGCTTCCCTTACATGCCTTGCATTTACCAAATATTAGAGCATCTGGACAAGTGGATGAAAATTTGCGTCATTGCAGCCTGCTGTTAGGATGAACAAGGACATGATTCCACTGGGCACCACCTAGATATTGTAATTTATTTAGGGTGAGAATCACCTGAAATTGAACCGTAGGATTTGTTTAAGGTGATGAATTAAGTAAAATACAACAGTGGCTCTTAATATCCACAATGCTTGCCCGACCTTTGCCTGATGTTAAGATGCCTTTATTGCTTGTCAATGGCATTTGTCTTTGTTTTATGAACTGTTTGCTTAGTTGGCAACATAGATGTTTTTGACATCTTACATTAAGAGTGAATGAATTCTAACCTAAATTATGTTTCTTGGTTCCTTGTAATCGTGAGAGTAAAATGCGCAGGGTGCAATTCCAGATAGGATAAAATACAAATGTGGCTGTATAATTGATATGTTTGGCATTTTGGAGGTAAACTGGATAACATGAATGAATTTTGGCACATCATATGATATGATCTTTTATAAGAATAATTGATTTGGTGTTGACACTTGCTGGCGATTCCCAATTCAATGGAAAATATACTGAAGTGCAAAATAACCTGTCGCAACAACCTAAATAGATGAATTTGCTTCAAATCTAGTATCTAGATTCTAGAAATTCTGGGTTCTAAAATTACTAGCAGCCAGATAGATCCGGAAGAAAGATCCAATTTTTATAGAGAATAATAGCAGAAAATAAGATAAATGGCTACAATTGATAGGTGTAACATCCTCCCAAGATGCGGTTAAGAGGACGCCCGCCCTCGTCTATCTAAGAAATCACTTAATAATTCAATATTTGTATACCTAGGGCCGGGTGGCCGCTTCCCCTTATATTCACCTTTTCACTTAAAGTCCAATTACAATAATGCCCTCAAATAGAATAAAATAAAGGAAACAACTAAAAGAAGTGGCAAATACGTTTCTGAATCATTTGGTTGAGCCAGATGTCCCTTGTGCCGCCTTGAGTATGTGATGAACCCATCATTACTCCCCTAAAAAAGCCACCTTGTCCTCAAGGTGGAAATATGGAAATTGATGCTTCATGACGCTCACCAACTCTCAGGTGCTCTCATGCTCTGATACGCCCTTCCAACGCACCAATATCTCCTGCTCGACCGTCCCTGCCTTCCGTACGCCCTTCAACTCCTCTGGCTCCAACAAAACCTCCATGTCCTCTTCAGCGTCGCCGGTAGTATTGGAGAAGGACTGTGCTCACCGATCACCTGCCGCAACTGTGATACGTGAAACACGGGATGGATGCGCGATCCTAGGGGCAACTTCAACCGGTAGGCCACTGGCCCCACATTGATCTCCACCTCAAAAGGGCCAAAATACCTGGGAGAAAGCTTCTCATTCCTCTGATGGGCTAGGGACTTCTGCCTGTAGGGCCGCAACTTCAAGTAGACCATGTCCCCCATGTCAAACTGGACATTGCGGCGGTGTAAATCAGCCCTCGCCTTCATCACTTGTTGAGCCCTAGGTAGATGGAGCTTCAGCTCCTCTAACACTCTGTCCCTCTCTGCCAAATACTGCTCTACATCTGAAACTGGAGTCGTCTCCTGGCCATAGTGCAACAAATGGGGTGGATCTCGTCTATACAAAATCCTAAACTGTGTAGTCTGAGCCGTCGTGTGGTACGAGGTGTTGTACCAGTACTCTGCCCACGCCAACCAACGTGCCCACTCCTTCGGGCTCTCCGAGATGAAACACCACAGGTATGTCTCTATGCTCATGTTGACGACCTCTGTCTGGTTGTCCGTCTGGGGGTGGTAGGCAGTACTATGCCTCAGAATTGTCCCCTGCAACCTGAAGAGCTTCTGCCAGAACATGCTCTGAAAGACATTGTCTCTGTCAGAGACAATGGACTTGGGTGGCCCGTGTAAGCGGATCACCTCCCTCAAAAATACCCCGGCCACTGAAGTCGCGCTGTAAGGGTGCCGGAGTGGTATGAAATGTGCATATTTGCTGAGGCGGTCAACCACAACAAATATCACCATGAAACCTCCTGACTTCGACAACCTGTCGATGAATTCGATGGACAAGTCCTCCCAGACTCGCTCTGGCAAGGACAGTGTCTACAGCAATCCACCTGGAGACATTACCATATATTTGTGACGCTGGCACACGTCACACTCTGCTACCATCTTGGCCACATCCTTCTTCATCCCACACCAGTACACCTCTCGCACCAGCCTCTGATATGTCTTTAGTACCCCCGAATGCCCGTCCAATGCGCTGCAATGGAACTCTTATAGAATGGCCGGAATGTGGGAAGATGTCATCGGTATTACTAGACGCCCCCAATACATCAATCTCCCCTCCTGCACGGAATAGCGTGGGTGCTCTGCGGACACCTGTAAGAGTGCCGCTCAGATATCTGCCAGCTCCTGGTCCTCCTCAGCCTCCCTCTGCAGTGTCTTCCAGTCCTGAAGTACCAACACTGATACCGCTGCCAACTGTACGTCCTCATCTCTCCATGATAGTGCGTCGGCCGCCTTGTTTTTCAACCCAGAGCGGTACGCTATCTCAAACCGGAACCCAATTAGCTTCCGTAACCACTTCTGGTGCTCCTCTGCCACCATTCTATGCTCCAATAGGTACTTGAGGCTTCTCTGATCCGTGCGAACTAAGGAGGTCCTCCCCAATAAATATGGCCTCCATTTCAGTATAGACAGAATTATAGCCATCACATCCCTCTCATACACTGACTTCAATCTGGACCTCGCCGTCAGCACCTGACTGTAGTAAGCAATGTGGCGCTGATCCTGCATCAGTACCGCCCCCAACCCATGACCCAAAGCATCAGCCTCCACAACGAACGGTCTCGAAAAGTCAGGAACGGCCAACATGGGTTCGGTCGCCATGGCCTTCTTCAAGGCCTCAAAAGCTCGCGTCGCCTCCTCCCCACACACAAACTGATCCTTCTTCAACAACTCCGTGAGTGGCCATGCAACTGTTCCATATCCCTCTACAAACCGCCGGTAGTAGCCTTTGAGGCCTAAGAATCCTCTCAACCCCGTGAGAGTGGCAGGGCGCAGCCAGTCTAGCATTGCCGTAATCTTCCCCCTGTTGGCGGTCACCCCCTCTGCAGAAACCACGTGGCCCAGGTACTCTACCAGCGGCTGCCCAAACACGTACTTCTTCCAGTTCCCATAAAGCCAGTGGTACTGTAACTCCTGAACACTACCTGCAAATGATCCAAGTGCTCCTCTAACGTGCGGCTGTTCACCAGGATATCGTCAAAGAACACAAGCACAAATCTCCTCAGTAAGGGCGGAATACCTTGTTCATGAGTGCCTGGAATGTGGCGGGGGCGTTAGTCAAGCCGAAGGGCATGACTAAGAACTCATAGTGGCCTTCATGTGTCCTGGAAGCCGTCTTCGGCACATCCTCCTTCCTCATCCTGATCTGGTGATAACCGGACTTGAGGTCTATTTTCGAGAAAATGGCCGACCCATGAAGTTCATCGGGGAGCTCGTCGATCACCGGAATGGGGAACTTGTCTGTCACCGTCTCCTTGTTGAGCGCCCTGTAATCCACGCAAAAAGTCAGCTCACATCCTTCTTCTTCACCAGCAGTACCAGGCTGGAAAAGGGACTTACGCGAGGCTGGATAGCACCCACCTGAACCATCTCAGCCACCATTCGCTCTATCTCATCCTTCTGTTCTGGGGGTAGCGATAGGGCCGGACGCTGACAGGGGCCACGCCCTTTCGTAAGACTATGGCGTGCTTGTGGTCCCTAGGCGACGGTAGTCCCCGGGGCTCCTGAAAAATGTCTCCAAATTGCTCCAGCATCGTCTGCACCCCTTGTGGGACCAGCTCCTTCCTCCCTGCATCAACCCCCCTCTCGTGTCATCATCTGAAGCTCCATCAGAAAGCCTCCCCCTCTGCCTGAATGGTCCGAACTATGGTCTTCATGGAGACCAATAATCTGCACAAATTGGGGTCTCCCTGCAACAGTACTGCTCTCCCGTCCTCCTGAAACTCCATCCTGAGGAGTTTCCAGTTCACCTTCATCTCCCCCAACGTCTGCAGCCATGTCATGCCAAGGATGAGGTCCGTGCTGCCCAGATCTGAAGGTAAGAAATCCGCCACTATTTGTATCCCCTGCACTGCCAGCAGCACTAGTCCCCGGCATAAGCCTCTACTGCTCTCTTTCTTCCATGTGCCCATCATCACACTGAAACTGTCCTGTCCACCAGTTGTAGCCCCAACTGTTCTACCACCCTCCTGGAGATGAAATTATGGGTCGCCCCACTGTCGATGAGAACCGTCACCACCTGATCTCCAATAAGCCCCCTCAGCTTCATGGTGTGGTTCGGAGTGAACCCCACCACAGAGTTAAGAGAGACCTCCGCCACCTACAGCTGTGTGTCATCAGTATCCACCTCCTTAGTGACCTCGTCCTCAACCCCCTCATCATCATCGTCATCCTCCAGCAGCATCACCTGTAACTTACGCCCAACGCATCTGTGGCCTATGGTGAACCTCTCGTCACACCGAAAGCAGAGCCCCTTCTGTCGCTTCTCCCTCATCTCCACATCGGACATCCTCCTGAACTGTCCTCCTGCTGGGGCGACACTACTCCTCTCTCCGACCTTCTCACTGCTAGCCTGATCTGCCCCAGTGTTGACTTTCGCCCCTCCTGCTCCCGCTGCAGTCTCCCGTTGCACCTGGCCACCATAACTATTCCTAACTCTCCTCTCATCTGCCTGGGCATCCTCGACCAACTGCGCCATCTCGATGACCTCTGACAGCCTCTTGAGCTTGTATGGCCGCACACCTTCTCGGAGATTGGGCTTCAGGCCCTTCATAAAGGTTCACTCTAGTGACTCATCCGTGACGCCATGTACTCGCCTAGATAAGGTCTTGAACTTCTCGATGTAATCCCTCACTGGTCCGTCCTGCCTGAGGGTGAAAAGCTGCTCGTGAAGGTTTCCCAGGTGGGGATCCCTAAACTTCTCCAGAATGAGGTCTTTCAGCTCCTTCCAACTACGACAATGATGCCTCATCTCCTTCCACTGGTACCACCCCAAAGCTCTCCCCTCCATGCAAATGACCGCTGTCTCTAACTTCTGGGCCTTCGTCATGCGATAAGCAGAGAATTACCGCTCGGCCGAGAAAAGCCAGGCATGCGGATCCTCCCTGTTGAACAGGGGAATTTTCAGCTTCCGTACTCTCCCATCTCCCGCAAAATGACCCTGGTCTGGTCTTCTCTCAGTGCGGCGGGGCTGGTGATAGTGCTGCCACCTCTTGTCCTGGGTCTCATAACCTCTAGGAGGCACTCCTCCGCGGCCTCCATAGTCCCCTCGACGTCCTCCACCCCTGACCTCGAAGTCATCCCAATCTGCATCGTCGTCAAACTCAGCCACATTGCCTCCCCTGCCGTCGTCATAATGGTTTCTGCCACTTCCTCCGTCCCTGTAATATGGACCATCTCCCTGCATGGGTCCAAAAGACTCAGATCTGCCCTGAAAGTACTCCTCAGGGCCTTGCCGCTGTCCAGGAAAGCCAAAGGGCTCGGATTTGACCTGAAGACGCTCCGTCCTGCCCTGAAATTGTGCCTCAATCCCTGGCCGCTGTCCCGGAAAGCCCAAAAGGCCCCCAGGCCTCTGGCCGTGCTCGCCTCCCCCCTGGCGGCTGCCAAGGGGTTGCCCGACCCCTCGGGTCCTTCGGTAGGCCTCGCCGGGGCTGCCGGAGGCCCGGCGGGCCCTCTCGCTGGTCCGGTGGGGTCGGTGGGCCCTGCCGAAGGTCGGCAGGGTCCCGTCGGCCCTGCCGGGTTTCGCCGAGGGCGGGTGGAGGTCCCCCGCCCTGATGTGGCGACGGCTGAGCCCCCTGTTGGATCTTGGGGTTCGGCTGCCCCCTCCTGATGCCGGCACGCTTCCCCGATCCCCTCGCTCTCCCATGGTCCATCCCTCTCCTCATCGTCGTCGTCCATGACGTATCCTGTCTTGTAGAAGACTCCATCATTTTCCTCAGCGAAAGATTCCACCTTTCCTTTCCTTTCACCAAAGGTGGGACCTTTTTGGAAGAACTAGGGTTTGCGCCACCGGATTCCATCTTCTCGTTAAAAATCGCGAATTGGAAAGCCATATGAGCCACGGCTTCCTCCGTTTTGCCTTGCTTCGCCGTGATCTTCCCCATGATCTTCGTTAAATTAGCGATAGCCTCACTATTCGCCGCCACCGTCTTCTTAATCTCTTCGATCTCTTGATTGTTTTTCGCCTCCACCGCTTCGCTTCGATCCTTATTTCTCGTTGACACCGCTATGGATCGTTGTCGCTCTGATACCAAAATGATAGATCCGGAAGAAAGATCCAATTTTTTTAGAGAATAATATCAGAAAATAAGATAAATGGCTATAATTGATAGGTGTAAGCTCCTCCCAAGACGCCGTTAAGAGGACGTCCACACTCGTCTATCTAAGAAATCACTCATTAATTCAATATTCGCATAACTAGGGCCGGCTGGCCGCTTCCCCTTATATATCCCCCTTTTCACTTAAAGTCCAATTACAATATGTCCTCAAATACCCTCAAATAGAATAAAATAAAGAAAACACCTAAAAGAAGTGGCGAATACGTCCCTAAATCATTTGGTTGAGCCGGATGTTCCCTTACGCCGCCTTGAGTACGTGATGAACCCATCACAAACCAACAGACTTTAAGTGGGTTTTAATACAATATTTCTAAGCTGCACGAAACTTATTCACGAACTTATTTTTGCACATATAGAGGTCAAGTGTGCAGGTAGAGATTCTTTTTCTGATTCCTTTATATTTGCGATTGGGTTGTTATAAATCGTTTTCTTGTCAACATATTTACCAATGATTACACTTGGGTGAGACAAGACTTTGGGCAAGAGGTACGGAGCTGGAAGGGTCATTGGGCACCAATGAATTTTCTTTCCTTTCTGTTTCCAAAGATTCAGATAATTCTAGGATTTTATGTCATACCATAGATTTTGTGATTGTTTGAAAACGTTTGAATATATAGCTTTGCAATCTAATTTTGTTAGTCCAAGGATCCATCTTGAACTAGCACCAGAGTATATTAAACAGATGGGAGTAAAGTAAGCGGCAATAAATTGGAAGGAGGTAAGGGAGTTTTGAGAGAAAAATATTAGAATGGACTCACATAAATAACATATGCAACTAAAGACAGATTATGTCGGTTAGATAATGGCTTGTAACAACAGAGCATACCCGAACAATGAGCTTCCAGTACAAACCACATCAATGTAGCACTTTCTTGTGTAATGAGACATGGTTGTTATATTTGTCTCTTATTGTTGATGATTGCTTACTTGAAATCGAAATGTCGTCTGTTAACTGCAGTTACACTGTGTATTGAAATGTTTCAATGCATTTTGTTTTGTGTTTTCCAATGTTGATCCTATATGTTGATGCGATATTTGTCCCATATTGTATTGATAATGCCTCCGATGTTAGCGATTTTGATTGCAGAGTGAAATGCGACAATTGTTCTTGTTTTTTTTTTGACATGCTTGTTACCCAATGTCCAGGCTATTTATATTGCATCTTAATTTTATTTTGTTGTGTTATAACGGTTTTGGTTGCTTGTGGTTAGACACCAAGATGATATTATTGGAATTCTATGTTCTCAACTGCATCCTGTGTTATGCCTTGCAGCATTCCCATTTGTTGACTGGAATGACGAGTAATGACGGGAATGCCGTGTAATATTGATTAGATGCTACATTAAAGACATAAAAAACCCCCCAATAAATTATTGATTGACTGTTTCTGTTATTGGCCCCAATAAACATGCTTACGTTGTGAATTTTGACAGTGAACAAAAGAAGCATTGGTCTAGACAAAGGATACTCGCGTTTTTTAACATGATTCTTGGTCGTTAAGAGGAGTGGTTACATAGGGGTAGCAATTGGGTATGGGTCGGGTTGAATTCCCGACCGTTTAGAGGTGTATCCAGTGGCGGAGCTAGGAAAATTTGTTAGTGGGGGCGAAAACATAATAATAAAATATTTTGTTTTCATAAAAGAATACAATTGCTAAAATCAGAGTTTCATCATTAATATAAAAATTAAACTTACAATACATATCGACGTGTTTTCATATTTTGAAATCGCTTGATAATCACATCATTATCAATTGTATCAAATATGTCTTTTTCTATGAATGTGATCAAGTTATCATTCATCCACTGATCTCTCATACGATTTCGAAGACGACTTTTGATGATCTTCATTGCTGAAAATGCTCTCTCAACTGTAGCTGTTGCAACTGGTAATATCAGTGCTAACTTTAGCAGCAAATAAACTAAGGGATAGACTTTGTCCTTTTTAGTCATGACAATTCTTTCTGCAAGACGGACCATGCCATTTAATTCTGAAAACTCCTCATTCGATCTCATATCCAAAATAAAAGTGTCAAGTTGGTTATCAAGCTCCAGGAGCTCTATGTCAGAAAACTCATTAGGATAAAATTGTGCAAGACGGATCAATTTCTCTTTATTGAAAAAAGAGAAATGATCATTTGGGCTTAAGCATGCAACACCCAAAAGTAGATCTGTATTTGCCTCTGGAAACCGATTGTTAAGCTCCTGAACTTGCATATCGATCACAGTTAGAAAGAATTCTACACGATAATAATATAGGTTGCTGCATTCTGGAGCTTTACGACGAGATCTCCCTCGTGCTACAAATTGTTCATCCATCTTAGGAACATTGATCTCACGTTTCATGCAAAATGTTGACACTTCAAAAAGAAGATTATCCCACCCATCATCTCTCAGCAGCTGCATTCTTTTTTTAGAAATAGTAACTAGTTCCATAGCATTTACGATATCCTGATCTTTTCTTTGCAATGCCTGTGACAGTTCATGTGTAATTCCAAGAACATTCTTCATCAAATGTAAGCCGAATATAAAATCAAAAGATTGCATTGATTCCAATAACGCATAAGCTTCTGCCCTTTGCTCTGAATTTGCACCATCTTCTTCAACTATTTCAAGTACCTCAATTACAGAATGAAACATCCTTATTAAACTGAGCAAACCACAAAAATGTGAACTCCAACGTGTGTCACCGGGTTTTTTCAAAGAGCATTCTTGATTTAGGCCTCGTCCACTTGATAATTCACCTTTTTCCAATGCCATTATGATTTCACTAGCATGTTTTTCTCGAAGAGTATCACACCGCTTGCAAGATGCTTTAACAACATTTGAAATGTTGGAGACCAAGCTAAACAAAGAGGCAATCTGGATGTGATTTTTCGCTGTAGCAACTAAAGCTAGTTGAAGTTGATGAGCAAAACAATGTATATAAAATGCACATCCATTCTCGTTAAGAATTAATGATTTGAGTCCATTAAATTCACCCCGCATGTTGCTAGCTCCGTCATACCCTTGACCTCGTAACCTTGATATGCTAAGTCCATGCTTAGAAAACAGCGCTTCAATCCCTTTCTTAAGCGACAACGCACTAGTTTCCTTTACATGTACAATACCAATGAAGCGTTCAACAACATGACCCATGTTATTAACATATCGCAAAGCTACTGCCATCTGCTCATTCGTTGAAACATCCCGAGATTCATCAATGAGTATTGAGAATAAGCTTGCATCAAGCTCTCCAATGATAGCATTAGCAGTCTCAATTGCACAAGCACTAACAATATCTTTTTGTATCTCAGGCGAAGTTAATTTGTCATTTTCAGGAGCATTTCGAAGCACAACTTTTTTGATATCATCATTGTGGTCAGCAAGAAATTGTAAGAGCTCAAGAAAGTTTCCCCGGTTTGTTGAGTTTTCTGACTCATCATGACCCCGAAAAGCTAGCCCTTGTCGAAGAAGAAAACGAATGCAATCAATCGAAGAACTGAGACGGACATGATAGTCATATAAAACTTGATCTGACTGCTTGGACAATTGGGGTAGAATATGTTGCTTTGCATTTAACAAATTTTCAGCCATCTTCCTAGCTTGATTGTGAAAGCTACTCGGGCCTCCAACATGAGTGCTAAACCGGTCTTTCTTTTTCCAATTCTTGAATCCTTCGACAACAAAAGAATCACCTCCTCCTTGTTCTCTATTTTCGATTTTGAAAAGATAGCAATATAAACAAAATGCAGCATCTTTTTCTATACTGTATTCCAACCAATCTGGATATTCACCAAACCAATTTGAATTAAATCGTCGACAATAATTCCCTATTTTTGTTTGTGGGAATTGATGATTGCAAGGTTGACATGGTCCTTTTTGCAAATATGATCTACGAACTTGGTCACGAATATTTGGATCATAATCTAAAATACGAGTTCATAAACCGGGATCAGCGGGAAGATCTACCAAGTCCAAATCAACACGACTTTTCTTTGAGGAAGATGGATTACATTCCTTACTTCCTTGTGCAGGAAGAGAGTGCTTGTGAGATATACTTCTATTGAAATACCTTTCCATTGTATTGAAAGGTCAAATTCTTCTAGTTCTGAAATATAGATATTACTATTATGTTAAAAAATTTGCATATAATCACTATTTTTCAAAGATTCAATGAAGCTATTGATTAAACTTATAATATGATAAAAAAAACTACTGAAACAAATAAAAACAAATAAAAGCCCCTAACTTACAAATAAAAACAAACAAATTAATTTCTTACCTTCCCGTCTTTTTTGGTTGACAAAATCACCAAATCCCCTTACTTGTTGTAGACTTGTAAGCTTGAAGGCTTGTTGTAGTCAACGTTCTAAATCAAAAAGTTCAAAATAATCATCAAATCTCCTTTCTATAATGCCCACTGCCTAAAAAATCTAACCTTTTCAATTAAATCAAACACTACACAAAACATCATACAAAGGGCATGATTGTTCATCTCTAATCTAAAGCAACCAAACATCTGCACATCAATATTTTTAAGAAAAACTCTTTAAATTTCAGTGGAAATGAGAGCAACCAAATTTTATAAGTAGATAAAGGAGCATGTCTTTCATTAAAGAGGAAATCTCTCCTCATATTAAGTTTCCAACCTAAAATCAAGCAAAAAGCACGAATCTTTTCTAAAGAACTCATCAAATTAGTAACTAAAATCAAATTCAACATATCAAGATTCAAGAAATCTTACAAGAAATAAAATTTCTGGGCAGTCGGGCTGAATTGATGACTGTGTGTGCTGAAATGTTGTCGATGGGAAGAAGATGGGGGCGAAGAATGAACTCTGGAGACTGCCAGACTGGATATATGTATTTTGCCTGGGAATGAACTGTGTTGAAACGTTGTCGATGGCCGATGGGCTGAATCGCTGGCTGCTTGGATATGTATTTTGCCACTTTTTTTAACCTCTCTTTGCTTTTTTTCTTTTTGTTTTTTGTGTGAAATCAACAGAGGAAAATCGAAATCATCGGATGGCTTTGTGTGAGGGCAGAAAAAGTACTGCGCCCTGCTGTGAGAAGTTATGAGGACATGCTGGATGCTTTGATTGGTGGGCAGGACATTTTTGCCCTCTTGAGTCCTTGACCCATGGACCCGTGAGCAACAAGGGCAATTGCCCCCTCTTTTACCTGATGGCCTGCTGGAAGGACAGAATTGGACAGGGTATTAAAAAAAATATGGACTTTGACATTTCAGTGGGGGCAATTGCCCCCCTTTGCCCCCACTTGCCTCCGCCAGTGGGTGTATCCAAATATGATCCGGATTCTGATCAGGATTGAATCCGGATCGGAAACTCAAAACACATATCTGACCCAATGGGTTGTTTGGTCAAGCGAACCTGATCAGTATGAGCTCTATCACCCCCTTTTTTGTGTGAAAGAACACTTGTTAATTGAATGCAACAACCAAACATTGAACCCACCAGCGGGTTACTAAAGATATGGTTTTAGATTTAAGTTATTTAGACTTTTATAAAATTTATGATATTGTTGTGAACGAGAAACAGGTTTGAAGAATGTTGAGGCTAGGAAACCCCTAGCCTTCTTTATATATTATTCATAATGGTAACTCATGTGGGTGGATACTCAATAGGCCCAATGAGTCCTATTCATAACACTTCCCCTTATCAAACCAACGTGGTATACTCGACTTATGAATACTGAATGATTCATTCATACTAATGAGTATCTTAAAGGGTGCATACTTCTAGATCCAAGTTAGGGGTAACTGCCTCGTTAAAAACCCTCAGCTATGGAAAACCCTGTGGGAAAAAACCGATAGCGAAGGGAAACAAGTACATCACTTCATAACTTCTCCTGATTTCGGGATGTGTCGAGGGGTGGATACTTCTAGATCCAGAGTCAATGTGGTTGCCTCATTAAAACATTGACTATGAAAAACCCTGTGGGAAAAACCACTAGCCAAGGAAAAAGAGTATAACTCTACAGTTGACTCCCCCTTATCTGATCAAGCTTCAGGCTTGCAGATATCCTATATATCTATACATTTATCTCCTATGTGTCTATACATCCATCTCATCTACAACATTCCAAAAGCAAAAGTAAAGTACAAGCATCACTAATCTATACAAGTTTCACTCATATAAGGCAGTAGCTGAAACTGAAGGAGCGCTAGCGAACTTGGTAGACAGCTCCACATCTCAATCGTCATTGTCTGCGAGGTACTTCAGGACCTGGCTTTGTATGTTCTTGAACTGCTCCTTGGGTGATGAGCTTCTCGGGATGGTGGATGTAGATCTTCAGGAGGTGGACGTCCCTTTTATGCTATTCATCGCGATGATCTGTAACCTGTATATACAAATACATTTAACATAGAGGATTTTTCCTCGACCCTTGGAGATAGCGCAGAAGCAACATATCTCTGGTCCAGTGGTGCGCTGCAGGCGCTGCATTGTACCTGGTTAATAGCTATACTGCTAACGCTCAAGAGAGACGCATGCATAAAAGAGTGTTACAAAGACACTTTAAGGTACTTCTGGACCTTGTATATTCTTCACCTCTTCCAGCTAACGGAAATGGGTCTTTTAATATATATCCATACAACCAAATAGGTGTATTTAGTGGAGAATGATTTTAATGTTTCTTCATCAATCGTCATTGTATGAAGTTTTCATCTTCGGGATGATTAATTATCGTCATCTTCAGGATGATAGTTCATTTCCAGGATAATAGTTCATCTTCGTGATGATTGTTCATCTTCAGGATGATAGTTCATCTTCAGGATGATTAATGGTATCTTCAGAATGATAGTTCATCTTCAGGATGATTAATGTCATCTTCACGATGATAGTTCATCTTCAGGATGATTGTATTCTGTAAGCCTAGAATTTATGCCTAGCTAGGACTTTCATATCATATTTGATAGATAGGCTTTAACAGATATTTCGGTATTTTCTCTTCAGGAGATCCGATAATATTTTGAGTTATTAAAATAATCTCAATTTTTTTAATTTGCTCTCTTAAGAACAATACTGTTTTTAAGAGGTGCAAACAACAACCTTTTAGTATGAGTCCTTTAAGGATCTTTGTCTAGGTTGTTTTTCCTTTAATCATATTATTAATATGTGTCCCAAAAAGAAAGGAAAGTAAAGAAAAAATTTATATATGCAGTTGAAGAAATTTTATATCGGTAATGTTGTCACATCCAATAGAAACATCAGCAAAAAATTCTCTCTTTTTGCCATTCGTTGGGTTACGCCTTGACATAAACCAGTCGATGCATCAGATTCATCTTGTAAGTGAGTTCAGCTTATCTTACTTGATTACTTCCTGGTTTGAGCGATTTATACCTCTAAAGCTATAGCAAATTAGAGTGCTTATTATAGCTAACGATTTTATTATAATTCTCCTACAATACTCAGTTATCCCACAGGATTTAATATCATTTTTGATATCAGGACTTTAGGTTCATACACCTCATATTTCATAAGTGAGTCCAGCTCACCTTATTATTGCCTCATTTCACATTATTATAATTTGGCCAAATCTCTATCTTTGCTTCAGGCAAAGCAGAGTTGTGGAATCGATATTAACTGGCAAAGTGAAATATGAGAGAATTTGTCGACAAAATGTGTTCTTTCTCGTCCAAAACTCACCCGTACGTATTATAAACAGTTGACTTCTCCCAGAGGTGTCTCCTTCACGACGCGTTAAAGAAGTGAAGGTTCTGGGACATGTAAAGAATATGGACAGATCCAGAATGGGTCCTTAGCAACCAAGTTGCAATAAGGTTCTGGATTTGAGCTTACTTTCCTGTGGTGTTATTGCTTTTTCGGTCTCCAGGAGTAGATTTCTCTCTTTGGAGCCTAGTGGTATGTCCTCTCATCTCTTAAGGACATCCACTTCTGCTACTGGTGGATTGCATCCATTATATTTGGTATGTCAATCCTAGCTGGATTTTTAGTAGCAGGGATTGAAAGTTTTGACAATATTTAAATTGTCGGTCTGATTATAATCAGATCATATATATTTACTTTTTAAAAGGTCAATTTGAGCTTCAGGCTCATAAATGATTTGAACCAAATAGGGAATTGAAGGATCTTCAGGATCATTATTACCATCAACACACAATCTATAAGATGTGTACTAATGCCTTACTCATACGAGATTTATTCATTAAAGTTGGTTAGTCCTGATGAATGTGTTCTCTTTATGGCATCATGACGGTTTATGTAGTGTTGCTTCAGGAACACATACACAACGTTGCGGACGTACCATCTTTAAGATGTGCTCTAAACCCATTCTTAGAAAATGTTTATATGGAGTTGATCAGACTCATATAAAAAGGTTCTAATGGTGTGTTTAGCTGAGTGTACGCAACCATTGTTGCTAATTATTTATGATTTTTCATTTTATCCAAAGTTACCACCATTTTTTAAAAAAATGTGGTTGGATAATGACCATTTAGAGGATATATATTGATGAGTACACAAAAAGGTACATCATCAGTCATATTAAGGGAGTGGACAAAGCCTTTTTATATCCCTTAAATACTCTCAAGAGACCTAAAGGTCTTCATTATCTATTATGATGGTATATCATCTTGAATTCGTTTGAGGAAGTGGGGAGAGTCAATGTCCATGTGAATGGAGATGATCTCATAATCATTTTTCCTTTTTGAATGGGACAATGAAAGTTTCACCCTTTTTGAAGAATCTTCGGGTTCGTCTGGTTGATGATGTCTTGCATCATCACTCCAGGGTGATATCGATCCAAAGTTGGTCGATTCTGAAAACTTCTGGTGTTCCAAATTAATTCCTCCTTTTGAATTTATGTGGGACTTTTGAAAATTCCATTAAAATGCTCAAGTTAATTATGTCCGTTAATAGTTGAACTGTGTTCAAACTGTGAAGGATTACATCTTCACATTGACTATTGTGCGGATTATTATGGGACAAAGCTTCAGGCTTCATTTATTTCTTGAGTCATTAGGGATTTCGTTTTGATGAATATCCTTTGAAACTGTATTAGTTTCAGAGAGTATATGGCATCCTCATTTTATTTTTCGGGGTATTCAAGATAGCAAATCATTCGCAGTAAAATAAAATGTATTAAACTACAAGAGAATAATACTGGTGATTTTGTTAAGTCAACAAGTGACATAGTGTGATGTGTGCTCTTGAAAACATACAACTATAATCATGCACATTAAGATTTATGTTATGACAACAGATTAAATTTGATTTCAAAGTTTATTTGTCCTCGGGGAGTAGCTAAATATACATAAGGTCAATTTGATTTTCGTCGTTTAGACTAGATATGTATGTATTTTTATATGGCATAAGTTAATGCACATTCATGTTTGCAAAAACATTATGGCACTTATCAGAACTTCTGGTCTGATATTGGGTTTGCCATTGCTTACTCCATGTCGAGGTATATCATATCTTCACTTTCTCATTTAATTCAAGACTTCCCCTGTTTTAAGTTTTCCTTATTTTTATTTCAGGTCATGTTTGATCCTGAACTTCCCCTGATTTTAATATTCCTTATTTATAAAGGACAATGAAAATTACTCTTGCTAAGGAGACATAAGCAGGGGTTTGAGCAAATTATTTTATACTTCCACTTTTCTAATTAATTAGAGATTTTTAAAAGTCTATTTGAATGCTCGAGTATAGCTTCAGGCCATTTACTTGAGTCGTTCAAATTTTATGTGGATAGTTTATCATGCTCAGAGGGGGAAAACAAATACGTGGCTACGAAATTTATAATTTCTCACTTATCTATTAAGTCACGACTTCGGGCGTACACTTAAAAGTAAGGGATAGATTCAAGAATCATACATTGTAAAGTGAGATGACTCTAAAAGAGTTTAGCGGTGTTCTGACAACTGCTGGTGTCAATATTCGATTATATAGACAATAAGTGTGAGAGGTCTATATACCGCAAAATGCGTATCTTTAAAAGATCGCATAAATAGTTTTCGTATAGTCCATCGTATTTGTTAATATTTATTTTATTAGGGTGAAAGGGTGTTGACTTTTGATTTGATTTTGAACTTCAGGTTCATTTTGTCACAGAGGATATGATGTTAAACTTTTTGAAATCATGATTGGCTTGTTGTCATAAATATCGTCTTGTCATGAGCCCATCATACATATAATATAAAGCTTGTAAACTAAAAAGTTATGCTCAATTCACTTGAATTGAAACAAGTATGATGTATACACATGCTATTTATATGCTGCAGGCATTTAAATAATCTCATCGCAGACATATGGTTTTGTTACAGGCATTAAAACTATATCATAGTGATTTTAGCATGCTAAATAAAACTTACATCACAGAAGTCATTAAATATGCGGTAGGCATATAATTTTCTACACATGGATTTAATTATCACAGACATGTAATAATATTAAATGTTAAATCATGCAATGGGCAATGAAATGTGTGCAACATCACTAGCATTAAAAATGGAAAGAAAACTTTTCGTTTAATACTAATCAAATAATCCAACAAAATGCGGTGATGATTTACGCAGATAATTAATCAGAAAAAGACAAAAGAAGAAAATCTTTAATCAATAGCTGAATAGCCCTTTTATGAACATATTTATAACTTGCCCTCAATACCCCAAAAGGGGTTATTAATGCTTAAATCCCCTTCCCCTGATTTTCCCTGATTTTTCTGGATTTATCCAGAATTTTTCGGGAATTATAATGAAATTTTAATAGAAAAATAAATTAAAGATCAATTCTGGGCCCAATTTGGGTAGAAACCCAATGGGCTGGAATTAAAATTTAATTTAAATATTCATTTATTTTTTATTATTGGGCCTAAAAAGGCCCATCTCCCCAAGCCCTAGGGTTTCCCTAGGGTTTCAATGCGGGAGAGGAGGAGGGATGGCGGCCGCCGCCCGTAGGCGGTGGCGCTTCGCTGCCGGCGGCGGCGTCCCCCTTCAGGGGGGCCTGCCGGCGGCAGCGCCCCCTAAGGGGGCGGCCTGCCGGCGGCCGCCGCCAGAGGCGGCGGCCCGGCGGCTAGAGCAAGAGAAAAAAATCCTTCTTTTTTTGTTAATCTATTTAAAACAGATTTTTATCTTAAAAAAAGCAATTTTTAGACTCTAAATCGACGTTATATCTAATAAAAATTAGATTTTTAATAAAAACGTTGATTTCGCATATAAACAATCAAGTTTTTGATCTAATAGATCCATGCATAAACAATTATATTTTTGATATCTAAATCACATAAAAATATGTATTAGATCTATAAAATTGTTTAGGCTTACTCACTAGATCTGTCCTCCAGATCTAGCGACGTTTGATGATGGATGCCCGAAGAATCCGCGTCGTCTCACGAAACTCTACGTCGCGAAAAAATTTGACGGAGCTTCCGCCGGGCGCCTTCCTCTCACGAGCCGTCGCTTCTTCCATCGAGCGTGATCGTGCTGATAACGTGTTGTGAACGAGAAACAGGTTTGGAGAAGGTTGAGGCTAGGAAACCCCTAGCCTCCTTTATATAGTATTCATAATGGTTACTTATGTGGGTGGATACCCAATAGGCCCAATGTGTCCTATTCATAACAGATATGAATTTTTTAAAAAACTTTTGAAAAGATTGTAAGTAGCCACCGGTGTTTGAGAACCTACGACCACATCCATGCATGTCAAGACCCAACCAACTACTGGAACTATTTGAAGGGATTGTGCATATATCTATTATACAAATGAGGGACTTGATGTGACGTTTGCCCTAGTCACAAGTCTAATAGGACACATGATTGCTCAGTTAGTGCCACCTCATCTTGGTGGGGCCCAGTGGAGGGTGAGTGAGATTTTGGGCTTAGTTTAGGGTGGGGGTTTGGGGATTTGGATTAAATGCCCACATCATTCTCCTTATTTGCAATCTTGCCATAATTTTTTCGTAAAACCCAAATTTATCATCTCCATCTTTCTCCTATTTACAGGTTTGCTATCGCTCTTTTTTCACTTTGTATCCAGTATAGTTTTGCAATATAATCCCTTTTTTTCTCCTTTTGCCCCCTCCCCCGCCGCCCACGCTCCTCTCACACACATCCACGTTTTATTCACTTTGGCTCTCGCTTCTCTTCGCATTTGTGCCCGGGCGGGCACGAGCAATTTTCATTTTGGTCCTTGCTTCTCTTCGCATTTGCACTAGGACGGCGACTGCCTTTGTGCCCTCTAGGCACATGCAATTTCTAGTCTATATTACAAGCCCAGTAGGACAAACCATTGGCCTATGTTATGCCATCTAAGAGTGGGTCCCCTGGGTGTGGGTGGGAGACTGTGCTTGCTTTGGGGTGTGGCTTTGGAGAGTTGGGTTTAATGATCCCATCCACCTCAAATTCCCCTTATTTGTAAATTTGCCGTTGATTCTTTATCCAACCAAAATGACCATCACCTTCCATTGCTCCCCAATGTTTTTTTGGCAATTTAGCCCCTGATTTTCCATCTTTTACCCTGATGATGTCCACACACACGCCCCCACTTCTCACTCCTCCTCGGTTTCGAGTGTGCACCGCATCCTTTCTGTCGGCCTTTTTTGATGTCATGCACGGGTTATTTCTAGTCTATCTGACAAACGAGGACCTTTTGTCCTACTAGGGCAATCCCAATAGGACAAAATATTGGCCTATGCTTTGCCTCCTCATCATGATGGGGGACCACTTGGTGGGGGTGGGGGTTTGGGTTTTCTTTGGGGTGTGACTTTGGGGAGTTGGGTTAAATGCTCCACACATTCACTTGAATTACAAGTTTGCCATTAGGATTGTTGCACTTTGCCCCAGCTCCCTTCCAGTTTTTATGCAGTTTAACACATGCTTTTCCACCTTTTACCCACACACACACACCAACACTTTTCACTCTATTTCGATTTCACGCGTGTACCGCATCCTTTCGGTGTGTTTTTTTTTTGCTCCATGCACTATGTGCATGTGTTATTTCTAGTTTTTAAATATGTTAAATCAAAATGGGTTGAATCCATATTGATATGGTTTGGCGGGTCAAATCCATATACGATCCGTATTTTATCAGGATCAGTTGGGTCAACTTGAATGCGGCCCAACCCAGCTAAACCTTTACCCATACCCGGTCCTAGAGGCCGGATTTGGGTCGAATCAGGTCGGTGTCATTTTGAGACCATTCAGCTGGAAGAATTGCCCTCTGAAATGGTTATTGCTATCTCCGTGCTTGAATTCTCATTTTTGGACACTTGAGTTGCATTCTTGTCGTCAATCATTTAGCTTCATCTAATTCGATGTAACCTTATGCCTCATTGTGAACAGTGACACGAAATCTCTTATTACAGCTGGATATTACCTAGACGTTCAGGCTGCAATGAAACTCTGCATATTTGTTGAATTCGGTAATATTCGATGGTGTTTCTGTTCTTATTACAGCTCATAGTTTGCTTACTGGGGTAAATAAAGCTTGAGGTGTCATAAATAGTATGTGACTCGTAGACAAGGCGCCTTGGGTCTTACCCATCCTCACCGCTTATCTTCTGTATCTGCCTTTTTTTTACATCGGAATTCACGGTTAGGCTCGTGCGCGGCCTGCATTTATCAGGGTTCGAATCCTGGTGACCCCTGGGAGAAAGCGTGGAGATGCCAACTGAGCTAGTGCTCATGGTAGTATCTGCTCAAGTTTACAGGTTTAGTTCGGGTTTCTTGTCGGGGATTTATTTTCTTGCAAATATATAATTTTATACTCGTTTTTATGGGAGAATTGTTTTGCATGCTTGAAATTTCTCTTGATGCTATATGCGTTTCTCATCCCTGAATTGGCAAGGAACCCGGGCACATACGTTTCTCATCTAATGGATGGCAATTCTATCCATGGGTACGGATACCCTCGGATACCCGCCTGTTTGGGTACGGGTACGTGCAGACTTTTATACCCACGGGTACGGGTATGGGTAACCATGGTTTCCCCATGGGTGAAACTTGACGGCTATGCATATTATATATCCATACCCGTGGGTACCAGTACCCGGTCATTTTATTATTAGCACATTATTCTTATAGAGTACATTGCATATAAAATCCAATTACATATTTTATAAAAATAATAACTAAACTAATATTTGTAATTATAATCAATAAAAATATAAACTTAAATAAAACAAACCTAAAGTTAAAACAAAATATACAAAAACTGATTTGATCAGGGGTTTTCCTCCCGCGGGCATCGTGTATCTCTTCGACCTTTTCCAATTCGACGTCATTTCGACTCTTCCCCAAAATCCAATCATCCCTAAAGAAATCATCCCTAAAGAAGCCTTCCCTGCCTATGGTTTATGGAGTTTTTGGATCCAGACCAGGCCGAGAAGGCTGTTAGTGAAAAGGATCACTAAGGATCACGCCATTGGAGATCAAACGGTACAATTCTGTTTTTTTGTTAATTTGTTTGTTTGGTGTTTTGTTCTCTTATTTCTTTGTCCTTTTTGGAGTAGATTAGAGGAATAAACACGCAAAAGTTCTTTTTTTGGGAGATGCATGTTGATTTAATGGTTAATATTTGTTAATCTGATAGAGGTTTGGGGGAAATTTTTTTTTGTTTATGCTGATGGGTTTCTCAGATTTGTTTGCGTGATGGATGCTGTTGTTTTTTGTTTCTCGCATTCTTGTAATGATTGGATATCATATGGGCAAAAGAGGCTCAATGGGTTCCTTTGTGCCGCAAGAAGCAAATTTTTTTACGGGTAATGTGTATGGGTACACATACCCATCATGTATATGGATATCCATACACATACCCAGCGGGTACAAGGGTACCCATGTGTATCTGTATACCCGATGGGTATGGGCATGGGTACAAAATTTTACTCGTCACCGGTATGGGTACGGGTATGGGGAGAGCACGGTCTCAAACCGACGGTTTGGGACCTAAACCGAACCAGACCGTATAAGTAGCGGTTTCTCACAGGCCAGACCAGACCAGACCGCTAGATCGACGGTTTCCGAGCCGACGAAAACCACCTGGAGCGGTTTGGTTCGGTTTGGAACCGCGGTTCAGACATATGATGACGGAAGATCCCATCGTATACCCAATTTTGCTAAATATATACTTTGTCATTAAAATAATTTCATGACATGGCTTTATTAAACCCCAACCAGCAGATCTGAGATCCGAATCAGCAGCTTAAACGAATCATTATCTCAGTTCCTTGTTCCCCCAGCGAACCCACTGCGACCACCGAAGACGGGTTGCGCGACTGCGTCGGACAGCTTCTCAACACCAGCGTCGGACTGCTTCTCAACTGAAAGAGAAGAATAAATAACAAGATGAATACGAAGAAAAACAAGAAGAAGAAGAAAGAATAAGAACGAGGAGGAGGGTTTTACCTGGTCCTGGTGTTGGCGATGGCCGATGGGCTGACTGCTGATGGAGAATTAGCGATGCTCAAACGGGAAAAAAACAAATGCAGTCTGAACTCTGAAGAGTGAAGACTGGAGATTGAAGAAGGCAGATAGCCAAATAGGGCTGACGCGGCACCGCTCAGTCTAAAGGCCTTAGGCTAGGGTTCCTAGGGACTAGGGTTAAATCCCAACAGATTTCCAGCACCATATATAATATATGTTAGGAGTCGGTTTGGTTCGGTTTAAGCGGTTTCGACAGGGTGAAACCAAACCAGACCATATAAGTGGCGGTTTCCAACGATTGAGACCAAACTAGACCGATGGAGAGCGGTTTGGTTCGGTTTTTGGCTCGGTCCGGTTCGGTTCGGACGGTTTGAGCAAACCATGCTCACCCCTATGTATATGGATAAATTGAGTGGGTATGGTTATGGATAGTGCATGTCCATATCTGCCTGACCGTTTTGCCATCCTTACTTTAAACACTTTATCAAGCTCTCACTGAATTAGAGTTATGCTATATACATCGCTGCCTGTTGTATATGAGGGTGTGTGCAAATAAATAATAATAATTTTTGACCGACGCTATTTTCGTGGTTTGGTGTTCGTTTTACGCGTCGTTGGTACCGTTGGAAAGCTTATGAAGAATAGAATCCATTGATACTAATTTTGTGACCTTTCGTTGGTGTTTTCATCGAGTAGATCCCGTCTTATTCGAAATGCTAAAACCTGACAAGAAAACGTCAAAAAAGTCTACAAAATTGTTTCAATGAATTCTACTCTTCATAAGCTTTCCAACGGTACCAACAACGCATAAAATGGACATCAACCCACGAAAATATCGCCGGTCAATTTTTTTTATTTGCACGCACCTAATATACACTGCGGGCATATATAGCGCACCTCCTGAATTAATGTGTGTATGTAGATGATAAGGGAATGACATCTATTGCCCATTACTCGCTGAATCATTATGTGTGGCTAGGTGATGAGGGAAGCCCATCTAAGCTATGAATTGTCAGTGTCAATAAATTCATGCCAAGCTCACAAAGGCCTGTCATTATTAAATGGCTGACACATCCCTACTACAATGTAAATCAGTCAGGTTATCTCGGAGGAAAATAGCCACATGTTATGTCGAAGGAAAATAGCCACTATATTCTTGAATTATAAAGAGGATTGCTATATACATCAGTAGGCAGGTTCAGGTTTATATACGTTTTTTTGGCACATTACCAGTCATATCACCAGTCATTCAATACATTCTCTCTTCTCTTTTTTGTCATTTTTTACGAGTTATCATTACACACCCCCCTTGGGGGGGGGGTGTATATTGTCTTTTCCAATATAAATTACCTTAGTGCTTTATAGTACCTTATAAATGTCGAGTGATTTATAGTACTTTATAAAAGGATACAACTTTCCAAAAAAATAACTGTTTGATTCCACTTTCATTATTGCATGTCATTTCTATTACAAGCTTATTTGATGGCAAGGACTAAATGCACCGAACACAGTTCGGTGCATGAAAGAAACTTGTCTTTAAAGGCAAAAAAAGTCACTTCTTCTGTTACATAAGATGAAGTTACTTTTTTTTTTCCATAAAAGACAAAAAGCCTAAATACATCAAACACAATTTCCTATTTGATTTAGCAATTTCCTATTTGATTCGATGTGAACCAATTTGGGTGTGGGGGGAGACAAATCATGATCTCCTCTTCCAATTTATCTTGGCTAGCATCCTTGTTTTTCCATATGTGCAAGCACACAGAGACACCACATGCTCTCTTTTGATTGGTCCAATGACTCTAAGAGGCAACATATCTCATCCAAAAAATATCTCATCCACATCGTCAAAAAATATCTCATCTACACCGTCTGAGTAGGCCACTCACTATTTTGATTTTAACCCATTTCTCGGGCCCTTGTGTAGGCCCACTCTGTCCATTTCCCAAAGCATCATTACTGGTGTCGTTTGTGGGAAACCAAATATGCAATTACGACATTCACATGCAGTAAAAGCTTACTCAACCTTCGAAGCAACGACCTTTCGTCTATCATCCACCATGATGCCATCCTAACCTCCCATTCATTAATTGTCTCGATTGTTCCTATGGACGCCCCTTCTTTCCCCTTCTGAATGCGTCCATGGTTCGGCCAACTGTGCCTCCATTGGCACTCAACCCCAACACCAAGACACCCCATGCGAATGTGTCCATGGCTCCGTCGATGTGCCTCCACCGACGCTTATCCCCACCACCAACACACCCCCTCCTAATGTGTGCATGGCTCGGCTGAAATGTGCCCATGCTAAAACCTAAAACAACTCCAACACAACCCTACTAAATGAGTCCATGGCTCGACCGCATGTGCCCCCACTGTCACGCCCCACTTCCCAATGTATTGGAAGGCTAAACGGAAAGCTCGCTCGTAGCTAAGTCAAAAGAGAGTGAGTTTTTCTCTCTCTTTTGAGATAACTAGATCATCGTTAATGTCCATCACAATACAAATGTGCATGATCTCAAATAAACAACACAGGTATAAACATAAAACAAAACTATTACAATCATTGTCTATAGTACCAAATTATTTATTACAACCATATCGAATGTCTTGAACAACTGAAAGATAAAACGGGTCTTATAGTCCATACATTAAGATGTCCATACATATGATAACAAAAGGAACTTGCCATAAATAGTAACATAAAACTAGCCTTCTAGAAAATCCTACCCCTTAACGAAATATGCAACATTGTATTAGAATTTGTAAAGGTACTCTCATAACCTAACAAATGTAGTCATAGAAACACATGCACTGTTCGTCAATGATAGCAATCATGTAGGTTACGAAGCATCAATTTCAATTAAGCAATTATTTAAAAGTATAACAATTAGCAATATAATCTACCAGTAAGATATAAAAAATCTAACAAACAAGATATGAAGAGACATCAATAAATACTAAAGTAACTATCATGCGCAGTGGTAAACTAGTCATAATCAAATCCATGTGTAACGACCGCTCTCTAGGGGCCATTACTATTTGATACATTTGCAGGTCCTGCAGTTAACCAGTGAAAACAATATAGTATGCGATGCATAGATATACAAAATACTCAAACAAGCGTCCAGTTATTACAATTTATATCCTAAATACAACACACTCCAAACAGCTCTCATAGGAATACATGAAGAGAAATGCAGAACGAAATACATATAGAAATACAACATGCACATGACAAAAACTCTAAAAGTCTGTGGCCTCTGGATCGAACTCTGGCTCCTCAAACGCAAGAGCCTCTTTGCTAATTTGTGTATCATTTGACGGTGCCACAAAGCGGAAAACCGTAGGTAAGTCACAACAATTCTAGAAATGCTACTTAAAGAAGTGTAAAAGTATGGAAATGAACATGCTATGATAAGTCATGGACAGTCATGCAAGTGCAATAAGTAAAGTAAAGACAGCCATGCAAGTGCAATAAGTAAAGTACGAGAGCAACAAATGTGGGAAGGCATACATGACATAACTAGCATGCTAAGTGATGGCAATAGTAAGATAAGCAGGCATATGCAGCAACAATTTTAACCATGCAAAGCAGTAACAGAACAAGACATGCATATAATGAAATGGTTATAGTTGTACTAGCAATAGACTATATCGTGACTTATGTAGGAAAGTGCAGTGTGCAACCATGAGACTACCTCTTACGCCACAGGAAGCTAATTCGGGCGGCAATGTCCGCCTTTGCGGAGCTAATAAAATTTATACCGCAAGCGCATGGTGTCGATTGTAGCGCTAACGGGTCGAACACATGGAGGCGTTCGTTGAGTATCAATTTTTGGTTCTTTGTTTGAAAGCTACGCTATTGAATGGTGGTCGAGTGAGAGAATAAAAAGTGTGAAGTCAAGTGATAAAAGCTCAAGGGCTTAGGGTATCCCCACCATTGAACTAGGGTTAAGGTTGGGTTAATAGATGACCGATTGTTGGGTTCATTGGGACTCAGGAGAGGTCGTCTAACCTAAGGGCATTCTCCTACCCCCTCCACTCTCGTGGTGCATGATATGATATTCCCTTATGTTATCTCCTACCACCCGCTCTCGCGATGCAATGATAGGCCTATCCTAACTTATACCGATGCCGACTCTCATCGATACATCGGTATACGTCAGGTGCCTTACGCTCGATGAATATACCCAATCTTCCTCCCGACCATAGTGGCGTTCGGGGATTAGATCTATATTAGGAGGAATCTAGTCGGTGTACGACTCTCGCCGGTCACACCGATAGTATGGATCCTCGTAGGGATCAAAACCTCGGATTGGTCCCGACTCTCACCGGCGACTAATTCGATCGCCCAAAAGGGAGGGGGTCGAATCTACGACGATAATTGGTATCCCAATATACCCCAACTCCTCAATTAACCCAGCAATTAATCAAAAGTTCATCCAACCCATGGCTCTAATCCAATGGGGTTCAACCCATTGCCTTAGATAAAATCTACTCACTACTCATTACAATAGAAGCTATTTCAACCGTATGGTAAGTGAGAAAAGCCATAGATTCAGTTGTAAGCACAAGAGATAGCAAATACACAATGGCAATAACAAAAGAGAAAACTTCTAGTAAATAAATCTAAGCTATTACAAGACGAAACTAACTAAAACAATTAAGATTGCAGAATCAAAGAGTTAAGAATCTCTTACAAAACCTCAAAAACCCAGAAAAACAGCTAAAAACGAGATGGGGTTCGCTCAAGGAAGAAGATGAGCTTTTATACAACTTCCCAAAAGACTACAAAGCCTCGCAACTGCTCCCTGGCGGCGCCCAGTGTCGCGCAAAAGCCCTATTCGACGCGACCACGTTGAAAACGACACGGTCGCGTCGTCCCAGTCCGAAAGTTGGGGGCGCGGAGGCTACTGCGACGTGGTCGTGTTGCTAGGGACGTGTCTGCATCAAATCAGGCTTTGACGTTCGCGTTAGCATGAAAACGACCGTGTGGAGCGACCATTTGGTCTTCAGTTCTTCGGGATCCACGTGGCCGCGTCGTCTGTAGTCACGCGGTCCACGTCGATTGCATGTCTTCAAATCTTCTCCTCAGCGATGCGGCCGTTTGGAGATCTTTTACGTGGCCGCGTGAAGTTGGGTTTTGGAGCTTGTTGACGCTGTCGTTTGGTGCATGGTTGCGCGGCCGCGTGGAATTAAGTTCTGCTCCAATGTGTTGTGATCACGCGGCCACATCGAATCGACGCGGCCGTGTGTATCACACTGCTTCTTTACTTTGCCCGTTTTGCTCATTTTGATCTCCCGGGTCCACTCCTTTCGCCCTTTCGCGCCTTATTCATGTCATATGGTTCCTAATCAGCATGTATTTCCTGCAAATCATAGAAGGGACCATAAAAGTAAAAGAGGAAACAACAACGGGGAAAACGAGGAAAAATGGAGAAATAAGTGATGCAAAAACGTGAATGAAAAAGAGGGAAAACTATATATAATAAATACTCATCAGGCAACAACACATTTTTGAAACGAGACATGGTAACACACCTTTGAAATGGGACGGGACGGGATATGTGACTCCAGTCACTCCCACACACTCTCTACAATGAGTTACCCTAAACCACAGTGAAGTGTCAAGTGTATCAAGTATATATTTCCAATGGGATATTCCAAAATGAGATTTCAACAGAGATTCCATACGATATTCCACATGATATTCCACACGATATTCCACACGATGTTCCATATAGCATGCAATATATAGTAACGCAGTTGAAAAATATAGCAGTTGACATGTTGCAGGTGTTATGTTGTTTTAAACATATACATCATGGATTTCAGGTGACTAGCATAACAACATGGGGTGTATGTGATAAGTGTGACAATATGGTGAACATGAGTTTGCATGCGATGAGCAAAGTAATCATGGATTTTAATATGACAAGTATGGTAGCTTTCGTAAGTATCTTAGGTGTAAATGTAGTTAATACACATTTGCGTAGTTCCATATTAAATTAGGTCTCTAAGTTGGCAAGTCGAATGTCCAAGTCAATATGAATTTTCCATCACGACGAGTGTCATCGCTAGGATACATTAATGCATTACCCTATCTATCAAGTTCATACTAATACAGTTGTTTAAACTTCTAAATCTTGAATTAGAGTGACTTACTCGAAACGAGATCGTTGGAGGAAGACGAGACTGGTGCTAGGGCTATCAGGGGTGCTCGTGCACGAGAATCAATTCTTGCAGACATAATATAGGAACATTTATAGTTATCTTAATTTCTACTTATTTTTCTTAATCGTTTCATTTTTATTATGGCTTGGAATGGGTACGGAAATGCGTAGTAGTAAATTTAAAAATGCTAAAAGTTGATACTATAATTTTATGCAAGTAGAAAATAATTTTCTGAAGTTCATGTGAATTTTTTTATAATTTTTAAACACTTAAAATCCATTTTCTGAATTTAAAACCAATTAAAAACTAATTTTCGAAATTAAAAATTAACTATCGAAAACATTAGGCGATTTATTTAAAGAAATTAACACATCAGAATATTATGCACAATATGTCAAAAAAATTCTATTGTCAAGTAGAATACTAAGGTAATTTTATATTTCTATGTTTACGTGTAGTATGAAAAATATATACGTTTTAAACAAATTAGAATTACATACCGATTACTTAGAAAATTCATAATTGGCGAAATAATTCCCTGATTCAGACGTGGTTGGCGTCGATGCGCTCCAAGCAACGCATAGATTTTTTTTTTGCTTCCTTAGATTATTTTAGGGTGCTTACGTATTTTATTTTCTATTTTTCCTCGTCTCTATCTACTCTTTATATCTCCTCCCTTCTTTTCTTCTTCTTCTCTCTTGATGTCTTTTGCCTGCGCAAGCTGCAGCGGCTACAGGGGCGGTGGGCGCAGTCGGCAGGGGGGCCACAGAAGTGGGGAGTCTCCGTCGTGGGTGGCGTGGCGGTGGGAAATGCACCAGTGCCGACGGCGAGCAAAAAGGGGGAAGGAGCATGAGACGAGGGGGTGACCAATGGAGGTCGGGCAGTACGTGGTGTTGGTTTGGGGCTGTTGTGCTCTGTTGAATGGGGAGAGGGGTCTTGGGCTGACGTTGGGGGTTGCGCGGCAGAGGGCAGGCGAGTAGCAGAGGGGAGGAGCTAGGTAGGGTCTCGGGTGGTTGTGTGACAGTTGAGGGGGGCTTCACTCGATAGTGGAGCTTGCACGGGGAGTGGGGGAGCCTACGTCGAGCTTGACAAGGGGCTTAGGTGCTGGAGTTGCTGTCTCCCGGGCTGAAGGGGAGATGGAGAAAAATTTGGAAAAATATAGAAAAATATTCAAAAATCGTATAACCATATTTGAACTCATTTAAAATCATTTTGAATACGGAAATACGTGTAGTGACGGATTCGGGCCGTACATCATGTCTAAATGGCAATGACAATCATGCGAGCATTTTAATATATGCTGCCATCACTAGAAGTATTGTGTCACAGAAATATAGTGATACTATTTTAACACTTAACTCATGTCCGAGGATACGATATGCAACTATTGAAGTGCATCCCATCTCAGGGGCGCTAAGCCGGATAATCACTACATCGTTTCCACGTTTGGATGACAGTGATAATCAATCAAAAATACCACTTCCATTACTGGAAGGTGGTGACAATATATAATGGATGATGCAGTTGCTATTGCAATCTATGCAATCATGAATTTTTACCAAACCCCACATGTCTATCTTAATTCTCATTTTAGTGTCGATACCATTACAATTCATTATGGTGGTTGCATTCAATCGATATTGTGACTATGTCACCCAGCATAATCATTCATTCTGTCAATACCAATATCAAGTCATTATGGTTGTTGCATTCAATCGATATTTTGAATATGTCATCCAACACAACCTTTCATTCTTTAAGTCAGTTTTGTTCTTGGTTTCTTATATTTAGCATGTCAGTTTAATTAGTACACGTTAGTGCACGGGTACGGATCATGGTGAAGTATCCGCATACCCGGCCCATTTGGTGCCAACGACCCGAAATACGTCACTTAAAGCGGAGTAATACCGAGTCAAGCGAACGGCTCACTCGACCGTTAACCTTCTGCTGATACTCAGGGGGAAGTTAATGTGGCCGAATAAATGGGCAGCCGTTATCTCGAATCCCAGAGAAGATCACGCCCGAATCAGTGAGGGACGGGTACATACAATCAATATAGAGCTGCAAATAAATACCCGAAAGGACAAAGGTAAATAGGTTCCAATTCCCAAGGTACGAAATCTAATACATAGACTCTACTCTTTCAACTTATAATTCTTCCACTAAGAGCTTGCGATGTCAGATCTAAGACGAATCTCCGTGGGTCGATCTCAGCTGCTCCAAGCTCCATCTCTTCCTTAAGTTCCCGCACTAACTTAAGTATCGGAGGGGATTTGGGTCGGGACCCAGATCCGAGCCCCCTGACGTTTCTTTGTAGTGTAGATCGCTGAGCCTTAATCCCCCTGTAAGGGTCGCTTTAGAGCTTCCCAGCCTCAATTCGTCGACGTACAAGTTGCTCGAGGGTCGATCGAGCACCGCAAGCCAATCAACATCCATCAACCGACACTGGTTCTTCTAACCTAGGGTCCCACCCAATCCGCTGACGAGACTCCGACTCAGCACCAAGGGTCCACGTCAGCTACTCAATTGTTCTGGTCAATTTTGGCCTTAACAGTACAATTATTCACAAAAGTAGATATCAACGCGAACAGTCAGGACTAGTATGCATATAGGATATAATCAAGATGGCAATCATGTAATTAGTAAATTTACGGAATTATTATTTGGAATTTCTTGTAAACAATAAAATTTAATAAATTTTCTTCTAATTACCATAAATTGAATCATTAAACACAATATAAATTTTTCCCTTATTATATAAAATCTGTAGTTGAAAATTTATATTTAATTTTGCTATCAAATTAATCAATGACTTATTTTTAATTGTTCTAGGAATGTTTTATGTGAGTAATTAAACATGGAGTTTTCATTTCCCTTTGTGTATGTAATGTCTTCTTTTTATTTGGATTTCAGTCCCATTCTTTATTTCACATATAATACCTAATTTGTTTGGAGAAAGAGCAACAATGGAAAATAGCCCATGGTATTGTTTTATTCATTCATAATATAGGAGGTTACACCTAGTAACCCAAGGGTTCACCCCACTACATGGTAGTGTGGTGTTATGGTGGATAATGAGGGAGGGGATGTAATGCCCTGCTAAGCTACTGCACAAGTACTAGAGGGGGGGGGGGTGAATAGTACTTTAAAATAATTAAGAGGATAATTCCTAATTATCTTGCAAACTCTACCAATAATGCGGAAATGCGGAAATGTAAATATTAGACAACAAAGAAGACAATCGCAAACGCGCGATATTAATGGGTTCGGATCCACCCAAGTCTCCCCGACTTGTTCCCGGTGATCCTACATCCCAACCACCCGGATCCCCTCCGGATACTTGAGTTAGAAACCCTAACTCAAGATTTGCACTATGAAATACTTGTGAAAACCCTTCACAAATTCAAATCATACACAAATGAAATTGTGACTCCCACAACCCTGGATCACAAACAAACTCTCACAACCGAGAGTGAAACACTTACAATATCAAAGTAAATTGAAATAGAAATTCTTACCGACAAAATCCTATGCCTTGAGTAAACTTACGATTTAGGGCAAAGCGGATTTTGGGGAAGATGAAGAGGCACCAAACCCTAGCTCCAAGTAGATGACCAGCAATGGAGTCCTAGGTGGATGTTGGTGACCTTGGATCAAACACTTGGCTTGGAAGGCTCACAATCAATGAATCTATCTTTCGAAATAAGAGTGAGGGAGAAATTCTTGAATGGAAATGAATGAGCTTTAAATGAGATTGAATGCTTTCTCTTTGATCTCTAAACTTCTCTTAAAATCAGCCTTGAGTGCAATGAATGCAACACACCAAGTATTTATAGGTTAGAGGAAAGAGAGAGAGAAAAACGTTTCAATTAAAGCTCCAGCGGCTCTATTCTGAAGCAAACTAGTTGATCAAAGAACAACCACTGACCGACTAGTTCATCAACTAGTCGGTCGGTGAAACAACATGAATCGACTAAGAGGTGAGCAGTGAATAGATGAAGTTTCAGACTTAAAGAACTAGTTGGTCCAAGAAGACTTGCCAACCGACTAGTTTCATAACTAGTCGGCCGGTGAGTGAACTTAGACCGAATAAGAGATAAAACAAATAGTCTGAGTACAAATTGATTTAGTTGGTCCAAGAACAAATGTTGACCGACTAGTTCATCAACTAGTCGGTCGCCAAATGTACATAGACCGAATAACGATAAATAGTAACTAGGCATGTACAGGGAAAGCTCAACTAGTCGGTCTAAGAAGGATCGCTGACCGACTAGTTCACCAACTAGTCGGTCGGTGAGTCAACGTAGACCGACTAACTGTAAACAGTAAAGAGCTTAGAATTGAGAAGGCAAACTAGTCGGTCCAAGAAGCATTGCCGACCGACTAGATCACCATCTAGTCGGTTGGTTCTTCTTCTTGAACCAACTAACATGCACTAGAAGTCGCGAATCGAAGCGCGAAGCTTCGGGAAAGTTCGTATGGACTTCTACTAAGATCCTAGATCTAAGATATGAGCGTTATGAAGATTAAAACGTAAGACCTACTCAAGGCTTAACATTCTACGATACGAAGCTAGAAGACTATAAATAAAACATGACGAACCGTCTTCGAAAGCTTCGATCGAATCTTCATGACGTCTAAAATGGTCCTTGAGCTTCAACGAAGCTTTAGGCATACGATCACGTGCTTTGAGAAGTCTTGAGACGTCGCTTTGGATGTTCATATGAATTTGGCGACGATCTCCATAACTGCGCTCACAAAGTGTTAGTTCACGATATATTTATGTTTGTTCATCATCCAAAACCAAATCCGGGGAGTCCAATACTCAACATTCTCCCCCTTTTTGGTGATGACAAACCAACATAAATAATAATAAAAAATAATGATTCAAATGTAATTTACTTACTCCCCCTGCATTGTTGACACGTTAGTTCCAAAATGAATAATAATAATACGCATCAAGCAGACGAGTAAAGTATATAAAATGAGCATCGATTATTGAAATATCGGATTTGAAAATCCATTTATATATCTTAACTCCTCCTGAATCTAACATATCAAATTAGATTCTTGGAAAATGCTTTAAATTATCATTTATCTCATCGTCATTATTATATCTCTCCCCCTTTGGCATAAGCAAAAAGAGCGGGAGGAGATTAACGACAATAATAATGGCTTCAAATAAAAGCACGGGAGTCGTAGAATACGACCACGGTCCAAATGACACCAAAGGAAAAATACGAATTAAATCAAAGCGTGTCAATGAGACCAAAGTTGAAAGTCGATAAATAAAATCATCAAAACTCAAATTAATTTTACGAATTGAGTTATGGAATATACTCTCCAATATCAATATTCTTGGTTAATTTAGTGCATGGAAAATAATTCTATGTTTCCATAGAAATAATTTCTATTTAACCAAGTTATTATCGTCGAGCGACGAAATCGAACATCAGAGACATAAAAAGAATATATAATGTGTACAAGAGAATGAAATGTCAACATCGATGTGTGTGTGTGTGTGTGTGTGTGTATATATATATATATATATATATATATATATATGAAGCATGAGTACATCAAAATGATACATCGACAACATACATAAGCGATCCAACGATCGAAGCACAAAATACATCATATCACACAGCTGATATCAGAGTATCACAAAACATACAAAAATCTCAAAACATCATATGAGATACATCAAAAATACATCAAAATGATCCAAAAATCATAACCACCCACACTATCCTAACCCACACTCTCACTACAAGATCTATCATCCAAAGTGCACTAGGAGAGTCCTCCAATGAAGCTCAGGAGGCAGCGGGAGGATCTGCAGCAGCAGCAGGCTCTGCAAGAAGAGTGGTGGTCACTGGATCAGCTGAAGTGTCCACGGGAGCGACGGGAGTGGCCTCGGGAGCACCAGTCGAAGTATCCACCGCAGGAACGGTGGCAAGTGGTGTGCTCTCGGGGTCACCGGCAGACGAAGCAGCAGCACCAGAAGTGCCCTCAGGGGCACGAGCAACTGCAGCATGAGCAAGCTCCTCGATCTCATCCTCATCCAACTCATCCTCGTCAGAAACTGACGGAGGGATCTCAATGCCCAAACGAGAAGCGATACGAGCAAGTATCTCCTCAGTACGAGCATAACGAGACTCTATACGTCTCACCGAACGTGCGAGCTCATTAAGAGTAGTAGAGGGAGCAGGAGCAGCTGAGGCTGAAGCAGACGCTGAAGCAGAGGGGGTCGTCCTCTGAACATGACGAAGCGTCACAAGAGACTTCTTGACGGTCGTCGCATTCAGAGGGGGACCGAGGGGACGCTCATCATCAGGTGGAAGTGGGACACGAAAGTGGCGAAAGACAAGTGTCAACAGGCACAGATATGAGATATGAGCAGATTTCGTGGACTTTCGGATACACTCGAAAGAATCCATCTTATCAAGAATGATCCGAGCCCAGTTAATCTCGCTCCCCATGAAGATGGCGTAGATCAGCTTCAGGAATGGCTGGGAAGGCAAAGAAGTGGAGCCGTACTTCGGGAGGAGGCACGACTTCAGAATCAGGTTTAGGACCCAGCCATTCGGCTTGAAAGACTTAGATGGCATGCCAATCATGGCAGGAGGAATCTCATGAAAGATCTCAGAAAGTATGACCTGTTCAAGGGAAGATATGTCATCGACGGAGATATCAGAAGGGAGGAGGCCAGACGAGGAGCAACCAATCAACTCCCCTAAGATTTCTGCCGTGAGGACAATCGGTGTCCCCAAGACAGTCGTCTCAATGGAGTGGGTCTCATCGTACTGACCCCGGACACGGTTGGCGTAAAATAGCTTGACCAGGCGAGGGTAAGGGTGTGGATTCGCCTTAGGGTCATATCGAAGATAATCGATAAGACCGGAAGACGACAGAAGATCAGCAAGGCCTGGGAAGTCTGAAAACTGTACAAAATGCTCCAACAGTAGCGGACAGTGTTCGATATGGTTATATGCCGCGAGACGCAACGGATCGTCGCGACATAAAGAGATATCGCCACCGCCAACTGGCATCCGACCCTTTCCCTTAAGCTGACGTGTGGAAGAACGGGGTGGAGGAGTAGGTTCCCTATGGCCAGGCTCAGTCTCAGGTATGTATTCCGTGTCGGAATCGGATGGAGGAGTGGGGGCACGGAATGAAGCAGGTGAAACGGGTTGCTTCCTTGGCTGAGATCGGGCACGAGGTTTGGCGGTCGCCGTCCTCTTCTTCTTAAGAGGAGGCGAAGACGACGATGGGTGGGTTGATTTCGATCGGCGTTTGGGTTGCGAGGGTTCCCTAAGAGGTGACTCTACGGTCATAGGGGACGGGCTCGAGGGTCGGATCGGAATACGTGTTCTCGCCATAAGCGCGACGAGACATGTGCAATCAACCGAGAAATCTAAGCACAAACCCTATAACAAACCCTAGCCGAAACCCTAGAAGAGAAATCGTAGGGAAATCGAGAAACCCTAGGTCTAAGAGCTGAAAACCTAACCCTAGACAGCTAGGAGAGGGAGGAGAGATCACCTAAGGAGGAGCGACGACTGGAGTTTGGTCAAGATGGCCGGAAAAGTGATCGGAATCGACGGAGGAGAGGGAGGTAGACGAAGGGGTTTTCGGGGGATTTAGGCTGAGAGAGGAAATATCGATCGACTAAAGAGAGATTAAGTCGGTTAGGGGCTTAAAAAATCGATTGGAATTCGAAAAGATGCAACTGTCCCCGTTGCAATTAGTCGGTCACAGTTCAAGCACTGACCGACTAGATGATGATCTAGTCGGTCGGTCAATGAGCTTGAACCGACTAATTTCAAACAGTAACTGAAGCCAAATTTTAGGGCTTGAGTTAGTCGGTCTGAGTTCATTCACTGACCGACTAGATGATGATCTAGTCGGTCGGTCAATGAACAGGAACCGACTAACAGAGTTCAAAAATCTTAGAATTTGAAATTTTGAGTTCTCTCCTAATCGCACTTGAACGAAACATCGTAAAACTCTCATTAATCATTATACTACCCCATTAAACATCGAAAATCTTAAATTTGACGTTCATGAATAAATCGAGCGAAAATTCCGAAAATTCAACGAAAAAATCAAGAAAATTCCAATGAATCTAGCATGTGCAAATATAACGAAATTTCATAGCATGCAAGATTATTGAATAAAAATGAATCCTAAATCTCGGATTCACCCATAATCCCTAATTCTCGACGCAACCGCACAAAGGAGTCTTCCTTTAGTGGTTTCGTGAAAATATCGGCGATTTGCTTCTGGGTTTCAACGTACACTAAAATGATGTCCTTTTTAGCAACATGATCATCTAAGAAATGGTGACAGACATCTATGTGGTTAGAACGGGAATGGTGTACCGGATTCTTAGAGAGACATATTGCACTTTGGTTGTCCACCATGATAGGGCAAGTATCACAGTTTATACCAAAGTCTTTAAGTGTGTGTCTCATCCAAAGAACTTGAGCACACGCGGCACCGGCGCCAATATATTCCGCCTCGGTGGTTGAAAGTGATACAGAATTCTGCTTCTTGGAAAACCAAGAGACAAGAGAATTTCCTATAAAATGGCAAGTGCCACTAGTACTTTTCCTGTCGGATTTGCATCCCGCATAATCTGCGTCACTATATGAGATTAACTCATACGTGATAGATTTTGGATAAAGTAATCCAAAATCAAGTGTGTAACTTAAATAACGGAAAATACGTTTTACCGCTACTAAGTGAGATTCCTTAGGTTGATACTGATAACGAGCACATACACATACGGAAAACATAATATCGGGCCTACTTGCGGTAAGATATAGTAAACTACCTATCATACCTCGATATAGACGAATGTCTACATCTTTTCCGCCCGCATCTTTATCAAGATGTGTAGTCGTGCTCATTGGAGTCTTCTTCCCGGAGGCATTCTCCATTCCAAATCGCTTTAGCAACTCCACCGTGTACTTCGTTTGGTGGATGAAGATTGCATCGTTCATTTGGTGAATTTGGAGACCTAAGAAATATTTGAGCTCACACATATGGCTCATCTCAAATTAATCCTTCATCACATTAGAAAACTCTTCGCAAAGAGCAAAGTTAGTAGCACCGAAAATGATATCATCAACATAAATTTGAACTAAAATTATATCATTATTCGAGTACTTAACAAATAATGTGGAATCAACTTCTCCCATTTTAAAACCCAAATCCAAAAGAAAATTCTTTAAACGGTCATACCAAGCTCGAGGAGCTTGTCTCAAACCGTAAAGTGCTTTCTTAAGTTTAAAAACATGATTTGGAAATTTTTCATTTATAAAACCCGGAGGTTGAGAAACATAAACTTCCTCAACAACATCTCCGTTTAAAAACGCACTTTTAACATCCATTTGAAAGAGTTTAAAATCTTTATGGCATGCAAAAGATTACAATAATCTAATTGATTCTAATCTAGCTACCGGAGCAAAGGATTCTTCGAAATCAATACCATCCTCTTGCCGATAGCCTTGAGCTACTAACCGAGCTTTGTTCTGGACGACGATTTGGTTTTCGTCGGTCTTGTTCTTGAAGATCCACTTTGTCCCTATGACGGTGTGGTTCTTCGATGGCAATGGAACAAGCTCCCAAACCTCATTCCTCTCGAATTGAATGAGTTCCTCCTCCATGGCAAGGATCCAAGCACCATCTTCGCACGCTTCATTAACATTCTATGGCTCTATCAAGGAGGCAAAGGCACAATTAGCGAAGTAGTTGACTTGAGATCTCGTCTTGACACTATCATGGATATTGCCAATGACTTGCTCATGAGGATGGTCACGAACGGTATGAAGCCATTTGGGAATTCCCTGATCACTAGGAATATTCTCAAAAACTTCATTAGTCGGGTTAATATCAATAGAATCAATAGAATTAGAATTACCAATTGAATCACATAAGACATCCATGGAGTCATCATCATTAGTAATTCTAGTTAGAACAAATCCTTCATTAAATGAAACATGAAGTGATTCCTCGATCGTTGAGGTTCGTTTGTTGTATATCCGGTAGGCTTTGCTACGTGAGGAATATCCAACAAAAATCCCCTCATCGGATCTTGGATCGAATTTGTCCAAACTACCATACGTGTTTTTAATAAAACATTTTGAACCAAAAACACGAAAATGTTTAACTTGAGGCAATCTACCAAACAACAATTCATAACAAGTTTGTTTAGTGCCGGGTCTCAAAAGTATCCTATTAAACACATAGCAAGCGGTATGTACCGCTTCCGCCCAAAATTGATGTCCAAGTTGGCTATCATTAAGCATAGTGCGAGCACATTCCACTAGCGTCCTATTCTTTCTCTCAACAACACCATTTGGAGGAGGTGCGCGAGGGAATGAAAAGGTGTGTGTAATACCAACTTCATCACAAAAAGTTGAGAAAGACTCATTCTCAAATTCTCCTCTAGAATTTGACAATGGTGGTTCCAATGAGATTTTGTACTTTCTTAACAAAAATTGTGAAGTTTTCAAAAGCATCATTTTTATTACTTAATGAAAATACCCAAGTAAACCTAGAAAAGTCATCAACGATGACAAGTCCATATCGTGCATTTCCTAATGAAGCAACTCTAGTTGGCCCAAATAATTCTAGATGTAATAGCTCTAGAGGCCGCTTAGAAGAAATGCTTTTCTTAGGTTTAAAAGACGATTTTGGAAGCTTGCCTCGTTGACACGAGTCACAAAAGCTTTTCTTTTGAAAGACAAGCTTAGGGAAGCCTCTAATAGAATTTAACTTGGAAAGCTTAAATAGTGTTCCAAAGTTCACATGACCAAAACGTCGATGCCATAAGTGTTGTTCACTTGTGTTGGCAATGAGACATTGTTCATGTGATCTTGGAAGATCTAGAATGTATATATCCTTATGGCGTGTGCCGGAAAACAATAATTCATTATTATCTTTTCTTAAAATATGGCACATTCCTTTCGCAAAGCTAAATTTGTAACCTTTGTCACAAAGTTGGCTTATTGAAATGATATTGTGGATTAATCCTTTAACAAGGTAAACATCATTTATAAGAGGTTTAGAAGGATTACCCACTTTACCAACACCTATGATGGTTCCGCTCTCGTTGCCTCCAAAGACTACCCGGTTTCCATTTGCAATGGGAACCACTCCGGAGAGCAATTGAGCGTCATCCGTCATGTGTTTTGAACACCCGCTATCGAGTATCCAATTCCTCTTGGAGCTAAATTTAAATTTGTTGCTCTGTTTCTTTTTCTTAAGTACCTAAAGATAGAAAATATCGTATCATGGTACCCAAGGTCATTGGGTCCAAAAGATTAGACCTTTGGAAGCCAAGTCCAATTGGACTTAGACTTCCCCACATAATTATCATTATCCACTACATTCATAAAATAAGCATTCATGTAAACTTGTTTTTCATCCATACTTGTGTCCTTTGGGCTCCAAATAGGGAAGATTTTGGGAGCCCTAATCCTATTGGGTGCATGCATGCGTTGTTGATTTCTACGTGATGCATGTCGTGGATAGGCGTAAGGAACATGATGAAATGGTGCATATGGATAATTATTCATACGATGATGTGGGTGAACATATGCATGTGGAGGAACACGTGCGTGAGGGTGTCTCACATGGTGTGCACGTGCCCGTGAATGTGTAGCATAGAAATCATCATATGTGTGAGCCGGTGGAGTAGGACGTGTGTTCCTACGTGGCATGGTATTGGTGTACATATAAGCATGACCATTCTTTGGAGGTCCACCCAAAGTGGGTTTCTTTCCAAACGAGGGTGTGTACGAGGTGGAAGCACCATTGGTAGATGAACTACCAATAGAGTGTTTGCTCCCACTCGTTGAGTCACCGGAAGTTGGCCTAACAAAAGTAGTGGCCGATTTGGATGAACTTCCCATCGTATACCCCAAGCCAATGTGGTGATTGGCCGGAAGTAAGTCATTTAGGATTTTATCCAAATGGTCCTTACCCTTATTGAATTTATTAATTCGGCCTAATGTGCACTCATATTTCTCGGTGAGAGAACGCATAGAAGCATCCACAGTGGATACTTGCGATGTGAGCACATAAACACGAGATTTGAGATTTTCATTCTCAATACTCAAAGTCGAGTTTTGAGAAGTCAAATCCGCTATCTTGTGTTCCTCCGGATCCTCAATGCTAACATGTTCAAGTTGAGACTTGAGATTTACAATCTCATTTTTCAACTCTTCAACAACGGTGTCGTTGTTGGAGATGATAGTTTTAGGCGAGGTTTGGATGCTAGCTAAATCATCTTTTACCTTAGTATATCTATTTACTAATTTAGTGTATTTAGACCATAATTGCTCATTAGCATTTCTAAGGTCATCAATGGTTACCTCATCGCCTTCATTGTCGCTATCATCGGAGGAAGATCCTTGTTCATTTTCCTCTCTAGCCATGAAGCACATGTGTGCTTGCTCCACTTGCTCATCATCCGACTCTCCGCTAGAGGAATCTTCAGAGTCGGTGAATGTCCCGACAAGCCCCTATTTGTACCCTTTCTTGTACTTCTTGGACTTGTCTAATTTTGGCGCCTTCCACTTCTCCTTGTGTTTATTTTGAGGACACTCCGCTTTCATGTGTCCTGGATTGTTGCATTTGAAACACAAAGGAGAGGAGGCGTTAGAAGAATTAAACTTCGATTTGTTTTTGAAGTTACCTTAGAACTTCTTTTCCATGAGGGCCATGGACTCCAAGTCCAACTCGTCTTCCGAGTTTTCATCATCGGTCGATGTGGATGTGGATGGAGCGGCCTTGAAAGCAATAGCCTTCTTCTTTGGCTCGTCTTGCTTCAAATAGGACTTCATCTTGTCCTGCAACTTTAGCTTGCTATCCTTGCGTACCTCATATGACATTAAAGTACCCATAAGTTGAACAACAGTATAAGTTTTCATGTCATTACCTTCCTCGATGGCGAAGGTACGTTTCTCCCAACAAGAAGGGAGTCCATCGATGATCTTCGAGACTTTCTCCTTTTGGGTGTAGGTCTTACCGAGAGCCTCCAACTCGTTTGTGATGTCGACGAAGCGAGCATAGTACTCCTTCATCTTCTCACCCTGTAGCATATGAAATAACTCGTAATCTTTATTAACTACAACGAGTTTAGAGTCTCTTACCCTACTCGTTCCTTCATGCAAGATGAGGAGGGAGTTCCATATTTGATATGCAATCTTACTTGTGCATATTTTATTGAAGTCCTCGGGCTCCAAAGCGCATTGCAAGGCGTTCATTACCTTGGCATTGCTTACCTCCGCGACGACCTCCGCGGTAGTCCATTTCTCGAAATCTTCTTCGGCGGGCTCGACATACTCCTTCATCGTGGCCCTCCATAGTGAAGCACTCCGGAGGAAAGTTTCCATCCGGCATTTCCAGACCATTGAAGAAGGGAGGCCTCGTTGAGGAGTGTCCTTCCATCACCGAAGAAGCTCCTTCACGATTCTTGAAGGTGCTATTGTCGGAAGGTGGACGAACGGTCTTGTTGTCGTTGGCAGACATAGCTATAGATTTGGCTCTGATACCAAATGTAATGCCCTGCTAAGCTACTGCACAAGTACTAGAGGGGGGTGAATAGTACTTTAAAATAATTAAGAGGATAATTCCTAATTATCTTGCAAACTCTACCAATAATGCGGAAATGCGGAAATGTAAATATTAGACAACAAAGAAGACAATCGCAAACACACGATATTAATGGGTTCGGATCCACCTAAGTCTCCCCGACTTGTTCCCAGTGATCCTACGTCCCAACCACCTGGATCCCCTCCGGATACTTGAGTTAGAAACCCTAACTCAAGATTTGCACTATGAAATACTTGTGAAAAACCTTCACAAAGTCAAATCATACACAAATGAAATTGTGACTCCCACAACCCGGGATCACAAACAAACTCTCACAACCGAGAGTGAAACACTTACAATATCAAAGTAAATTGAAATAGAAATTCTTACCGACAAAATCCTATGCCTTGAGTAAACTTACGATTTAGGGCAAAGCGGATTTTGGGGAAGATGAAGAGGCACCAAACCCTAGCTCCAAGTAGATGACCAGCAATGGAGTCCTAGGTGGATGTTGGTGACCTTGGATCAAGCACTTGGCTTGGAAGGCTCACAATCAATAAATCTCTCTTTCGAAATAAGAGTGAGGGAGAGATTCTTGAATGGAAATGAATGAGCTTTAAATGAGATTGAATGCTTTCTCTTTGATCTCTAAACTTCTCTTAAAATCAGCCTTGAGTGCAATGAATGCAGCACACCAAGTATTTATAGGTTAGAGGAAAGAGAGAGAGAAAAACGTTTCAATTAAAGCTCCAACGGCTCTATTCTGAAGCAAACTAGTCGGTCAAAGAACAACCACTGACCGACTAGTTCATCAACTAGTCGGTCGGTGAAACAACATGAACCGACTAAGAGGTGAACAGTGAATACATGAAGTTTTAGACTTAAAGAACTAGTCGGTCCAAGAAGACTTGCCAACCGACTAGTTTCATAACTAGTCGGTCGGTGAGTGAACTTAGACCGACTAAGAGATAAACCAAATAGTCTGAGTACAAATTGATTTAGTCGGTCCAAGAACAAATGTTGACCGACTAGTTCATCAACTAGTCGGTCGCCAAATGTACATAGACCGACTAACGATAAACAGTAACTAGGCATGTACAGGGAAAGCTTAACTAGTCGGTCTAAGAAGGATCACTGACCGACTAGTTCACCAACTAGTCGGTCGGTGAGTCAACGTAGACCGACTAACTGTAAACAGTAAAGAGCTTAGAATTGAGAAGGCAAACTAGTCGGTCCAAGAAGCATTGCCGACCGACTAGATCACCATCTAGTCGGTTGGTTCTTCTTCTTGAACCAACTAACATGCACTAGAAGTCGCGAATCGAAGCGCGAAGCTTCGGGAAAGTTCGTATGGACTTCTACTAAGATCCTAGATCTAAGATATGAGCATTATGAAGATTAAAACGTAAGACTTACTCAAGGCTTAACATTATACGATACGAAGCTAGAAGACTATAAATAAAACATGACGAACCGTCTTCGAAAGCTTCGATCGAATCTTCATGACTTCTAAAATGGTCATTGAGCTTCAACGAAGCTTTAGGCATACGATCACATGCTTTGAGAAGTCTTGAGACGTCGCTTTGGATGTTCATATGAATTTGGCGACGATCTCCATAACTGCGCTCACAAAGTGTTAGTTCACGATATATTTATGTTTGTTCATCATCCAAAACCAAATCCGGGGAGTCCAATACTCAACAGGGGAGACTATAAGTCTCCCTCACTCATAACACTCCCACTTATCCATCCATTACCTTGGACTTAGCATATGAATGTGTAACGACTCGTATTTTTCAACACATCTAATTATGTATTTAACATATTTTAAACTATTTTATAATGGTTTGTCAAGATTTTTACGATTTCAAAAATTTCTTATAAAATATTTTGAAGTATCAAACTAGTTATAGAGTATTTTAGTAAGTTCAGGTTTCATCAAATACCTCTAAACAATTTTGATAATAATTCATTTTCAATAATTACTGTTTTGGCTTAATGAATTAATTTTATATACAAACATCATCAGAACGTTTTCAAACTTCTACAGTATCATTCTATGATCATTTAGGGCTCCCCATATTAATTTCGTTATTTTCTGAAGTCAAATCAATAGAGAACTTGCAAACCCGCTTCCTAAACATTTTGGCCCAAAACTCGTATCTCCGTTGCTCAAAACCTAAAAAGGACTTCGTATTCGCGATCCTCACGACGATACGAACCTGTGGCTATGTTTTCGTAATTTTTCGGATACGTTTGGTCTCAGGGGCAAAATCGTAATTTTATGTGTAATATTGTTTTTACTTAATTACAGATTACTATTTCTAACTACTATTTTTACCTTACCCTAATTACCCTAACCCGTCGGTAACCACCACCTAACCTACCCTTAGCAGCCTAACACAAAAACGTGTAATCACGTTTAAGTTTTTCCCGATACTGGGTTCATTCCCCCAAACAAATTGTCAAACCCCCATTAAATACCCACTTAATTTTAAATTATATAATTAATCCTATTAACCCCCCCAACAGCTTAATTCCCCCATCCTCTTTTTGTTTTTCCCCAGGCCCAAACAAAACCTTCCCCATCGCCATCCACAGTGTGCACAACCCCCCGACGCCCTCAACGCCGCACGCAGACCGCCCGCTACCTAGCTCACCCTGTCCCCTTCGACGAAAGCCTCCGATCGACGTCCCCCTCTCGCTGCTCCACCGCCGCCTCCGAAGCTCCGAGCGCCGCTCATCTCCCCCTCCTCTCCGCTCCAGCAACCCAAGGCACCACCATGCCCCCTTCGAACAGCAACGCCGCCACCATCGAGCTCTCCTCTCCGTCGAAGCGCTCTCCGACTTCTCCAGCGCCTCACCGACGCCACGTCGACGCCGCCCGCCGTCGAGTGCGGAATGTAATGCCCTGATAGCTACTGCACAAGTACTAGAGGTGGGGGGTGAATAGTACTTTAAAATAATCAAGAGTATAATTCCTAATTATCTTGCAAACTCAACCAACAATGCAGAAATGAAAATAGACAACAATAAAAGACAATCGCAAACAAATGATATAATGGGTTCGGATCCACCCAAGTCTCCCCGACTTGTTCCCGGTGATCCTACGTCCCAAACACCCGGATCCCCTCCGGCTACTTGAGTTAGAAACCTCTAACTCAAATTTGCACTATAAAATTCTTGTAGAAAACCTCTACAAGATCAAATCATACACAAATGAAAATGTGACTCCCACAAAACGGGATCACACACTTCTCTCACAAACCGAGAGAAAAACTTACGATAACAATGTAAATGAAATATGAAATGCTTACCAACAAAATCCTATGCCATGAGTAAACTTACGATTTTAGGGCAAGGAAGATTTTGAAGGAGAAGAAGGCACCAAACCCTAGCTCCAAGAAGTTGACCAGCAATAGAAGCCTAGGGTGGAGTTGGTGACCTTGAATCAAGCTCTTGGCTTGAGTGGCTCACAATCAATGAGAATCTCTCTTGAGGAATAAGAGTGAGAAGAGATTCTTGTGAGAAATGAAAGCTTGGAAAATGAGAATAAAATGCTTCTCTTTGATTCTCTAAAATGTAATAAATATCAGCCTTTTAATGCTATGAAGAAGCATCTCAAGATTATATAGGATAGAGAAGAGAGAGAGAGAAAATTCGTGCATTTAATGCTCCAACGGATCTATTTCTGAAGCAGTCTAATCGGTCTAAGAAGGATCACTGACCGATTAGTTTCTCAACTAGTCGGTCGGTGATTCCTCTTGGACCGACTAACAGCTTCACAGCCAATAAAGATAGTTCAGGGAAAATAGAACCAGTCGGTCTAAGAAGACTTGCCAACCGACTAGTTTCACAACTAGTCGGTCGGTGAGTGTTCTTTGACCGACTAAGAGTTGAAATCAAATAGGCTGAATACAAGATGAACTAGACGGTATAAGAACAAATTCCAACCGACTACTTTCACAACTAGTCGGTCGATGAATGTTCTTGGACCGACTAACTGTAAACAGTAACTCAGGCTGGAAAATGAAGTCTTAACTAGTCGGTCTAAGAAGGATTCCTAACCGACTAGTTTGACAACTAGTCGATCGGTGAACCTTCTTGGACCGACTAATTGATAAACAGTGTCTAGGCTGAATTGAGCAAGGAGATCTCGTCGATTCAAGAAGGATTGCCGACCGACTAGATAACAATATAGTCGGTTGGTTCTTCTTCTTGAACCAACTAAGATACACCAGAAGCCGCGAAATGAAGCGCGAAGCTTCGGGAAAGTTTGTATGGGCTTCTAAGAAAATCCTAGCTCTAAGATAAAAGTGTTATGAAGATTATCAAGTAAGACCTACTCAAGGCTTAACATTCTACGAAAAGAAGCTAGAAGACTATAAATAAAACTTGACGAACCGTCCTCAAAACTTCAATCCGAATCTCTTGACGTCAATAATGGTCCTTGAACTTCAACGAAGCTTCAGGTACACGATCACGCTCTTTGAGAAGTCTTGAGACGTCGCTATTGATGTTCATAGAAATTTGGCGACAATATCCATAACTGCGCTCACAAAGAGTTAGTTCACGATATTTATGTTTGTTCATCATCAAAACCAAATCCAGGGAATCAATACTCAACATTCTCCCCCTTTTTGGTGATGACAAACCAACATAAATAATAATCAATAATAATGATTCAAATGAAATTTACTTACTCCCACTGCATTGATGACACGTTAATTCTAAATTAAATAATAATCATACGCATCAAGCAGACGAGGAAAGTATAAAATGAGAATTCAATTATTGAAATATCGGATTTGAAATCCATTTTTATATCTTAACTCCCCCTGAATCTATCATATCAAATTAGATTCATAGTAAATTGCTTTAAATTATCATTTAACACATCGTTATTATTAATTCTCTCCCCCTTTGGCATTAGCAAAAAGAGCGGGAGGAGATCAACGACAACAACAATGGCTAAAATATAAAAGCACGGGAGTCGAAGAATACGACCACGGTCCAAATGACACCAAAGTAAAATCACGAAGAAAATCAAAGTGCGCCAACGAGACCATAGTCGAAAATCGAAAATGAAATCATCAAAACTCAAATCAATTTCACATATTGAGTTATGGAACATACTCTCCAATATCAACATTCATAATGAATTTAGTGCATGGAAAACAATTCTATGTTTTCATAGAATGAATTCTATAAAATCAATATAATCGTCGAGCGATGAAATCAACACCAGAGACAAAAAGAATATAATGTGCACAATGAAGTAAATGGCAACAAGATGTATATATATATGTAAGAACATGTTACATCAAAATTATACATCCGCCAACACAAAGACAAACGATCAACAGATCGGAGCACATCATACAACATATGTCATAGCATACATCGAAGTAACACAAAACATGTATACATCAAAATACATCATAAAAACATCCAAAAATACATCAAAAATCCATCACCACCCAACTATCCTACCCCACTCTCTCACAACAGATAAATCATCCAAATGCACATGGGAGAGTCCTCCAACGCAAGCTCAGGAGGTGGAGGCAGGATCAACAGTAGCAGCAGGCTCTGCAGAAGGGGTGGTGGTCTCAAGAACGACCGGAGTGTCAACTGAAGGGAGAGTGGCAACAGGAGTGGTCTCGGGAGCACCAGCAGACGTATCCACCAAAGGAATGGTGGCAGCAGGTGTGCTCTCGGGAGCACGAGCAGAAGTAGCAGCACCAGACGTACCCTCGGGGGCACGAGGAGGAGAACCAACAAGCTCCTGGAGATCAGCCTCATCCATTTCCTCATCGTCAGAAACAGAAGGAGGAACCTCAAGGCCCAAGTGAGAACATATGCGAGCTAGCATCTCCTCAGAACGTGAAACACGAGACTCAACACGTCTCAGATTGACAAAAAACTCAGCGAGTGAGGGAGTAGGAGGAGGAGCTGAAGCTGAAGATGAAGGGGTCGTCCTCTGAACGTGACGAAGCGTCGCAAGAGACTTCTTGACGACCGTCGCGTTCAGGGGAGGACCAAGAGGACGCTGGTCATCAGGAGGGAGAGGGACGCCGAAGTGACAGAATACTAGGGTCAGCAGACAAGGATATGGGATGTGAGCAGACTTGGTGGAATTTCGGATGCATTCAAATGAGTCCATCTTATCTAAGATAATACGAGCCCTATTGATCTCGCTCCCCATGAAGAGAGCGTAGATCAGCTTGAGAAACGGCTGGGATGGCAAGCCAGAGGAGCCGTACTTCGGAAGGAGGCACGACTTCAGGATCAGATTCAAAACCCAAGCATTAGGCTTAAACGATTTGGAGGGAACGCCAATCATGGCGGGAGGGATGACATGAAACATCTCAGAAAGCATCGCCTGGTCAAGATCGTGGATATTATCCACGGAGATATCAGCATGAAGCAGGCCAGAGGATGAGACACCAATCAACTCCCCTAAAATCTCTACAGTGAGGACAATACGTGTCCCCAAGATAGTGGTCTCAATGGAGTGGGTGTCATCATACTCACCTCATACTCGATTGGCATAGAATAATTTGACGAGTCGGGGGTACGGGTGAGGGTTCGCCTTGGGGTTATGGCGAAGATAGTCTAAAAGGCCGCTAGAGGAAAGAAGATCGGTGAGATGTGAAAAATCTGAGAACTGAACGAAGTGCTCCAAAATCAATGGACAGTGCTCAATACGGCTGTAAGCCGCGAGACACAACGGGTCATCGCGACACAACGATATATCGACACCACCCAAAGGCATGGGAGCCTTCCCCTTAGACGGACGAGAGCTAGATCGAGGAGGAGGAGTAGGAGCCTTATCGATAGGCTCAGACTCAGGAATATACTCTGCGTCAGAGTCATCGGGAGGAGTGGGAGCACGGAATGAGCTAGGCTTGGGTTGTGAAGATCAGGCTCTAGGCTTAGCAGTCGCCGTCCTCTTCTTCTTAAGAGGAGGCGAAGAGGAGGATGGACGAGTCGATCTGGCGCGGCGTTTGGGTTGAGGGGGGTCCGTAGGAGGAGACTCGACGGTCATGGGAGACGGACTAGATGGACGGATATGGAGACGTGTCTTCGCCATGATTGAGACGAGACAACACAAACTAACGCAATCGACACGAAATCGAAAACTGAAAAACTTAACACAAACCCTAAAACGAACTGAAATTGAAGTTTGACCTAGAATGAAACCCTAAGAGCTGAGAGAGAGGGAGGAGATATACCCAGGGAGGAGGAGAGTGATCGGCACCGACGGATGGTGGCCAGAGACGGCGGAGCACGGCGGAAATGGCGGAGGGAGGAGACGGGTTGCGGGGGTTAAGGGGTTTGAGAAGATGGAACGCACCGATTAGAGTGAGATCTAATCGGTGCCCAAGGAGTATAAGTCGATAGAAAAGGAAAAGACCATCGTGCCCTAACTCATTTAGTCGGTCACAGTTCAAGTGCTGACCGACTAGAATGAAATCTAGTCGGTCGGCCAATGAACATGAACCGACTAAGTGCAAACAATAACTGAAGCCAAAATTAGAGTAAGAGTTAGTCGGTCTGAGTTCATTCACTGACCGACTAGAACTGAATCTATTCGGTCGGCCAATGAACTTGGACCGACTAAGAGAGTCCAAAAATTTGAAATTTAGAAATTTAGAGTTCTCTCCTAAGCGCACTTGGACGAAACAACGAAATACTCTCATTCATCATTAATCTATCCCATAAAACATCGAAAAATATAAATACGACGTTCATGAATATTTCTAGCATAAATTCCAAAAAATTCAAACATAAATCCAAAAATCCCAACACATCTAGCATGAGCATATATAAAAGAAATTTATTATCATGCAAGATTATTGAAAATATGAATCCTGAATATCGGATTTCCCCATAATCCCCAATTCTCGACGTAACCGCACAAAGGAGTCTTCCTTGAGTGGTATCGTGAAAATATCGGCGATTTGCTTCTGGGTTTCAACGTACACTAAAATGATGACATTTTTAGCAACATGATCATCTAGCAAATGGTGACAGACATCTATATGTTTAGAACGGGAATGGTGTACCGGATTCTTAGAGAGACATATTGCACTTTGGTTGTCCACCATGATAGGGCAAGTATCACAGTTTATACCAAAGTCTTTAAGAGTGTGTCTCATCCAAAGAACCTGAGCACATGCAGCACCGACGGCAATATATTCCGCCTCGGTGGTTGAAAGTGATACGGAATTCTGCTTCTTGGAAAACCAAGAGACAAGAGAATTTCATATAAAATGGCAAGTGCCACTATTACTTTTCCTGTCGGATTTGCATCCCGCATAATCTACGTCACTATATGAGATTAACTCATATGTGCTAGACTTTGGATAATATAATCCGTAGTCGAGTGTGTAACTTAAATAACGGAAAATACGTTTTAACGCTACTAAGTGAGATTCCTTAGGTTGAGACTGATAAAGAGCACATACACATACAACAAACATAATATCGGGCCGACTGGCAGTAAGATATAATAAACTACATATCAACCTCGATATAGACGAATGTCTACATCTTTGCTGCCCGTATCTTTATCAAGATGTGTAGTAGTGCTCATTGGAGTCTTCTTGCCTGAGGCATTCTCCATTCCAAATCGCTTTAGCAACTCCACCGTGTACTTGGTTTGGTGGATGAATATTCCATCGTTCATTTGGCGAATTTGGAGACCTAAGAAATATTTGAGCTCACCCATGTGGCTCATCTCAAATTGGTCCTTCATGACATTAGAACACTCTTCGCAAAGAGTGAAGTTAGTAGCACCAAAAATGATATCATCAACATAAATTTGAACTAAAATAATATCATGATTCGAATACTTTACAAAAAGTGTTGAATCAACTTCACCCATTTTAAAACCCAAATCCAAAAGAAAATTCTTTAGACGGTTATACCAAGCTCGAGGAGCTTGTCTCAAACCATAAAGTGCTTTCTCAAGTTTGAAAACGTGATTTGGAAAATTTTCATTTATTAAACCCGGAGGTTGAGAAACATAAACTTCCTCAACGACATCTCCGTTTAAAAACGCACTTTTTACATTCATTTGAAAGAGTTTAAAATCTTTATGGCATGCAAAAGATAACAACAACCTAATAGATTCTAATCTAGCTACCGGAGCAAAGGATTCTTCGAAATCTATACCTTCCTCTTGTCGGTAGCCTTGAGCTACTTACCGAGCTTTGTTCCGGACGAAGTTTTGGTTCTCGTCGGTCTTGTTCTTGAAAATCCACTTCATTCCTATAACGGTGTGGTTCTTCGAAGGCAATGGAACAAGCTCCCAAACCTCATTCCTCTTAAATTGAATGAGTTCTTCCTCCATGGCTAGGATCCAAGCACTATCTTCGCACGCTTCATTAATATTCTTTGGCTCTATTGAGGAGGCAAAGGCACAATGAGCGAAGTAGTTGACTTGAGATCTCGTCTTGACACTATCAAGTATGTTGTCAATGACTTGCTCATGGGGATGGTCACGAACTGTATGAAGCCGTTTGGGAATTCCCTGATCACTAGGAACATTCTCAAAAGACTCATTAGTAGGGTTAGTATCATTAGAATCAATAGAATTAGAATTACCAATAGAATCACATAAAACATCCATGGAGTCATCATCATTGGTAATTCTAGACGGGACAAAATTTTCATTGAATGAAACATGAAGTGATTCCTCGATCGTTGAGGTTCTTTTGTTGTATATCCGGTAGGCTTTTCTACGTGAGGAATATCCAACAAATATCCCCTCATCGGATCTTGGATCAAATTTGTCCAAACTTCTATATGTGTTTTTAATAAAACATTTTGCACCGAAAACTCGAAAATGTTTAACTTGAAGCAATCTACCAAACAACAATTCATAACAAGGTTGTTTGGTGCCGGGCCTCAAAAGTATCCTATTAAACACATAGCAAGCGGTATGTACCGCTTCCGCCCAAAATTGATGGCCAAGTTGGCTATCATCACGCATAGTGCGAGCACATTCCACCAGCGTCCTATTCTTTCTCTCAACAACACCATTTTGAGGAGGTGTGCGAGGGAATGAAAAGGTGTGAGTAATACCAACTTCGTCACAAAAATTTGAGAAAGACTCATTCTCAAATTCCCCTCCATGATCACTACGAATAGTGACAATGGTGGTTCCAATGAGATTTTGTACTTTCTTAACAAATATTGTGAAGTTTTCAAAAGCATCATTTTTATTACTTAAGGAAAATACCCAAGTAAATCTAGAAAAGTCATCAACGATGACAAGTCCATATCGTGCATTCCCTAATGAAGCAACTCTAGTTGGCCCAAAAAGATCTAGATGTAAAAGCTCTAGAGGCGCTTAGAGGATATGATTTTCTTAAGTTTAAATGACGATTTTGGAAGCTTGCCTCGTTGACACGAGTCACAAAAGCTTTTCTTTTGAAAAGAAAGCTTAGGAAATCCTTTTATAGAATTTAACTTGGAAAGTTTGAAAAGTGTTCCAAAGTTCACATGACCAAAACGTCGATGCCATAAGTGTTGTTCACTTGTGTTGGCAATGAGACATTGTTCATGTGACTTGGGGATATCTAGGATATATATCCTTATGGCGTGTGCCGAAAAATAACAAATTATCATTATCTTTTCTAAAAATATGACACATTCCTTTCGCAAAGCTAACTTTGTAACCTTTGTCACAAAGTTGGCTTATTGAAATAAGATTGTGATTTAATCCTTTAACAAGGTAAACATCACTTATTAGAGGTTTTGATGGGTTACCTACTTTACCAACACCAATGATGGTTCCGCTCTCATTGCCTCCAAAGACGACTAGGTTCCCATTGCAATGTGCACCACTCCGGAGAGAAATTGAGCTTCACCCGTCATGTGTTTTGAACACCCGCTATCGAGTATCCACCCCTCTTTGGAGCTAAATTTGGATTTGTTGCTCCTTTTCTTTTTCTTGAGTACCTAAAGATAGAACATATCGTATCATGGTACCTAAGGTCATTGGGTCCTAAAAGATTAGACCTTTGGAAGCCAAGTCCAATTGGACTTAGACTTCCCAACATAATCATCATTGTGCACGACATTTATAAAATAGGAATTCATGAATGCTTGTTTTTCATGCATGTTAGTGTTCTTCGGGCCCCAAATAGTGAATATTTTGGGAGCCCTATTCCTATTGGGAGCATGCATACGTTGTTGATTTCTACATGATGCATGTGGTGGATATGCATATGGCACATGATGAAATGGTGCATGATGATAATTGTTCATATGATAGTGATGTGGATGAACATATGCATGTGGAGGTACACGTGCGTGAGTGTGTCTCACATGGTGTGCACGTGCCCGTGGATGTGGTGCATAAAAATCATCATACGTGTGAATATGTAGAGTAGGATGTGTGTTCCTACGTGGCATGTTATTGGTGTACATAAAAGCATGACCCTTCTTTGGAGGTCCACCCAAAGTGGGTTTCTTTCCAAACGGATGTGTGTACGAAGTGGAAGCACCATTGGTAGATGAACTACCAATGGGGTGTTTGCTCCCACTCGTTGAGGCATCGGAAGTTGGCCTAACAAAGGTGGTAGACGATTTGGATGAATTTCCCATCTTATACCCCAAGGCAATGTGGTAATTGGCCGGAAGTAAGTCATTTAGGATTCTATCCAAATGATCCTTCCCTTTGTTGAATTTATTAATTCAGCCTAATGTGGACTCATACTTCTCGGTGAGAGAAAGTATACTAGCATCCAAAGTGGACACTTGAGTAGTGAGTACACAAACACGAGACTTGAGATTCTCATTCTCAATACTCAAAGTTGAGTTTTGAGAAATCAAATCTGCCATCTCGTGTTCATCCGATTCCTCAATATGAACATGCTCAAGTTGAGATTTGAGATTTACAATCTCATTTCTTAAACTTTCAACAACGGTGTCGTTGTTTATGATGATAGGCTTAGGTGAGGTTTGGAGACTAGTTAACTCATCTTTAGTCTTAGTATATCTATTTACTAATTTAGAATACTTAGACCAAATTTGCTCGTTAGCTAATCTAAGGTCATCCATAGTTACCGCATCGCCTTCATCCTCGCTATCATCGGAGGAGGATCCTTGATCATGTTCCTCTCTTGCCATGAAGCATATGTGTGCTTGCTCCACTTGCTCATCATCCGACTCTCCACTTGAGGAGTCCTCGTCAGAGTCGGTGAATGTCCCGACAAGTCCTTTCTTGTACACTTTCTTGTACTTCCAAGGCTTGTCGAACTTTGGTGCCTTCCACTTCTCCTTTTGTTTGTTTTGAGGACAATCCGCTTTCATGTGTCCTGGCTTGTTGCATTTAAAACACAAAGGAGCGGATGCGTTAGTAGAACTAAATTTAGATTTGTTCTTGAAGTTACCTTTCCGGAAGAATCGGTTGAACTTCTTTGCCATGAGGGCAAGAGATTCAATGTCCAACTCGTCTTCCGATTCTTCATCATCGGTAGAAGTAGATGGAGCGGCCTTGAACGCAATCGCCTTTTTCTTTGGCTCGTCTTGCTTCAAGTAAGACTTCATCTTGTCTTGTATCTTTATTTTGCTATCCTTGCGTACCTCATAAGACATCAAGGTATCCATTAGTTGAACGATGGTATATTTATTCATACCGTTACCTTCCTCGATGGCAAAGGTACGCTTTTCCCAACAAGAAGGAAGTCCGTCAATGATCTTTGAGACTTTCTCCTTTTGGGTGTAGGTCTGTCTAAGAGCCTCCAACTCGTTGGTAATGTCAACGAAGCGAGCATAGTACTCCTTCATCTTCTCACCCTATTGCATATGAAATAACTCGTAATCTTTATTAACAACTGTGAGTTTGGATTCTCTTACCCTACTCGTTCCTTCATGCAAGATGAGGAGTGAGTTCCAGATTTGATATGCACTCTTACATGTGCATATCTTGTTGAAGTCTTCGGGCTCCAAAGCGCATTGCAAGGCATTCATTGCCTTGGCATTGGTTACCTCCGCGGTGACCTCCGCGGTAGTCCACTTCGCGAAATCTTCTTCGGCGGGCTCGACATACTCCATCATCGTAGCTCTCCATAGTGAAGTGCTCCGGAGGAACGTTTCTATCCGGCATTTTCAGTACCCATAATTGGTACCGTTGAAGAAGGGAGGTCTAGTAGAGGAGTGTCCTTCCATCACCGAAGAGGCTCCTTCACGGTTTCTGAAGGTGCTATAATCTGAAGGTGGACGAACGGTCTTGTTGTCGTTGGTAGACATAGCTATGAACTTGGCTCCGATACCAAATGTAATGCCCTGATAGCTACTGCACAAGTACTAGAGGGGGGGGGGGGGGGTGAATAGTACTTTAAAATAATCAAGAGTATAATTCCTAATTATCTTGCAAACTCAACCAACAATGCGGAAATGAAAATATACAACAATAAAAGACAATCGTAAACAAACGATATAACGGGTTCGGATCCACCCAAGTTTCCCCGACTTGTTCCCGATGATCCAACGTCCCAAACACCCGGATCCCCTCCGGCTACTTGAGTTAGAAACCTCTAACTCAAATTTGTACTATGAAATTCTTGTAGAAAACCTCTACAAGATCAAATCATACACAAATGAAAATGTGACTCCCACAAACCGGGATCACACACTTCTCTCACAAACCGAGAGAAAAACTTACGATGGCAATGTAAATGAAATATGAAATGCTTACCAACAAAATCCTATGCCTTGAGTAAACTTACGATTTTAGGGCAAGGAAGATTTTGAAGGAGAAGAAGGCACCAAACCCTAGCTCCAAGAAGTTGACCAGCAATAGAAGCCTAGGGTGGAGTTGGTGACCTTGAATCAAGCTCTTGGCTTGAGTGGCTCACAATCAATGAGAATCTCTCTTGAGGAATAAGAGTGAGGAGAGATTCTTGTGAGAAATGAAAGCTTGGAAAATGAGAATAAAATGCTTCTTTTTGATTCTTTTAATGCAATAAATATCAGCATTTTAATGCTATGAAGAAGCATCTCAAGATTATATAGGAGAGAGAGAGAGAGAGAGAGAGAGAGAGAGAGAGAGAGAGAGAGAGAGAGAGAGAGAGAGAATTCGTGCATTTAATGCTCCAACGGATCTATTTCTGAATCGGTCTAATCGGTCTAAGAAGGATCACTGACCGATTAGTTTCTCAACTAGTCGGTCGGTGATTCCTCTTGGACCGACTAACAGCTTCACAGCCAATAAAGATAGTTCATGGAAAATAGAACTAGTCGGTCTAAGACATTGGTTTCATCTCAATCTGATGCTTGGTTTTTCCAGAATAAATCATTGAAGGTTTACGTTACTGAAGTGAAATTGGTTTTTGAAAGGATTTTTAAGCTTCTAAAAATTATAAAAATTAACTTAAGCTTCTGAAAATATTTTCATCTTGCAGAAAAATTATACTCTTCATTTTTAGCATATATAAAAATTTAGAACATTTTCCGACACCGTTTCAATCAGTTTTAAAAAAACCGAAACGATCAAATTATTTTAGGTTATTTAGTACCGACGCCCTATGGTTTCGCGGTATTTAGTAACACCCCCTGATGTATTCAATATTAGGGAGACCCCTCGCCTCGTTAACCTCCGTGCACAATTTGGACTCCAAACAGTGGCGTAGGAGTCCAAATTGGATACATCAGAGGGGGTCTCTCTAATATTGAATACATCAGGGGGGTGTTACTAAATACGAAGAAACCATAGGGTGCATGTACTAAATAACCCAATTATTTTAGATAGGAATGTCGTGTTCTCTAATCAATTATTTTGTGTTGCAGGTACAAATTCTTGTGCATCAGCTTCCTTAGAAGCCCTAGATCAAGTTCCAGCTTGCTACGACGACCTCGAATTTAGTAAATCACGACTAATTCTAAAACTAGAAAATTAGTTAGTGTTCCCGTATGAACTTAGAACACCACTATAGACTCAAAACGGCTACTTGACTTGAACCGAACTAGAAACCTAATCTAATAGAAAAGTAATCAACTACAGATTACTTTGCCAACTTTCAACTTCGGTGGTTGTAGGAAACAACCATCAACTTGGGTAAATTGTGTGCTAAACATGCTCGAAGCATGGAATCAGTATTACAGTTGTTGGACTTGTCTTTATCCTCAGTTCGCTTTGACACAGTCTGCTTTGAAAAGAATTTCTAACTTTCTAGTTTTCAATAAGAAAGTCAACCAGTGGATTTGGATTGACTAGCATCGTGTGATACATCGTATGGAACATCTTGTGGAACATCCCGTATAAAACATGTACATAGAACACTTAACACTTCACTGGGGTTTTGGGGTAACTCATAGTTTGATAGAGTGCGGGAGTGACTAGAGTTCAATCTTCCCGTCCCACTGCTTGTGTTTCGGCATCCCGTCCCGCTGCCTGAGTTTCGGCAAAATACATGTACCGTGCATGTGTTTCGGCATTCGTCTGGGTAAGCGCACCCAGGCAAGAGATGAACTCAATGGTCACATATTGTACTCTCCGACTTGAGTCACGTAGTTCTAATGTAGTTATTTTTGCACAGTCACCTTTACTTTACGCACTTCTGCACCGTCACCTTTACACGTTCCATGCACGTTACTTACTACACTTATACAGTCACAGTACTTTACTAGTTGTACTTTTAGCTACATCAGTAGCATGTTTCACTTGCTTAGCCTGCTTTACACTTGCACTACCACAGTACAGTTATTCTCTCCATTCAGTTCTGTGTTTTGTATCCATTGAGCAAAGACAGGTGTTTACTTTTACTACTCGGTTGTACAGTTGTTGCTCATTACTATACTTTTCACTCTGGTTTGCTTGTACTAGTTATCTTTTGTCATGCATGTACAATGCTTCTTTTCCATGTTTAGAATTGTTGTGACTTACCTACGGTTCCATCTTCATGTCACCGCAGACGATGTACATGTTGAGGTCGATGTTCCTGAGTTGCAGAGCCAGAGTTCGACCAGGAGACCGCAACTTTTAGTCTTATTTTCACTTATGTACTTTTTTATGTATCTTGTTGGAATATTTTGTACAATATGGATTGTAATAATTGGACATTATTTGGGTATTTTTGTACATTTCTGCATCGTGGCTATTTTGAATTCACTGGTAACCTGTAGACCTGTGAATAAATCAAATAAGTAACGGGCCCCCGACAGCGGGTCGTTACAGAATGCTTCAGGATTCATGATGCTAATGGGGTGGATACTTCTGGATCTAGAGTAAACGTGTTTGCCTCGTTAAAACCTTAGCTGTGAAAAACTCAATGGGAAAAACCAACAGTCTTAAGGAAAAAAGAGTACAACCCACAAGCTTCAGGCTTGTAGGTCTCTCAGCTGTCTCATCCCCGATTCCTTTTACAAGCTTTACAAAAGTACATCTAGGCAGAGCATTAGTGAACAAATCAACTAAATTATTACAAGACTGAATCTGCTGTACTTCGACTTGCTTCTCCTCTTGTAGGTCGTGTGTCCAGAAGTACTTAAGAGATATGTGCTTCGTTTTGTTGTCCTTGATGAAACCAGTCTGTAGTTGAGCTATGCAGGCTGCAATGTCCTCAAATATCGTGGTTGGCCCAAGGTCACCAGTCTTCAGGCCAGTAGTCACTAAGATGTGATGAATGACTGAACGAAGCCATACACATTCTTTGCTTGCTTCATGGATCGCGAAGAGCTCGGAATGGTTGGAAGAGATTGCTGTAGTGATTTGCTTCACAGATTTCCAGGTGATGGCTGTACCACCGTAGCTGAACACAAAACCAGTTTGTGATTTCTCGGTGTGAGGATCATACCTGTAACCTGCATCTGCATAACCAATTAAAGTGGGAGATCCAACTTTAGGGAAATATAATCCCAGGTCAATTGACCCTTGGAGGTAGTGCATAAGTTGATTAACTCCGTTCAAGTGGTGCTTTGTGGGTGCTGATATCTGGCTAGAAGATTCACTGAAAATGCTATATCGGGACGCGTACAGTTAGCTAGATATAGAAGTGCTCCAATGGCACTAAGGTAAGCTACTTCAGGACCTAACATTTCCTCCCACTCTTCCAGCAGACGGAAGGGGTCCTTATATACAGACAAGGATCTAACGACCATTGGTGTACTAAGAGGATGACATTTATCCATTAGGAAATTTTTCAGTAATTTCCTTGTATATGTGGATTGGTGTAACAGGATACCACCACGTAGGTGTTCGATCTGTAAGCCAAGGCAGTACTTTGTTTTGCCTAGGTCTTTCATTTCAAAAGTATTCTTTAGGCTTGCAGATATCTCAGCGATCTCTGCATGAGATCCAATGAGATTTAAGTCGTCCACATAAGCGGCTACTATAACAAATCATGTTCCTGATCTTTTAATAAAGATACATGAACCGACTTCATTATTGGTGAAACCTTGCTACGCAAGGAAATCACTCAGTTTGTTATACCACATTTTACCTGATTGCTTAAGACCATATAATGATCTTTGAAGCCTTACAGAGTAGACGTCCTAAGGTCTCTTTGCTATCACTGGAGGTAATTTATATCAGTCAGGGAGTTTCATATAGATATCTTTATCTATATTGCCATATGGATATGCAGTCACAACGTTCATGAGCTGCATTCTAGGCTTTCCAGAGATGAAGGCTTAATAAAAATCGGAACGTGATCGCATCCATAACAGGGTAATATGTTTGTTCAAAATCTATCCCCGGTCGTTGGGAAAATATCTGTGCTACAAGCCGTGCTTTGTAGCATACGATCTCGTTATTTTCATTTGTTTTTCTGATGAAACCCCACTTATAACCCACAGGTTTTACACCTTCAGATGTTTGGACTACTGGTCCAAAAACTTTGCGTTTCAAGAGTAAGTCTAGCTCTACTCCTATTGCCTCGTTCCACTTTGGCCAATCATCTCTATGTTTACATTCCGTAAGAGATCATGGTTCGATGTCATCGTCGTATTCAGCTACGTGCACGACAATATTGAACGCAAAGTCGTCGTCAACGATAGTGCTTTTTCTGTCCAGTACCTCCCCAGTACGTACAAAATTTAATGATGTTTCTCCTATAGTTTCCTCTTCAGGGGAATGTAGGAGGGGAGAGGTAGCTGGTCTGAGCTCAGTATCCTGTGAAGGGTTCATCTTTATTTCTCCAGGATTTTTTCTTTTTCGAGGAGCTTTGTCCTTCGAACCTGGTGGGCGTCCTCTCTTCAATTGAGGTACAACCGATTCTGCTGCCGGTAGATTGCATCCATCTTTGGGATGTCAATCGTAGCTGACATATTTGGCAGTAGGGACGTGTGATCTGACAATCTTCTGGTTGTCAGTAAAATTATCCGGCAGTAAATATACTGTATTCTGAAGATGAAGGATCTTCAGGATCTCATCTTCACATTGACTAGTACGCGGATCATAATGAGACAAAGTCTTTGTGTCCCAAGAAATGGTCTCAGAAGCTTCTGGCTTCTTAAACTGTGTGCCTAGTTTTGGAAAACATTTTCATCAAACTCACAGTCATCAAGATGTGCCTTAAATGCGTCACCAGTCAGGGGTTCAAGATATCTAATTATAGAGGGTGAATCAAACCCTATATAGATATCCAAACGACGCTGTGGACCCATTTTGGTCCTTTGAGGTGGTGCAATGAGGACGAAGACAGCACAACCAAACACTCTCAAATGAGAGATATTCGAAGGTGCACTATACGCTAGCTACATCGGTGATAAAATATGGCCACCAGAGGGCTGTATTCTGATAAGCGATGTGGCATGCAATATAGCATGTCCCCAAGCATCAACATGCAACCGTGATTGTATCAGCAATGGACTTGCAATCCATTGTAGCCTTTTTATCAGAGATTCTGCTAACCCATTCTGGGTGTGAATATGTGCTACTGGATGTTCAACTTCGATGCCATTTGCTCGGCAATAGTCTTGAAAGACTTGAGAAGTGAATTCTCCCGCATTATCAAGACGTAGTTTTTTGATATGGTTATCGGGAAAATGAGCCCGCAACTTTATTATTTGTGCCAATAGCTTTCAAAAGGCTAGGTTGCGGGTGGACGAGAGGCACACATAAGACCATTTTGATGATGCATCTATCAATACAATAAAGTACCAAAATGGTCCACTTGCGGGGTGAATAGGCCCGCAAATATCCCCATGTATTCTCTCCAAGAAGTTAGGAGACTCTAATCCCACTTTCAGTAGGGATGGTCTCGTTATTAGTTTACCCTTGAAACAAGGTAGACATAGAAAATCACCCTTCTGAAGAATTTTCAGGTTCTTCAGATTATTTCCAAAAGATTGGGTGATGATACGGTGCATCATTGCCGATCCAGGGTGACCAAGTCTGTTATGCCAGAGTTTGAATTCTGGCGACGAAAGGCACTTCTGGTGCACAGTCAAATTAGCTTCTATAGGTTGAATATGAGTATGATAGAGACCCGACGGGAGTCCCTTAAATCGTTCTAAGACAGTTTTAAACCGTCCTTTTGACGAGTAACATACATATATTCATCCTCATTGATATCTTTAGTTTCTAAGTGATATCCGTTTAAACGAATATCCTTGAAAACTTAACAGATTCCTATTTGATTTGGAGAGAAAAGTGCATCTTTTATTATTAGTCTCGTGATATTTGGGAGCAAAATCATTTCTTCACCAGATCCTTCAATTATGTTTGACAGTCCTGGAATAGTAATGACAGGACCATCATAATCATTTAAGCTAATAAAATAGTTTTTTTCGCGAAGGATTGTGTGCGTCGAGGCACTGTCCATTATGCACTCACACTTCATCTATAGAACATGAATTCAATACTTTAATAAAAAGAAAGACATTCATTATTGAAAAGTAAAGATATAACCTGATTAAGAAAACTATAGATGAAGTACTGATAACAGATAAACTAAATGCATAATAGATAAATATGACATCAGTCTAGTAGGTCGTCATTCTCGAAGTCGTCCTTTGTGAACTTGGTTGAAGGCTGGTTTTCCATCAGATTTGTTTCAATAGGAGACTTTAGGCTCGCCTGATATGGATCTTGGAGGTGTCTTGAAGTACGACAGTTTCTGGACCAATGTCCAGTCATGCCACATCTGTGGCATTTGTCCTCCCAATTTTTATTGGGAATAGACGTCTGTCCAGTGTTCTTTTTCTCCACTGGAGCTTCTTCTTTCACTTATTGTTGTTGCTCTTGGGAGGGTTGTTGTTCTGGGGATGACCTCTGACCTGCCTCTTAGGGGCTTTCCCTTTGTTGAATTTCCCCTTTTGTTTGTTCTTCTGCTTCTGGGAAGAAACTTTGTGAGCCTCAGGGAGAGAAGCCGAGCTTATATGGCGTAGGTTATGTGTGGCCAGTAACAAGTCTCTGTTCTGCTCTGCTATGAGAAGGCAGGAGTGCAGGTCAGAATACTTGGTGAACTTGCGTTCACGATACTGTTGCATGAGGATTGCATCCTTCTCACGGAAGGATGTGTAAGTCTTATCCAGCATGCGTTCTTCCGTGACTTCTTCACCACACAACTTCAGGCATGATGTGATATTGTAAAGTGTTGAGTTATACTCAGCAATGGACTTGAAGTCCTGAAGTCGGAGATTTTTCCACGCATAACGTGCACGTGGGAGGATCACATATTTCTGATGCTTATTCATGTTCTCTAGTGCAGTCGACAACTCTAATGTATCTTCTACAGTGAGATATTCGGCCTTCATGGTCCGATCAATATGTCACCTGATATAGATTATGGCTTTCGCCTTATCTATATCAAGACTATTGGTGTAGAAGCTGCCTCAGCAGTGCCCGTGGCCGTGGCCGTAGCCATAGGCACATGAGTAGAGATTGTGGCCATAAGGTCCTATGCGCGCAAGTGGAACTTCAGGTCCACATGCTAGCTCAGATAATTCTTTCCAGCCATATCGAGAACTTCAAAGTCGACGCTCGCTATTTTTGCCATATTATCTATGCATTTAAAATAACATGAATTAATAATAAAGCATATTAAAAATTCATGTAAAATTAATAAATTAGTTGCGTGGATCGGCCAGTCACCACATAATAAAGTCTAAAGTACATAAGATATACAGTCCAGAGAAACAAAAGACAAAAATAGAAAAGTGCAACTTGGAAACCCATTGAGTTCCCAGCAAATTTGCAATTTTGCCTCTGTCTTCAAGGAAAGATACTCCGGTCTTTGGCTTATACAAATATATCCTCACTACAATTCAATTTCTCTCAAAAAAGAAAAGAAAATGCGAGGAATATAAAATGATGACAAACTGGCTGATCCAAAACCACAACATAATTTATTAAACATCCACGTAATTTATAAATTATGCAACAGACACATGCATAAATCATTGCGCAACATCACATGCAAGTAATTATAAGGAAAAATTAAAATGTTTAATACTTACTTAGGCCACGAGGAGACGTATCATGCAACGTTAGATTAGATAAATAACGGCAGCATGATCTCAGGACCTTGCATAATTATTAAATATAAAAATACTAATTAATCCAATGTAATAATTATACAAATAGTGACGTTATTAATATTATATGGACCAAAAACATTATTTTATTAACAAAAATTCTCCAAAAATTAAAATTTATTGACAATAAATGATTTATGATTTTTCCTTATTTTTCAGAATTTTCCAGAATTTTTCTGGATTTTTTGATTATTTTAAGAATTTTTAATAGAAACTGATTTAAAAACAGATTTTACTATTTAGAAAGGCCCTTTATATGTAATAAGAGACATTTTGGGCCAGCTAAAGACATCAGGCCTAGTAGCTAGATATAAATTTATTTATTAAAACAGATTGGGCTTCTGGCTCATGTAAACCCACGATTAAACCCAAAAACCCAATAACATAGGGTTAATCCTTTGGCATGCCGCTTCAGGCGGGTTGGTCGTCAACAGAAATGGAGACAATAATGGAGATTTTTTGTAATAGAATAGTTTTTATTTGTATTTTGATTTGATTATTACAAGCAACATGCATATGTAATAAAAATTTTTTATGGTCTATAATCTATATCTACGGGAAAAGAAGTATACCTCTATATCAATGATCAAGTGAAGAACCAAAAAATCCGTAGATAGAAAAAATCCCCGCTTCCACAATGCCTTGCAAGTAATCGATCGCTTGTCGTCGCAAAAACTTTGTCGCAACAACTAGATTCCTTCACAAGAGGGAAAAATATATGGGGAAAATGGAAAAAAATTTGGGGCTCAAAATTTTTTTCTAGAGCTTCGTGCTAATAACGTGTTTGGAGAAATAGCAACCATGAAAAATAGCTCATGGTGTCCTTTTATTCATTCATAGTATATGAGGTTACACCTAGTAGCCCAAGGGTTCACCCCACTACCATGTAGTGCGGTGTTATGGTGGATAATGGGGGATGGGAGACCATAAGTCTCTCTCACTCATAACATAATTCTATTTCTATTGGATTGCTAATTCTCATTATTATTTGTAGTATGGTCTCCCTCACTCATAACATAATTCTATTTCTATTGGATTGCTAATTCTCATTATTATTTGTAGGGTCAACGGCAAGTATGAGGCATGCTTATGACTATGCTCTTTGTTTCAAACATTTTAGATGGCCATGGTCATATCTTTGTAGGGTGTATGTACAAGCATAAATGGCATTACAAGTTTGTAATCATAAGATTATTGTGTATCTAATGTGAATAAAAGGACCTCTAAACTCTGGTTGTACATGAAGCGACTGCATAACGCATTTATGCTCTATACTTTGTTAAACATTTGATACGGTTATGATTTTAATGACCAATACATAGTGAATAATTCTATTATTTTTAAGATTTCTGTTAATAAGGGTTACTCTACTGGGTGTCCCTTGGGTTTCTAATAGCTTTGTAACTCTCATATGATCAATATATATGTCTATGGTATCCACCATTAGTCTACGACTTCTTACAATTCTAACACGTTATCACGCACGCTCATCAGCTGAGCCGAATCCCTGTCGACGGATGAATCGCGAGGACGCTGTTAAGGCCAAAATTGACCGAAACGGTTGTTGGGCTGACGAGGATGCTTTCGCTGGATCGATCATTCATCGGCCGAGAGATGTGACCCACAAACGAACGTCTCCGGGTCGAGGGTGCTAGGGTCGTACTCCACGGATGGATGTTTTCCTAGCTGTGCGATATCTCCATAGTCCTGCAACATGAGATGATCGTAAGGGGATCGGAGTTGGGGCCCGACTAATCCCTCTCCGATGCTCAAGTTAGTTTCCATTAGATGAAAAGCCAAGAGCAAGATAAAGAAGAAGATAGATGAATGAAGGAGATGCGGGTATATTTAGTGTGGTCCTTAGCCATATCTTTGGAGATCTCGTTGTACAAGACTTGGCTTCCTTTGCTCATTCTCCCTGGAGATATTTATGCTCCCCTCTTCCACTTGTAACCGCCCTCCACCTTAAATGATAACTAATTGCCCCATTAGTGGGCTTTGAATTAGTCATCAATGGGTGTAACTCCTCCCATTATACTGGCTATTAACTCTCCCTAATTAAGGTTATGGGAGTGGGCCATTAAGAGGATGTTGGACTCATTCCACCCAAGTGTGGAGGGCTGGGTTGACTCTTTCAACCCGAATACTATGGGCCAAGGGCCGTATCGTCCATCGACCGAATTTACCTACCCACCTGATAGGCTGGGCCCATATACTCAACAATGGCCCCCATCACAATGATTCAACCGATTAAGAAGGTTGAAGTCGGGTGATGTGTTCAATCGAGATAAGGGGTAAATTCTAGTCGATCAGTCGGGTAAAGAAATGTCGTTCGGTTGCGAGGGGTATATTCCCTTCGTCTTATGACCGATGACAAAGTTACGTCGATAGCAAGGGGTATGACCTTTTCGACTTATTGCCGATGACAACTGTTGAGTCTTTCAGTGGCGAGGGGTTAGTCCCTCGGTTTATAGCTAACGACGAATGTTGAGTGGGGTTGGTCCCTCGACTTACGGCTGACGCCTCGATGGAGTCTTCCGGTGGCGAGGGACGTAGTCTCCTCGATTTAGACCGAAGGCGGTGTGGAGGTCGTTCAGTGGCGAGGGGCGTGGCCCCTTCAACTTATGACTGACGCCTCGATGAAGCCTTTCGGCTACGAGGGACGTAGTCTCCTCGATTAAGACCGAAGGCGAAGTGGAGGTCGTTCAGTGGCAAGAGGGTGGCCCCTTCGACTTATGGCTGACGCCTCGATGGAGTCTTTTGGAGGAGAGGGACGTAGTCCCGTCGACTTAGACTGAAGACATGGTGGAGGTCGTTCAGTGGCGAGGGGGTGGCACCTTCGCCTTATGGCTGACGTCTCGATGGAGTCCTTCGGAGGCGAGGGACGTAGTCCCGTCGGCCTAGACCGAAGATAGAGCGGAGGTCGTTCAGTGGAGAGAGTGTGGCCCCTTCGACTTATGGCTGACGCCTCGATGGAGTCTTTTGGTGGTGAGGGACGTAGTCCCGTCGACTTAGACCGAAGACGTAGTGGAGGTCGTTCAGTGGCAAGGGAGTGGCCCCTTATGGCTGACGCCTCGATGGAGTCTCTCGGAGGCAAGGAACGTAGTCCCATCGACTTAGATTGAAGACGGAGTGGAGGTTCGTTCAGTGGCGATGGGATGGCCCCTTCGACTTATGGCTGACGCCTCGATGGAGTCTTTCGGAGGCGAGGGACGTAGTCCCGTCGGCTTAGACCGAAGACGGAGTGGAGGTCGTTCAGTGAAGAGGGGGTGGCCCCTTCGACTTATGGCTGACGCCTAGAAGGAGTCTCTCGGAGGCGAGGGACGTAGTCCCATCGACTTAGACCAAAGACAAAGTGGAGGTCATTCAGTGGCGAGGGGGTGGCCCCTTCAACTTATGGCTGATGCCTCGATGGAGTCTCTCGGAGGCGAGGTACGTAGTCCCGTCGACTTAGACTGAAGACGGAGTGTAGGTCGTTCAGTGGCTAGGGGATGGCCCCTTCGACTTATGGCTAACGCCTCTATGGAGTCTTTCGGAGGCGAGGGACGTAGTCTCGTTGACTTAGACTGAAGACGGAGTGGAGGTCCTTCAGTGGCGAGTGGGTGGCCCCTTCGACTTATGGCTGATGCCTCGATGGAGTCTCTCGGATGCGAGGGACGTAGTCCTGTCGACTTAAACCGAAGACAGAGTGGATGTCATTCAGTGGCGAGGGGGTGGCTCCTTCGACTTATGGCTGACGAATCGATGGTATCTTTCAGAGGTGAGGGACGTAGTCCCGTCGACTTAGATCGAAGACGGAGTGGAGGTCGTTCAATGGCGAGGGGGAGGACCTTTCGACTTATGGCTGACGCCTCGATGGACTCTCTCGGAGTCAAGGGACGTAGTCCTGTCGACTTTGACCGAAGACGGAGTGGAGGTCGTTTAGTGGTGAGGGGATGGCCCCTTCGACTTATGGCTGATGCCTCGATGGAGTCTTTTGGAGGCGTGGAACATAGTCCCGTCGACTTAGACCGATAATGGAGTGGAGGTCGTTCAGTGGCGAGGGGGTGGCCCCTTCGACTTATGGCTGACGTCTCGATGGAGTCTCTCGGAGGCGAGGGACGTAGTCCCATCGACTTAGACCGAAGACGGAGTGGAGGTCGTTCAGTGGTGAGGGGGTGCCCCTTCAACTTATGGCTGACGCTCGATGGAGTCTCTCGGAGACGAGGGACGTAGTCTGTCACGACCCGCTTCCCTAAAATGGAGGCGAGACGTGAGAAGGTCCGCACGAGAGTGGAGCTGTGAAGCCCCAAACCTGATAAGCGTCAAAAATACATAAGCAGGTCCCTGTAACCACAACGGAACAACAATAATAACACAAGGAGAGACTGAAATAAAAATCTCACATCTCATAAATTGTCCAACAAGAAAATAAGTCCAACATCCAGAAAAGTCACCAGGCTAAAGGAAAAGAGTCTAAGGCCCAGAACAAGGCCAACAAAAGCAACAACGGAAAAACAAAGTATAGGTGCTACGCACCGATAACGAAACAACTGTCTAACAAAAGTAAAACACAACGAAGACACTAGGACTGGTCCCCAGTGTCCACGTACTCCCCGTCAACCACAAGCTCGGGCTCGGCGTCAGCAAACACCTCGTCCTCAACAAGGTACTCGGGCTCATGATCTAACATGTGTCACCCAAAAGAGTAAAAGGGCACATGTCAGCAAGTCTAAAAGACTTGAGCAAGGAAACTGAAAGTAAGGCTCTAGCAACCTAGCAGTTTAGTATGCATGACATGGCAGTTATAACATGAGTGCACAGTTAAAACATGGCAAGACAATTTGTACAAGGGAACAATTATCGGGACAAGACAAGAGTAGCCAAGCTACTAACATTCTCAATCAATTCACATTGTTTTGTAGGTGTTTACGCCCTTCAGCTGAATGGTACATCATTCACACCGATCGGCACTAAACACAATTCACGTTTCACTGTTGTTTGTAGATGTTTACGCCCTTCAGCTGAATGGTACATCATTCACACTGATCGGCCCTAAACACTACCCCACCCCAGAGTTTACGCCTTACAATTGTAGTTGCTGATCGGGCAGACTCCCAGTTGAATGGCCGCTTAACTCTTACCCCATCCCACACGTAAACAAGCCAGGGTCCCTGAACATGAGCCCAGCTAGTGAGCCAGGGTTGCCCCGTACGGGAGCTTGTTTCTTAGTTCACAATTCAATATATCGAGCGTTGGGGTTAGCAACTCATTATGCTCGCTTCTGGTCACGAGCCAGGAAACACAAGTATTGTAGCGATGCTACGCAATCACGGGATCACCAAAAGAATGCAATGACATGACATTTAATTTGCGTACCGTTAATGGAAAGTAAACATGACATGGTAATTGTGCAACATGCTAAATGTCGGAACTAGCTTCGTTGTCAAGCTAGTTCCCCAATTTACGCCTAGGCGAATATCATTTCGTCGCCTAGTCTCTTTTACGCCTACAACTAGCAAATGGCCTAAAACATGGCCTAAACCCTAGGTGGCAAGTTTCACTTGCATAGCACCGGGGATGACGACCACTTCGTCACACGGATGCCAATCTACGGGGAAATCGCTGTTTTGGGGGAACAATCATCAACAACATGAAATTTTATTAGGGTTTCATAAAAATATAAATAGGTTATGAAATCAACGGTAGATCGATTTCTTACCGAGAGGAGGCGGAAGAAACACTCCGGAGAACCCTAGGACCAGATCTGGAAACAAATGGAGAAGTTTGGGGAAACTAGGGTTTTGGGGGATTTGGGGATTTTGATGGATTTGGTGAGATTTTGGGGAAGATGAGAGGTAGATAGAGTGGATGGATGGTTTGGATGATGAATTTTGGGCTTGGAATGAAGGAATGAAGCTTGGAGGAAGATGTGGGCTCAAGGGGGAAGATTTTAGGGTTTTGGGTCGTGTTGGGGAAGAAGAAAACGTTTGGGTTGGGTTTAAATAGGATGGGCTGGCGGCTGCCCAGAAATTAGGGTTTTAACACAGGTTAGTCGGTCAAAGAGCAACCACTGACCGACTAGTTTGGCAACTAGTCGGTCGGTCGACCAACGCAGACCAACTAAGTGCAAACAGTAACTTCTGAACGAAAATAGGATTCTAGAGTTAGTCGGTCCATGAACAAATACTGACCGACTAGTTTAGCATCTAGTCGGTCGATAAACGTTCTTAGACCGACTAAGAGTAAACAGTAACTCAACTAAAATTAAGATGATGTGTTAGTCGGTTAAAGAAGCATTGCCGACCGACTAGTTTGCAACCTAGTCGGTCAACCAACGTTCTTAGACCGACTAACGATAAACATTAACTCCTGAATAATTTTAGAAAGCCAACTAGTCGGTCCAAGAAGGATTGCCGACCGACTGGATCGTCATCTAGTCGGTCGGTGCCCCTTCTTATACCGGCTAATGAGCACAAAAAGTTCCGATACGGAGCGCGGGGCCCTGGGATCGATTCCTAAGACTCCTAGGCTTGATCTAATAGTAAGATACGACCGTTATGAAGTCCGTCACGAATGACACACTTCGAAATCGACAATCCTAAGGAAGAAACGAGAAAACACGACGAATCGATCGAAAATGAAATCTACGGAGACGAAAACCACACAAGAGGAGAAAATCCACCAAAACATATATTATATTATAATAAATCCAGATACATGAAAAGCAGTCGTTACATCCTCCCCAACTTAAGAAAAATTCCGTCCTCGGAATTTCCAAATACTCACGAGTCCGGAAACAAAAGTGGGAAACGCTCTCGCATCTCATCCTCATTCTCCCAAGTAGACTCTCCAGGTGAGCCGTGTCGCCACATCACCCTCACAAGATTGACAATCTTGTTCCGAAGCGATTTCTGACGCCTGTCCAGAATCTGCACTGGATGCTGGTCATACGTCATATCGGGGCGAACGGTAATCTCCGAAAAATCTACCGCATGAGACGGATCGCTAATGTATCGACGAAGCTGCGACACATGGAAAACATTGTGAACTCCTTCCAAAGATGGCGGCAAGGCCAAGCGATCAGCTACCTCGCCAACCCTCTCCAAAACGTCAAACGGTCCAATGTATCGCGGGCTCAACTTCCCACGCTTCCCAAAACGAATCACACCACGATTCGGGGAAATCTTCAAGAACACATGGTCGCCCGGCTGAAACTCCCAAGGACGACGTTTAGCATCCGCCCAATGCTTAAAAAGGTCCTGAGCAATCCTCAACCTCTCCCGAATATTCCTGACGATCTCCACGGCCTCCACGATCATCTCAGGTCCCAACAACTCCCGATCACCAACGTCATCCCAACTCAATGGCGATCGACATTTCCTCCCATAAAGAGCGGCGAAAGGCGCCATGCCAATACTCGCCTGGAAGCTGTTGTTGTAAGAGAACTCCACCAAATGTAGATGGTCCTCCCACGAACCCTTGAAATCCAACATGCACGCCCTCAGCATGTCTTCCAAAATCTGAATCGTCCTCTCGGACTGGCCATCCGTCTGCGGATGGTACGCCGTGCTGAAACTCAGACGCGTACCCAAGCTCTTCTGCAAACTATGCCAGAACTGAGATGTGAACCTCGTGTCTCTGTCAGACACGATACTCACGGGGACTCCATGAAGTCGCACAACCTCCTGCAAGATTCACGATACATCACTATCCAAACTAGGAAAAGGAAATAAAAACGGAGAGTAAAAAGAATTTTACCTCCATATATCTCCTCGCTAGCGCCTCAGTGGACTGTCCCAGTCGGAACGGAATAAAGTGCGCAGATTTGGTCAATCGATCTACGATCACCCAAATCGCGTCATTCTGCTTCGGACTCCGAGGTAGTCCAGTCACGAAATCCATAGTGATGTGTTGCCATTTCCACTCCGGAATCGGAAGCGGTTGTAGCAACCCGGCCGTACGCTGATGCTCCGCCTTCACTTGCTGGTAAACCAAGCACTTGGCTACACTCCGAGCCACGCTCCTCTTCATACCATGCCACCAATAATTTAGACGAAGATCCTGGTACATCTTGGTGCCACCAGGATGCACAGAATACGGCGAACTGTGTGCCTCCACCATCAACTCCTCTCTGATATCCCCAGCCGGCACACACAACCTAGCTCCGAACCTCAACGAGCCATCCTCATGAATCAAAAAGTTAGTCCGCAGACCGGCTTCCACCTGCTCCCGAATCTTCACCAGCTTCGGATCCTCAGCCTGGCCAGCCTTAATCCGATCCACGATCGTCGACTGTACCTGCATGTACATCAACGACGAAGCCTCTCCAGGAAGAACAATCTCCACGCCAGACTCGCAAAAATCCTGCTGCAATCACCACTGCGAGGTCAAAATCATCACCGCTTGAAGCCTACTCAAAGCATCCGGAACCACATTCACCTTGCCAGGGTGAAACTACAAATCAATCTCATAATCCGCCATAAGCTCCAACCATCAACGCTGTCGCATGTTGAGCTCCTTCTGAGTGAAAATATACTTCAAGCTTTTGTGATCGGTGAAAATCTTCACTTTCTCACTCAGCAGGAAGTGCCTCCAAATCTTAAGAGCAAACACAACGGCAGCCAACTCCAAATCATGCGTCGGGTAATTCTTCTCATGAACCTTAAGCTGACGAGACGCATACGCCACAACGTGCCCATGCTGATGCAACACACAACCGAGACCCTTGCCAGAAGCATCGCAAAAGATCTCAAATCCACCGCTGCGATCAGGCATAACAAGAATAGGGGCACTCGTCAACCTCTCCTTCAGAATACCAAAAGCACTCTCACAATCACCCGACCAAACAAAAGCAACATCCTTCCGCGTCTACCTGGTCATCGGCTCAGCAATACGAGAAAAGTCCTTAATGAATCGCCGATAGTAACCAGCAAGTCCAAGGAAACTCCGAATCTCAGACGCAGACGACGGAACAGGCCACTCCCTGATGGCCTTGATCTTCTCGGTATCCACTGAAATACCATCTCCAGTCACCACATGCCCGAGAAAAGCAACTCTATCCAGCCAAAACTCGCATTTCGAAAACTTAGCATACAACCGATGCTTCCTCAAGGTCTCGAACACCGTCCTTAAGTGCGAGGCATGCTCTTCCTCCGACTTCGAATAGATCAAAATGTCGTCAATAAAGATAACGACAAACTTATCCAAAAAGTCGTAGAAAATCAGGTTCATCAGATTCATGAAAACTGCGGGCGCGTTAGTTACGCCGAAAGGCATAACCACAAACTCATAGTGTCCATACTTCGTCCTGAACGCTGTCTTTGGAACATCTCCCTTCTTCACCTTCAACTGATGGTAACCACTCCTCAAATCCAATTTAGAAAACACCCTCGAACCTCCAAGCTGATCAAAAATATCATCGATGCGAGGCAACGGGTATTTATTCTTAATGGTCACCGCATTCAACTCCCGATAGTCCACGCACATGCGACGCGAACCATCCTTCTTCTTTACCAGCAACACCGGTGCTCCCCACGGAGACACGCTAGGATTAATATAACCCTTCTGCAAAAGCTCATCCAACTGCTTCCGCAACTCTTCCAATTCTGCAGGTGCCATACGATACGGCGCCTTCGAAATCGGCTGCGCACCTGGAACAAGATCGATAGAAAATTCCAAGGCCCGATCAGGCGGCAAACCAGACATCTCCTCGGGGAAGACGTCGCCAAAATCACGCACCACAGCTGGCCACTCCAGCTCCATCTGCATAGCCACAGCCTCCACCGGCCTGGCCCGAAATCTGACAGGACCGCGCGAACTGCTACCACGACTGAACTCAAATACTGGATGTCCAGGAATCTCGAACACCACCTTCTTCCTCCTGCAGTCAATCGTAGCATAGAAGCTCGCAAGCCAGTCCATCCCAAGAACTGCATCATAGTTGATGATGTCGTGGACAATGAAATCAGCGAAAAGCTCATGTCCACAGACCACCAAAGAGCAAGAATTGCAACCACGATGCACCGAGACCACGCCATTCCCTGTAACGATGTTCCAACTCTTGGGAAGAGGGGACGTCGATAAGGAATGCCTCTCCACGAAGCTCCGAGAAATAATGCACATCGATGCACTAGAGTCAAAGAGGACCCGTGCAGGAAATGTGCACACCAAAACCACACCTAACAAGCAATTAACAATCAAACCCTAGCCTAGCAAACAACCATGTTCAAGCAAACAACATAATCTGACAATCAAAACCAGCTAGGAAAGTAACAGCTAGATTGATGATTACCTGCGATAACCTCATCCACAGCCTCGCTCTCCGCAGCGGCCATCAGAAAAGCCTGCCTCCTCGGCGGAACGGCCTGCTGAAAAGCCTGCCTCTGCGGAACAAGAGCTGCTCCACATCCAGCAGGAACAGACGCTCGCTGCTGTAACGGCTGTGCTGCAACAGGTGCCCTCCGCAGCGGACCCGCATGACATGGGAAGCATCACCGCAAACCAGACACTGGCCCAAAAACTTCCGACACTGATCCTTGATATGGCCAGGCTTGCCGCAGAAATGGCAAGTCTTCAGAATATGCCCTCCTGGCCTCTTAAACTGAGCAGACTGATTAGGCCTGAATCCAGGTCTAACCACAGCCCTCGCCTGTTCCACAGGCCTCTTCCCAGCACCAACAACAGACCCCTTCCTCTGGTTCACGAGCAGCTCCTGCCTCTTGGCAGCGACCAGAACCTTCTGATAAGACTCTCGGTCAGAAGAGGTCACAAAACTCTGGAGCTCCGAAGCAAGCCCCTGCAGGAACCTCTGAGCCTTCTCCTCAGCATCCTGCACCATCTTCGGTGCAAACCGACTCAGCCTCATGAACTCTTGGTGATACATGTCCACCAACGAGCTCCCTTGCTTCAAATCGATAAAACGCTGCAGCATCTCCTCCCTGGCAGCTTTCGGGAAGAACTCACCATCAAATCTGGCCTTGAAGGTAGCCCAAGCTATCGGCTCCACCAACATCTTCTCTTCCGCATCCCACCAATTCCGAGCATTATCCTTGAGTTGCCTCTTTGCCAAATCAACCCATCCAGCCGGGGTGATCTTGGCCATCTTCAGATTGTCCTCGATGTTCCGAATCCACTCATCGGCAGCCAGAGGACCCTCAGAACCATCAAAATATGCGGGACCCAGCTCCCGAAATTGCTTCGCTCCTGGCTCAGAGCGAGGGGCATCCGGAAGAGCCCGGGCAGCTCGAGCAAGTGGAGCATTCTGGACTTGCAAAAGCACGCCCTGCTGCACTTGCATCATCTGGAGCATCATCCGCATCATCTCACCGCTGGTGGGTTCCCGCTCAGGCTCCTCATCATGAGGGATCGCGCCACTACCCCCACCACGGGTGAAACGTCTTCCTGCCATCTATTGACACAGAAAACGAATCAGATTAGACTCATAGCTTATGACTCAGACGTCGAACTTAATTTATTGGGCATTCTAATATTATTATCGCTATTCCAAAAATCGCAGTTACAGAAGGACCTGCATGGGCCACCACTAAAACCTGTCACGACCCGCTTCCCTAAAATGGAGGCGAGACGTGAGAAGGTCCGCACGAGAGTGGAGCTGTGAAGCCCCAAACCCGATAAGCGTCAAAAATACATAAGCAGGTCCCTGTAACCACAACGGAACAACAATAATAACACAAGGAGAGACTGAAATAAAAATCTCACATCTCATAAATTGTCCAACAAGAAAATAAGTCCAACATCCAGAAAAGCCACCAGGCTAAAGGAAAAGAGTCTAAGGCCCAGAACAAGGCCAACAAAAGCAACAACGGCAAAACAAAGTATAGGTGCTACGCACCGATAACGAAACAACTGTCTAACAAAAGTAAAACACAACGAAGACACTAGGACTGGTCCCCAGTGTCCACGTACTCCCCGTCAACCACAAGCTCGGGCTCGGCGTCAGCAAACACCTCGTCCTCAACAAGGTACTCGGGCTCAGGATCTAACATGTGTCACCCAAAAGAGTAAAGGGGCACATGTCAGCAAGTCTAAAAGACTTGAGCAAGGAAACTGAAAGTAAGGCTCTAGCAACCTAGCAGTTTAGTATGCATGACATGGCAGTTATAACATGAGTGCACAGTTAAAACATGGCAAGACAATTTGTACAAGGGAACAATTATCGGGACAAGACAAGAGTAGCCAAGCTACTAACATTCTCAATCAATTCACATTGTTTTGTAGGTGTTTACGCCCTTCAGCTGAATGGTACATCATTCACACCGATCGGCACTAAACACAATTCACGTTTCACTGTTGTTTGTAGATGTTTACGCCCTTCAGCTGAATGGTACATCATGCACACTGATCGGCCCTAAACACTACCCCACCCCAGAGTTTACGCCTTACAACTGCAGTTGCTGATCGGGCAGACTCCCAGTTGAATGGCCGCTTAACTCTTACCCCATCCCACACGTAAACAAGCCAGGGTCCCTGAACATGAGCCCAGCTAGTGAGCCAGGGTTGCCCCGCACGGGAGCTTGTTTCTTAGTTCACAATTCAATATATCGAGCGTTGGGGTTAGCAACTCATTATGCTCGCTTCTGGTCACGAGCCAGGAAACACAAGTATTGTAGCGATGCTACGCAATCACGGGATCACCAAAAGAATGCAATGACATGACATTTAATTTGCGTACCGTTAATGGAAAGTAAACATGACATGATAATTGTGCAACATGCTAAATGTCGGAACTAGCTTCGTTGTCAAGCTAGTTCCCCAATTTGCGCCTAGGCGAGTATCATTTTGTCGCCTAGTCTCTTTTACGCCTACAACTAGCAAATGGCCTAAAACATGGCCTAAACCCTAGGTTGCAAGTTTCACTTGCCTAGCACCGGGGATGACGACCACTTCGTCACACGGATGCCAATCTACGGGGAAATCGCTATTTTGGGGGAACAATCATCAACAACATGAAATTTTATTAGGGTTTCATAAAAATATAAATAGGTTATGAAAACAACGGTAGATCGATTTCTTACCGAGAGGAGGCGGAAGAAACACTCCGGAGAACCCTAGGACCAGATCTGGAAACAAATGGAGAAGTTTGGAGAAACTAGGGTTTTGGGGGATTTGGGGATTTTGATGGATTTGGTGAGATTTTGGGGATGATGAGACGTAGATAGAGTGGATGGATGGTTTGGATGATGAATTTAGGGCTTGGAATGAAGGAATGAAGCTTGGAGGAAGATGGGGGCTCAAGGGGGAAGATTTTAGGGTTTTGGGTCGTGTTGGGGAAGAAGAAAACGTTTGGGTTGGGTATAAATAGGATGGGCTGGCGGCTGCCCAGAAATTAGGGTTTTAACACAGGTTAGTCTGTCAAAGAGCAACCACTGACCGACTATTTTGGCAACTAGTCGGTCAGGCGACCAACGCAGACCGACTAAGTGCAAACAGTAACTTCTGAACGAAAATAGGATTCTAGAGTTAGTCGGTCCATGAACAAATACTGACCGACTAGTTTAGCATCTAGTCGGTCGATAAACGTTCTTAGACCGACTAAGAGTAAACAGTAACTCAACTAAAATTAAGATGATGTGTTAGTCGGTTAAAGAAGCATTGCCGACCGACTAGTTTGCAACCTAGTCGGTCAACCAACGTTCTTAGACCGACTAACGATAAACAGTAACTCCTGAATAATTTTAGAAAGCCAACTAGTCGGTCCAAGAAGGATTGCCGACCGACTGGATCGTCATCTAGTCGGTCGGTGCCCTTTCTTATACCGGCTAATGAGCACAAAAAGTTCCGATACGGAGCGCGGGGCCCCGGGATCGATTCCTAAGACTCCTAGGCTTGATCTAATAGTAAGATACGACCGTTATGAAGTCCGTCACGAATGACACACTTCGAAATCGACAATCCTAAGGAAGAAACGAGAAAACACGACGAATCGATCGAAAATGAAATCTACGGAGACGAAAACCACACAAGAGGAGAAAATCCACCAAAACATATATTATATTATAATAAATCCAGATACATGAAAAGCAGTCGTTACATAGTTCCGTCGACTTAGACCAAAGACGGAGTGGATGTTGTTCAGTGGCGAGGGGATGGCCCCTTCGACTTATGGCTGACGCCTCGATGGAGTCTTTCGGAAGCGAGGGACGTAGTCCCGTCGACTTAGACCGAAGACAGAGTGGAGGTCGTTCAGTGGCGAGGGGTGTCCCCTTCGACTTATGGCTGACCCTCGATGGAGTCTCTCGGAGGCGAGGGACGTAGTCCCGTCGACTTAGACCGAATATGGAGTGGAGGTCGTTCAGTGACGAGGGGCTTGCCCCTTCGACTTATGGCTGACGCCTCGATGGAGTCTCTTGGATGCGAGGGACGTGGTCCCATCGACTTAAACCGAAGATAGATTAGAGTTCGTTCAGTGGAGAGGGGGTGGCCCCTTCGACTTATGGCTGACGCCTCGATGGGGTCTCTCGGAGGGGAGGGACGTGGTCCCATTGACTTAGACCGAAGACAGAGTGGAGGTCGTTCAGTAGCGAGGAGTGGCCCCTTCGACTTATGGCTGAAACCTTGATGGAATCTCTCAGAGGTGAGGGACGTGGTCCCGTCGACTTGGACCGAAGACAGAGTGGAGGTCGTTCAGTGGCGAGGGGGTGTCCCCTTCGACTTATGGCTGATGGCTCGATGAAGTCTTTCAGAGGGGAGGGACGTAGTCCCGTCGACTTAGACCGAAGACAGAGTAGAGATCGTTCAGTGGCACGGGGTGGCCCCTTCGACTTATGGCTGACGCCTCGATGGAGTCTCTCTGAGGCGAGGGACGTAGTCCCGTCGACTTAGACCAAAGAAGGAGTGGAGGTCATTCAGTGGCGAGGGAATGTCCCCTTCGACTTATGGCTGACGCCTCGATGAAGTCTTTCAGAGGCGAGGGACGTAGTCCCGCCGACTTAGACTGAGACAGAGTGGTGGTCGTTCAGTGGCTAGGGGGTGGCCCCTTCGACTTATGGCTGACGCCTCGATGGAGTCTCTCGGATGTGAGGGACGTAGTCCCGTCGACTTAGACCGAAGACAGAGTGGAGGTCGTTCCGTGGCGTGGGGATGGCCCCTTTGACTTATGGCTGACACCTCGATGGATGTCGTTCGGTTGTGAGAGACATGGTCCTTTCGGCTTACGGCCGACGACAAAAGTCGCGTCGTTCAGTGGCAAGGGGTTGGCCCCTCGACTTACGGCTGACGACAGATGTCGTGTCGTTCATTGGATCCTCATGCTTGGATTGTCCTTGCCCCGGATTGGTTGATGCGGATGCTGATGTTAAAGTTTGAGGTGGCCTAGGTGAGGAGGACACAGCAAGACCAATGGGAAGCGATATTTGTGGAGTCATATTTGACCCGCGAAGCAACCTTTATGACGACCCTAAGTACAAAATTTTTCTCTCCAGTGGAGAAAAATGTTTTAAAGCAAGGATTTGCAACCAAAAAATTGTAATTTGGAGTTAAGATGGAAAGAAAAAGCGACCCGTAGTGGCTATCCATCCTCAATGGCTGGCTGAAGATAACTAGCATCATCGGCTTTGAAGGGAACTCAGCAAGCTGGTTTGGTGCTCGAAGCTTTGATAAGTCTCGGACAAATTTTTGATGCACGGACGGATGTTGGCCCATCGAAGCTTGGAGCTCGAGACGCGGCTCGGCACAATAGTGCCTCAACAGTGAAGTTGTGACGATGCTTGGATGAAAGGACCAAGTTAGGGCGGAGTTTCGATTGCCCCTGTGTTTGCATGTAGTATGCTCATCGGGACGACGAAGTTTGAAGCTCCGATTGTGGGGTGGTTGCCGTTGATTGGAACATAGCCCCGCTGGATCATTGAGCTTGGCTGGTGGTCGCGCCCCGGCGTACACGTCCCGGGACGACGGTTGTAGTTTTACCGCAAGCGCACGGTATAGCGGCGAGCGGGTATCGAACACAGGGAGGACGAATGACCGTGCTTGCTCCTAATCAACCTGGCTATTTAGAGGGATAATTGCCTTGGGCGATCCTGTCACAATCGTCAGACAAAAGTGCGAAATATCAAATCAAATAGAGAACGCCTAGGGAATGGGGAATCCCCACTACTCACCGTATTTCACAATTGTGGTTCGCCGGTATCGAAATCGCTAGGATGAGAATTTGGATGAACTAGTTGCAACTAAATGTGAAACCAAGCTCACGCTCTCGCGCTGTTGCCGGTCTATAGCTATCCTAGGTTTGGGTCCAATCTCTTGCAAACCCTAGCCTAGGGAAGCTAGCATTGGGATCAACATCATCGTCCAATTGCGCACCGAGTCCAATCTCTTGCAAACTCGGTCCACAATCTAAATTAGGATAGTTCCTACCCGTCCAATCTCTTGCAAACGGGTATCGGCGCGGAATTACAACCGGAGATCCTAGCATCGGTCCAATTTCTTGCAAACCGATACTTCGAAAATCCGACTCCAACCCAATTCGGATTTCTAGGGCTTCCTATCGAATTGGGATCCAATCTCTTGCAAATCCCAATTGATGTGAATACCTAGCTATCCGTAGTAATTCGATCCCAATCTAATCCCTAATAACAATCCTAGCTCAATTTCTACCGGTTCAACACAAATACGAAATTGGGCTTGTAGGGTTCATCCCCACGCCCCAAGACGTGGAGACTACTCACTAATCATAGCAATAGCACAATAATTGGCAAAGAAATAGACAATGGAATTCATCACAACAATGATATAAACAATAAAAAATAGAGTTTTTGTGGAAGAGAAGTGCAAACCAATGTAGATCTTCAATCAACCCAACAAAAATCCAAGTTTTTCTCTTCACCAATCACAATTAATAAAGCTAAAAAGTAGACTCAAAAAGCTGCAAAAAATCTGAGAGGAGGCTCCCAAAACTAGGGTAAAAACAGAGCTTAAATAGCCCCAAAAATCGTCTAAAAATCCTGACCAAAACGCCCCTGCACAGCCTGTTTTCCGCAAATTTCGCTACAGGCAGCGCATCGCACTCGGCCGAGTGACGAAAGTCGCTCGGCCGAGTGAAAACCCTGTCAATTTCCAGTAAGTCGTGGGCTTCAGGGGTCTTCAGTTCGGGGGCGGCTCGGCCGAGTGAGTTGTCGTCACTCGGCCGATGGCTTCACTTCACTCGGGCGGACGGGATTTGCCACTCGGCCGAGTGGGTCTTCTGAAGCTCAGAGGCCGAAAAACAGTAACTTCGGTCTTTTTGAGAGCCTTCGTCTGGGCGCCACTCGGGCGGACGTGGTTTCGTCACTCGGCCGAGTGGGTCTTCTGTGCTCGGCCGAGTGCACAGGTAACTCGCGTCTGAATTGGTCGGCCGAGCAGTGTCTCGCTGGTCGGCCGAGTGGCTCCTCCACTCGGCCGAGTGGGACACAAAAAATGCCCAAACTGGTCGTTTTGGCCTCCTCGTCGCTCCGGCGACGTCCATTCTTCTTCCGCTCCTCTCCAACAGCAAAATACCCCTCGGGGAGGTCGTCGGTGGCCGTCTAGATTACACGCATCTCGAGATCACTCCTAATCGCGCCAAATCACCTGAAATGCGACAAAAACAACAAATCGTGAAAAGCATCGCAATATCGTCGATATATCGTGAAAAACATGATTTGGGCGATCAAAATGGCATGCAAACATGCGGGAAAAGGGTGTAAAATAAGGAGTGATCAAAATCCCCCAAGCTTGCCTCTTACTCGTCCTCGAGGAAGATAAGTAAAAAGCGAACCCGGTGGATTCGGAAAACGAAAACGGCGAAAAACGAAAAAAAATGAAAAACGAAGAAGAATGAAAACCAAACGAAAATAAAGGAAGAAAGAAAGAAGAGGTAGGATGCTAGATCATTTTCTCAGGACGTGGGTTTCACTTACTCTTATGGCATGCACCGAGTGAGAAATACATGTCAAAGAATCTCATTTTGATATCATAGTAGAATAGTGCAAGTAGAAAATAGAAAACCCACGAACAACGGTATAATCATGAGAAACGGAATGATTTTAAAATTAACATCGCCTGAATCATCTAAAGCGGTATACAAGTCTCAGATCACACACTTTTCAATTGAACGCTTTCTATCTGGAGTATAAGAGTATCACATCATAGAATAGAGAGAATAGAAAAGTATGGGTTTCATGAAATGAATGCTAGGCTTAGATTTCTGGATTTCGTAAAGCTAGAAACAATCTCACCGAGTATAGAATATCACTTAGCCTAGGTTGTCGTGCTATGTCAAGTAGTCGCTCTCTCACACATCAATAGATCTCCTCCCCCAAGCTTATCTATAAGCGTGGTGGCACAAAAATATTTACATCCCCATTTTTATAAAGCTCCAAAGGCAAAGAAGAGAAAGAAGAAAGAAAGAAAATAAGCGAGATGGGATCTTTTATTGAGGAATTTTTTTTTTTCTCTTTTTTTTATATCATATATACAATGATCCCAATTCAAAGAGAGATAATGATATACGAGAATGTTCTTCTCTCTTTTATTATATATATTTTTTTTCTTTTTTTTTTGAAATAAGAGATTTGGAGCTAGGAATTAATAACGGGGGAAATGCCATAAAATAGAATCACTAAGGGGAGATTCACCAATGATTTTAAAAGTAGAGAAATGTTGTTCAAGATTTGTGGAGAAAGAAATAAATATAACTCTCGGCTCACTCTATAAGACATGCACGACAACTTCAGCAGGGTGATCTAATCTACTCAGTTTCGATCGCAAAAAAAAGCTAACTAATCCAGATATATCATAGCTAACAATCATTCAATCATCCGGAAGTGAAGTGTACAATTCATGCATATAGAAGTGATAAAGGAAAAGAAGTCAGTACTCCAGATATAGGCATTCAATGCGTGAATCTTGGTGTGTTTTCTGTGATAGCATACATATGAATATTCAGGCTCAGCTAATAATAAAATTTCATCCATTTTCATGAGGAAAAAGTGTGGGCTCCTATTTCTAAATGCAAGCGAGTCATAGCATATGATATCAGAAATGAAATCTAAGACACGACAAATATAGCATGCATATAGAATAAGCTAACTCCACGTAGACATCATCACAGAAAATTCATCTCTAGCATGAGATGAAAAATAAGGAAGAAGTAAAGATAAAAGGAAAATGGAACTATGCAATGCGGCACACAGGTAAGTAAGGAAAACGTGATGCATGGCGAAACAAAAGGAAAATAACGAAAAATGAGTGCAAAAGTGAAAAGCGGTGTGAAAAACTGAAAATAAAGGTGGCAAATCGGAAAAAGAACGTGAAAGCTCACTCCCCCAAGCTAAACGGCACAGTGTCCTCAATGTGCAAAGTGTGGCACATAGAGAGACAAGCAATGTGAGGGGCAAGTGAGGATGGATGCATGATGGGAAGAAAAAATATAAAAAAGGAAAAGTAAGAAATGAAAATATGATGCGGAAATGATGCATGCACAGCTAGGAGTGATACGAAAATAAATACGGCACCCAGAACTCTCCCTCTCTCCCAAAAAAGATATATATAGATGTGATCAAAAATGAGAATCCCAAGTAGATATGATATGATATGCACAAATAGATATGATCAGAAATATAATCCCAAAATAAGTGAGGGGAGGGGGGTGGACAAAAGTGCATCAGGACCCAGCAGAGACGGGCAGCACAACGACAGGAATGGATCAAGGCATCAAGAGTGCCTAAGAAGGCGGTGCCGCGCCGTCTCCGTCCTGAGGCGGAGGAGGTGGTGGTGGTGGTGTAGGCTGCTGAGCTGGGGTGGGCGTGGGAGTGGAAGCAGGTCGAGCGTGTGTGGGTGTGTGTGTGGGAACCTGCGGGGTGGGTGGGGGTACGCGCGGGAGACGCTCTAAGATCTGCGTCAGGCAGTAGTGGATCTGAGGGATCAGGTCAAAGCGTCCAGACAGCGTAGATACGGTGGAGGACAGGCTCCGAAGGTCTCCTCTAAGACCACTCACCGCCACCTCAAGAGCACGTATGCTCTGCAGTACGGTGTCGGGTGGGGGTGGTGCAGAGGGACGCACCGGTCTAGGCTGTGCAGGGCGAGGCTGGCGTACGCGTGTGGAGTATGTAACGGGCTCAGCAGGGAATGGGACAAAAGGGGCCGCGCCTGGAAAAGTGGGCCTGGCCTCGGTGTGAGGCCGGGACGCCGGCTGGCGAGGAGTGGAGGCAGCGGCAGCAAAGGAGGCGTGCAAAAGAGGTAACGAGGTGGCCAGAGAGGTCCGTGGCACAGACGTGTGGACAGACGCCACGACGCTCTCGGAGAATAAGGCGGCGGTGGAGACAGAGGAATCTCCCGCTGGGGCAGAAGTGTGCGGTCCAAAAGGTGTAACCCCAGCGGAGATCATGCTAACCATGGTCTCCACGACCGAAGTGAACGAGGGCTCTCCGCACTCGACTATGGTCGGCGGGCGCTCGGGGAGTGCGGAGCAAAGGGGATCCACGGACAGAGGGCCTGAGGTGGCAGAGGGAGTGGTGGGGACAGCCTCGGAAGTGGTGACAGTGGTGGAAGTGGGCTCAGCAAAAGTACTCTCGACACAGGCAGAGGTAGGGACAGAAGTGTGAAGAGCAGTGGAAACGTCAGGAACAGGCTGAGAGGCCACAGGGTCGACGGGGTGGGCAGCAGGCTCGGCAGGGTGCGCAGCAGGGTCTGCGGGAGCAGCCTGGGCAGCGTGGGCAGCGGGGCCCTGCTCGGCCTCCTCGGCCTCGAGCACGTAGGCGGCGGGGATGAGGACATCCATCGCCGGAAGCCAGTCAACGTGGGCTGGTGCAATCAGAGTCCGAGCAGGGCTCGGGAGAATCATGTAATCGGCCCCATAGGGGCCATGCAACCAGACCCAGTGACGCTCGCCGTGCGGACGCAGCATCTTCATCCGGGCCATAACGTCTATCGACAAGGAAGTGGGGCCCGGAACGCGTCGCAGGTCGTCGGGGAAATCCTCGCCGGTCATAAGAGCCAGCAGGGTAATCAGGCCGCCGCAGCATATCGGTGAGCGAGCGCCCACCGATACAATGATGCGGTCTAAGTACCATGCCGCGATATCGATCACGACGGCGGGGACAAGCTCGTCTCCATCCCTAGATAGAGCTCTGGGACGTGTCATCGCATAGAGCATGTAAAGCTCTGGCGTAGACATCGTGCCCGGCTCATATCTGGCCAAAAAGGTAGTCGCCATGAGGCGCTGGGCAATGCGTAGGCAGGGATGTACGATGGCCGAGGCCTTGGCCCTACTAGGGTCAAAGGCGGCGTGGAGACCCGTGATACGTGCCCAGAAGGCACCGGCGTCGAAAGAGGGTGGAGGGATATGTGTGGAGGGGCCGGCATCATCCGACCGCTTCCGCTTGGCGGAAGCTCTCTTCGACCGCGGCCGTGTCCGGGGCGGCATATCTGCCCCGAGCGCGCGCCGAAAAAGTGAAAAGTGCGGCGTGTGCACAAGAGTGGAAAGAGTTTACCCAAACACGCCGCGAGTGCTAAGTAGTGGAAGCGTGCGAAGTCCGCGCCTCCACGAAGTCCTGAGCAGCCCGTAGAAACTCCCCTGAGCTCCTCTAAGCTCCAAAAAGCAACCTGCGCATGGAAAAGCGATATCAGCGAGTAATAATCAAAATGTATGGAGCAATAGAGGTATAACAGATAGATATAGGAATTGATTTGGGTTAGGGGGGCGTTTAGCACATGGATCCTCAAAATATACACGAGGAGAGGAGAAAACGGTGAAAATAAGCGAACCGGAGGTGATCGGAGGCGGGGCGGCCGGCGGCGACTCGGTCGGAGTCCGGCGACGGGCGGCCGGCGACGGCAGGCCGAGCGGCGGCGCGCGCGGGCGAGTGGGCGAGCGGCGAGGCGAGATCGGGCGAGGGAGCTGAGGGGGCGCGGGCGAAGGGGTTTTTTTTGTTTTCGAAAACCGTGCCCCCCCCTCGGTTTTATATAAAAAAGTTACGACTCGGCCGAGTGACTTTACTCACTCGGCCGAGCGAGGCAATTAAAAATTTCTCCCCGATGTCGCTTCGGCCGAGTGGCTTTGCCAGCCTCGGCCGAGTGGAGTAAGTCCATTCGGCCGAGTGACTCAAGCTACTCGGCATGACTCGCCCTAGGAGGGTATCCGTTTTACTCGGCCGAGTGAATATATGTACTCGGCCGAGTAGCAGTTCTTATGAAATGAGGAAAATAGACAGAGAGTTGGGTACAGCAGACTTCCCTCGTTCGTGAGCGGCTCGGCCGGACGAACTTCTTGACTCGGCCGAGTGACTAGTATACTCGGCCGAGTGAGCCTTAATTTCTGCTGTTTATCTTCGTTTGGACTCTAAACTCCGTCTTTCTTCCTCCAGTCGATTTCATGCTCCTCCTAAGCGTCGAACGCCTTCTTGGGGCGCTCCTCATCGTCTCGTTCATCCTCCTCATGATGATCTACCTATCTTCTCTCCTGTCAAGAAAAATAGGACCCGTTATCACAAAATTTTTGGTCGGGTGACTCAAAATACTAAAAATTTCTAAAACGAAAATAAAGAAAAACGAATGAAAATAAAGCAAAAACCGTCGGGTTGCCTCCCGACAAGCGCTCGTTTTAGGTCGTGAGCTCGACCCCCTATAATTTTCAATCAATGCGGGATGTTTGGTGCACATGAGATGCACCCGTCAAACTTTCCGGGGAGCGCGCTTGGATTCGGACGTGGCGGCGTAGCGGTCTCCCTCGGAGGTCTCCTATCTCGAATAGTGTTGGGGGGAGGCTCCCCCAAGCTAGCATTTTCCCCGGTCAACGGCTTAGCCGGCGATGCCGATTTCCGTACCGGCGGAGCTTTCTTTGGAGACTTTGATTTTGAGAGCTTGCAGAGCTCTCGAATCCTTGCGACATCAGCGTCGCCTTCATCTTCATCAGTGGAGAAGTCTGGGGAATCATCATTATTGTCCTCATGGCCTAAATCCGGGCTTTCATCCAATTCTTCATCAAAAAGGGCACCAATTGAGTGAGGAATCGCCTCCTCTATCACCTCATCAAGGAGGTCCATATAATCGAGCTCCTCATGGTAAGGCATGTGCTTCATTGCCTTGGGAATGTGGAGTTCCACCTCGATGTTTCCGACGTTTAAGGTTAAGGTACCTTCACGCACGTCGACGATGACTCCGGCGGTGGCGAGGAATGGGCGCCCAAGTATCAATGAGGTGTCTCCCTCCTCCTTAATGTCCATGATGACGAAGTCACATGGCAAGCATATTCCTCCCGGGACTTGAAGTGGGATGTCTTCGGCGATCCCCACCGGCCTTGTTATCCGTCCATCGGCTAATTGAATGCGCATGTCGGTGGGTTTCAACGTTGTCCCGGTGTTAAGCTTTAAGAACATGGAGAGGGGCATGAGACTCACACTAGCCCCAAGATCTACCAACGCCTTTTGAAGAGGCACACCGCCCAAAGTGCAAGGAATCCGAAAACTCCCCGGATCTTTGAATTTTGCCGGCTCCTTTTCTCTCTTGGTGAACCAAGAGCCCTCCTCGGCTAGCATGATCTTCTCCTTCCTCTTTCTCCCCGAAATCAAGTCCTTCAAGAATTTGGCATATGTGGGGATCTCGATGATGGCGTCAAGGAAGGGAATATTTAGGCTAACTCCTCTTAGATACTCGAGGAATTTCGCTAGCCTTTTCTCCATTTTCGCTTTCGCTAGTCTTTGGGGGAATGGGACCGGTGGCATGAAGCGCCTCTCCTCAGTTAATAGCTCCGCCCTAGATTTCTCCTTGTCTTGTGGCTCCTTCTCCTTATCGACCTCAACTACCGGCTCAACCAGCTCCAAGCTTTCCTCCACGGCCTCCTCAATAGGAATCATGGCGGGGGTGGTGTCCTTCCCGCCTCTAGTTGTGACGGCAACTACGGCGTTGATGTGGCCCGTGTTGCCCCGTGGGTTTTGCTCCGGTTGCGCCGGCAATCTTTGAGTGTTCCGGTTGAGCACCGCTAATTGTTCCGAAATTTGAGCCACTACGGTATTGAGAGAATCTTGTCCCGCCTTCAAAGTAGCATTCACCTTGTTTTGCTCGACCATGAACGCCTCCACTCTAGTTTCGAAATCGGATCTTTGTGGAGCTTGTGGAGGGTTTTGGTTTTGATTCCTCCACCCTTGGTTGTATCCGGGAGGCCTATAAGGTGGGACTTGTTGCTTTGGTTGGAAGTTTTGTTGTGGAGGCCCCCTCGGCAGATAGTATTGTTGTTGGGGTGGTGGTGGTCGAGCTTGATTAGGCGGTTGTTGTGGCGGGTTCAAAGCTCCTTCATTGTTGGCGTAGGAGAATCCCGGGTGATTTCTTGCGGCCGGATTAGACCAATACCCTTGGTTCCCCGCAACATATTGCACTTGCTCCAAGGATCCTTCTCCTTGCTCTCCTCCCGAATACATGGCTTGAGATTGGTCTTGCCAATCACTCATTTGGCTTGCTGGCGTGGAGGTGGAAGGGCTTCCTTGAGGCTCCGTTATGAATTTCTCCAATCTCTCCACCACCTTGTGGAGAGAATCGAATTTGCTCGTAAGCTCCGCTACGGCCTTTGCCTCGTAGATGCTAGTCGGCTTTAAGGAGGACGTAGAGTGTCCTCGCTCATCGCCCCATTGTTGGTTATTAGAGGCCATCTCCTCAATTAGGGCCGTAGCTTCCTCGGGAGTCTTTGACAAGATTGCACCATTCGCCGCGGCATCAATAATTTGTTTGGTCCCCGGTTGGAGACCGTTGTAGAAGCTGTGCACTAACTCCCAATCTTCTATACTGTGGTGCGGGCACTGGTGCTGCAAATCCTTAAATCGCTCCCAAGCTTCATAGAGTGTCTCGTGTGGTCCTTGCTTGAAGGACATGAGAGCGCTCCGGATCTTCACCGTCTTGGATGGTGGATAGAATTTATCAATGAATGCATCCGCCAACCCGTCCCAAGAGGTGAAAACTCCGTCAGCTTGCGTCCTCAGCCAATAGAGTGCTTTGTCCTTTAGCGTGAAGGGGAAGAGGCGCAGTCTGATGGCATCAATCGGGACCCCCGGCATTTGGAAAGTGGCGCACTTCGACAAGAAAGATTGGATGTGGTAGTGGGGGTTCTCGTGAGCGTTCCCATGAAAGGGGTCTTGTTGCATCAAAACCACCAACCCCGTCTTTAGCTCGAAGTTCTTGTCGGCCGCCAACTCCGGCACGGCGATGGATGACGTAGTAGAAGAGGTTTTAGGCCGAAGCCTATCGCGAATAGATATTATTCTCTCCATTCTCGCCGCCAATTCTTCAGGAGTTTCCCGGTTGGTCATAAACCCCCCTTCCGGATATTGTCTCCTTTCCGCTCTGAGTCTCCGCGCGGTACGTTCGATCTCGGGATCGAATAATAGGGCTTCGGGATCCGCCGTAGATCTCGTGTACATGCACAGTGAAAGCAGAGTTTCAAAGAGATGATTAGTACCGTGGAAGGGTTAGGTAGAAATAGCAAAGGAAATAATAATGGTAAAAGAAATAAAATAAAAAGAAAATAAAAGAAAGAAATAGCTAGGTGAAAAAAGAATCAAACGCAATCGCCTCCCCGGCAACGGCGCCAAAAACTTGGTCGCGCCCCGGCGTACACGTCCCGGGACGACGGTTGTAGTTTTACCGCAAGCGCACGGTATAGCGGCGAGCGGGTATCGAACACAGGGAGGACGAATGACCGTGCTTGCTCCTAATCAACCTGGCTATTTAGAGGGATAATTGCCTTGGGCGATCCTGTCACAATCGTCAGACAAAAGTGCGAAATATCAAATCAAATAGAGAACGCCTAGGGAATGGGGAATCCCCACTACTCACCGTATTTCACAATTGTGGTTCGCCGGTATCGAAATCGCTAGGATGAGAATTTGGATGAACTAGTTGCAACTAAATGTGAAACCAAGCTCACGCTCTCGCGCTGTTGCCGGTCTATAGCTATCCTAGGTTTGGGTCCAATCTCTTGCAAACCCTAGCCTAGGGAAGCTAGCATTGGGATCAACATCATCGTCCAATTGCGCACCGAGTCCAATCTCTTGCAAACTCGGTCCACAATCTAAATTAGGATAGTTCCTACCCGTCCAATCTCTTGCAAACGGGTATCGGCGCGGAATTGCAACCGGAGATCCTAGCATCGGTCCAATTTCTTGCAAACCGATACTTCGAAAATCCGACTCCAACCCAATTCGGATTTCTAGGGCTTCCTATCGAATTGGGATCCAATCTCTTGCAAATCCCAATTGATGTGAATACCTAGCTATCCGTAGTAATTCGATCCCAATCTAATCCCTAATAATAATCCTAGCTCAATTTCTACCGGTTCAACACAAATACGAAATTGGGCTTGTAGGGTTCATCCCCACGCCCCAAGACGTGGAGACTACTCACTAATCATAGCAATAGCACAATAATTGGCAAAGAAATAGACAATGGAATTCATCACAACAATGATATAAACAATAAAAAATAGAGTTTTTGTGGAAGAGAAGTGCAAACCAATGTAGATCTTCAATCAACCCAACAAAAATCCAAGTTTTTCTCTTCACCAATCACAATTAATAAAGCTAAAAAGTAGACTCAAAAAGCTGCAAAAAATCTGAGAGGAGGCTCCCAAAACTAGGGTAAAAACAGAGCTTAAATAGCCCCAAAAATCGTCTAAAAATCCTGACCAAAACGCCCCTGCACAGCCTGTTTTCCGCAAATTTCGCTACAGGCAGCGCATCGCACTCGGCCGAGTGACGAAAGTCGCTCGGCCGAGTGAAAACCCTGTCAATTTCCAGTAAGTCGTGGGCTTCAGGGGTCTTCAGTTCGGGGGCGGCTCGGCCGAGTGAGTTGTCGTCACTCGGCCGATGGCTTCACTTCACTCGGGCGGACGGGATTTGCCACTCGGCCGAGTGGGTCTTCTGAAGCTCAGAGGCCGAAAAACAGTAACTTCGGTCTTTTTGAGAGCCTTCGTCTGGGTGCCACTCGGGCGGACGTGGTTTCGTCACTCGGCCGAGTGGGTCTTCTGTGCTCGGCCGAGTGCACAGGTAACTCGCGTCTGAATTGGTCGGCCGAGCAGTGTCTCGCTGGTCGGCCGAGTGGCTCCTCCACTCAGCCGAGTGGGACACAAAAAATGCCCAAACTGGTCGTTTTGGCCTCCTCGTCGCTCCGGCGACGTCCATTCTTCTTCCGCTCCTCTCCAACAGCAAAATACCCCTCGGGGAGGTCGTCGGTGGCCGTCTAGATTACACGCATCTCGAGATCACTCCTAATCGCGCCAAATCACCTGAAATGCGACAAAAACAACAAATCGTGAAAAGCATCGCAATATCGTCGATATATCGTGAAAAACATGATTTGGGCGATCAAAATGGCATGCAAACATGCGGGAAAAGGGTGTAAAATAAGGAGTGATCAGCTGGGTCGATGAGTTTTTTAGGGCGGTCGAACTTTGCGATCGTCGGGATTGTTTGGGTCGTCGATCTTTGATGATTTTGATTTTGGGGCGGACTAAATGCACCTCAATCTGAGGTGCATTGATAGGAAGTTAACCTAAAATAGAAAAAAAATTGAAGAAAGAGAACCCGAAATGATGTTTGATATGACACTTTTCCTCTATTTGTAGTAATACGTCACTTACATGCACCTCAAAATGAGGTGCATGTAGTTCTCGCCTTGATTTTTACCTTGCAAAGCCACTGAATCTCGAAACAAGACATGGGAGCTCGAATGACGAGCTCCGATGAGGCGGGGTGCCTCGGAAAGATCCCCAACGAGGGATGGTGAGCTCGTATGACTAATGGCAGCTCGTCATTACTACTGAGGAAGCCCATGAGTCGAAGAGTTGGAGCTCGGGGTCTGATGCTCTGTTTGACCCATCGGGATTATGGATCGATCGATGTTCAATTGGGCCAGCTTGTCAGATGGTCGACGGAAGGTGGGGCTAGACCGATTGATTGACAGCGAGACCCGACCGACCCGTTTGAGTGTCAAACTTGGTCGATCGACCAACACTGAAATCTGATCGATCATTTCCACAGCAGAGAGTTGATGAACGACTGATGTTGTCGCCCGATCGGTTGTATCCACAGCAGGGCGCGGATGAACTATCGATTGACGACGAAGTTTGACCGCTCCTGTTAACAGCCGCATCCCGTTGATTGGTCAGCCTGGAAGTCTCGCATCAGGCTGAGCAATGTTATGTAGCTCGAATCGATGCCGGAGTTTGAAGAAAACCGAACGCTGCAGAGTTTGAAGCTTTGCCTGCCGGCGAGCTTGGTAGGATCAATGGCCGTGGGTCATGACTCGTTGGGTCGGAGTTTATTGGGTCTTCGCGGCAGCCCTGAGGATCAGAGAGCCCTAGTCAGAGGTCGGCGATCCCTGTACCTTGGTCGACGAGCTTCGAGCGGAAGTCGACGAAGTTGGGGTTGAGGTCTGGGAGTCGTCAGGCCTTGCTTCTGGGTCGACGAGCTTCATGTGAGGGTCGGCGGCCCTTGTGTCCGAGTCGTCGATCTTGGACGAAGCTCGGAATGGTCGGAGCTTGGATCGAGCTCGCACGAGACTTGGAAAAGATCACTCCTCCGAACAGAGAGCGTTGTTGAGCGCGGTGAAGCCATGGTCTATGGCAAAATCCCAATCCCGGAGGGAGATTTGTCGACAGCCTTCCAACGTGTAGATCTAGGGATGAGAATGAGCCGTGCCGGGCCAAATAGATGTCAAATTTAAATGTGCGGGCTTTCGGGCCGGCCCAAAGCCCATACGGGCTTTTTTAAGAATGCTCAAATGGGCATAAAGCGGGCTTTGGGCCTGCCCATTGGGTCTATCTTAATTAGAAATTTATAGAATGAAGCATCATCAAAACTCAAAACCACTAGGTTGAACCATTTGAATCATACAAGATTATACAAGATTATACAAGATACAGTGCATTAATCATTTGAATCATACAACATGTATTTTTCCTTTTCAGCACTTTTTCTTTGTTTAAATACAGTGCATTGAATCATTGCTCTTTGAATCATTGGAGTAGGATATGACGAAGAAGCAGCAGGTACACAAAATGAAGTCAAGTATCAGGTCAAAAGCTTAATTTTGCTACAAAATACAAACCCAAGCAAAGTTTTTTTTCCCAGTGTATAAACGACACAATTGACTGAAGGTAATAAATAGTAAGGCTCAAGTAGCATAAACCCATATGCATATATCATCGATGATAGGCATATCTACAGAAAACCCAGATAAAAAAGAGAAATTTTTTATGTAAATTAAAGAAGAACGCATTGCAATAAGAGTGAAGAACAGAAAAGAAACAAATAAAATTAAAAAGCAAAAGGAGGAAAGCTCGCCCCTTTTCTGAGCAATGGGACATTTTGAGAGAGACCCAATTCAAGAACAGTAAAAAATCAAAGCCTCGTCATGGGCATAGAAATAAATCGACTTTATTGAAGATTTTAAAAAACTTCCATATGCAATGAAAACTTTGGAAATATGACAACTTTGGCAAACAGGAGATTTAAAAGTGAGATTAAACGATAGCCCAAATGTAAAATTTGTTATTCAGCAAGTTGTTATTCAGCAATTTGGGTGTCATATGCAGCAATTTTGGAAATCAAAAACCAACCAATAATGCATACGAGATCTCTCGTCCCAATTAATCCATCCAGAAATAAAAAACCAACCAACAAAAAAATTTGGAAAAAAATCTCACCTTGAAGACTGCTCAAGACCATTGGAAATCCTCTCTCAAGCATACAAATCGTCACAATTTTCCTCCCAATCCCTTGTCAGCAGATCCCAATCACCTTGAAGTGTTTGTAAGAGACGACAAGAAGCTAGGTTGTTTTTTATTTTGGTGGGCGAGACGTCGAGAGACGGGGCGAGACGGTGACGACAAGCAACTAGGTTTTTTTAGATTTTGGTGGGCGAGACGGCGACGACGAGCAGCTAGGTTTTTTTTAGATTTTGGTGGGCGAGACGGCGATCGACGGGGCGAGACGGTGACGACGAGCAGCTAGGGTTTTTTCGATTTTGGTGGACGAGACGGCGATTGACGGGGCGAGACGGCGACGACGAGTATTTGTATCTACAGCCAGGGTTTCTTCGAGCAGCGTTTTAATTTTTAGAGGAATAAAATTCGGGCGGAAGGCCGGAAGACTCGTTGGTTTCGGGCAGAAGGCTGGAAGCCCGATCCTTGCATTAGGGCGGCCCGATCGGGCTTTGGGCGGTCCGAGCGGGCCTTGGATGGCCAGAAACTTTATGAAAAAATTCTGTTTCGAGCTTTGGATAGCCCGATGCCTATTTGGGTATAACTTAAAACCGAGTTTATCGGCCAGCTCGATTGGGCAGCGGGCTGGCCCGCGCCCATTCTCATGCCTATGCAGATCGAACTTGGAATGCTTGGAAGTTCCAGTCTAGCCTGGATGGCGACGACCTCCGTGGCGATTGGCGACTCCGATCATGTCATCGATGTTCAAATCGAGCTTGGGTGAAGTATGGATGATGCTTGGAAAGTTGACTCGAGGCTCCGATGGTGAGCTCTGTTCGGTCGAACATTTGCTTTGTTCGGTTGCAATAATGCCAGAGACCAGTTCGGAGGGTCGACAGGATGTCGGATGGCCTGGATAGACGTTGTTTGATGTTTGGAGAGGCTGCCCGGAACTCAGAGGAGATCCGACCCAAATTGATCGGCGATCGGGGGAGATCCGACCCAGGAGAGCTCCGTCGAGCATTAGCGGGCTGGAGAAGCGGCGATCGGGGGAGATCCGACCCAGGCGAGCTCCGTCGAGCACTTGTGGGATCGGATGAGTTGTGGCTCCTCTGGGTCAGGCGTTGGCCATAACTCGTTGGATCCTCTACGCCGATTCGTTGATCAGACACCAGCTCGAAGGATTGTATGAAGCTTCGACGGTTGGTCATCGCCTCGAGGTGTCAAACTTGGTCGGATCAGAGGATCTGTCGGTCGGACGATAGCTTAGAGGGTCTGATCAATCCTGTGGTCCGACGTGGTTACCCGGTGATCCCACCAAGAAGAATACGATGGCTTGATCAACGGAGGCGACGTCGTGAGCACTTTCCACCCCTAATCTTTGGGGTGAGGTCCAAGTCCCGGTATCACATAATTTACCCAAGTTTCCAACTAATTAAATTAATAAATAAAAGTTTTATACGTTACTTCTTTTGCTTGCAGCACTTCCCCCTTCCCTTTACCTATCTTGCGTGTGACACTGAGTTATACACCTGGAACTCGTATTCTCCTTTTAGATTATGTTTGTGTGAACATTTGCATTATTATTAGTGCTAACCCTTTTCCTTGCAGCAGCTTGACATCGGACCACAGGTATGATCTCCTTTCTTGGCTGTTTACTTTCCGCCATACTATTTAGTTTACACGCGTTATTTCACTTGCATTGCCTAGTAGTTGTTAATAACCCTAAAATGATGTCCCAAATCCAAGTTGATTTCCTACTGGGGCACACATTGACGTGCTCCTCCCACTTTTTCAGGTTGTAGCAGATGGAGTCTTCAGCAATTAGCCTGGAGTTGGTGTGTAGGTAGCTGTGGAGATTGGGGGTGTACTGGGGGTGCGAGTGTTGTACCCTTAGGTGTTCTTATGTGGGTGTTGTATTCGGGAAGGAATGACCTGTATATAAGTTCATATGTATAAATTTATTTTCTTATATGAACTATTGGATTCCAATAATTGCATTGTGCGCTAGTTCTGTTGTTATTTGTTTTCTGGAGCATTCAACATACTATCCCAGCATGTGCGTAGTGGCTTGCATGTTCTATTTCTCCTTTCCATCTCTTTTCCCTTCATCTCCCTCACTCTTCATGATACTTGGAAGAAAAAAACAAAAAAAAAAAATTTTTGTGAAAAATTCTGGGTATTCTGGAGATCGGGGCGTACCACCTGTGCCTTCGAATGTGAGTCAATTGCGTGGCAAGAAACATCTCCACTAGTAGGAACATGGAGCTCCTTTAGAAGGAGATTCAGGGGAATCTCCATCTCTTCCGGAGCCCCTTCTGCATCAGGATTTCTGGCCTTGGGGGGCATGTTCCCTCCAGTGTATATGGCTGAGGATATTCCTGAAGAATTCAGATTGCTTTTGCTAGAAAGTTGATCGCCTCAAGCCCAATTTGATTTCTCCATGGAGGAGCTCCTTCAGATGGAATTTCCAATCAAAAGAGACAATTCTGCTCTTTTGGATTACGGGACCGCCTCTAGGATCATCGAAAATGCGACTATTCCGCGGGATAGGACTGTCCTGGAGGGGGTTGATTACGAGAGGCTCACTTCAATTGCCGTCCACGCGAACGTCCAGGTAACTATTTCTTTAGCCTTCACTATGGATGAAGCAGGCGTGGATGTTGACCGCTGTGACTTGTATGTAGGCTCTCGTGGCCAATGCTGCGTTGCATCGATGCACATCGGTGGTGGCCAACCATGAAGTCACCTTAGGGGCCAAGGCCGTGACAAAATCTCAGGTGGAGCTAGATAAACTGTGGCTTCTGTGTAAACTGAGACGGTCACGAGTGCTTGAACTCAAGCACGAGTTAAGTGAGTCTCGTAAGAAGGAAGCTGCCCAAACCGCCTCGAGGGAGGGAGCGGAAAAGCTGCTGCTGGAGGAGAAAGCCAGGTGGGAAGTCAGATAGAACGAGATCCTCGACCGACTCGCTGAAATCTTTCGGGGAGTTGTCACAAAGGCCATGTCATGCCCTATTTTGCACTATACGTGTATTCTATTGAACACACGCGGTATTTCTACCTACGATGCATACGTGGGCATGAAATAAGCGTAGATATCGATGTATGTGACGTAGTAAACAGGGGATTGGGCCGTAATACGTGGCTAAGGGAAGAGAATGCGAATGTGAATGCGGGAGAAGTGCAAATGGCGTCGTGGAAGTAAAAGACAGGAGTATGTTAGACGTGTGTGTGTGAAGCATGTATGCTCGCATGGATATACATGGACATGTGTAGGAAGAACCATGCAAGTGTGAAAAGGATTAGGGGTCAATGGCAACCCCGTAAATTTTTATAAAGGGTAGGGGCAAACGGTCTTTTGGACTAAATCTGCTGTGGGTACATCCTAAAGTTGTGTGTGTGTAAAGTAATGGCAAATTTGTAAATACCTAGAATAAGGAGGGGTATTTTGGTCATTTAACTAAGTGCATGCTTATCCTAAAGAGGGTTCTAGTATTAGATATTTTAGGAGAATTTTCTCCTTTCTTCTTTAATCTTCTTTTCTTTTCTTCTTTCATTTTCTTTTCCCCATTTTTCTCCCATGCATGGCCGGCCACCCTAGCCTCCCTTTCCCCCTCCTTCAACTCAAAAACCCTAATTCCTAATTCCAAATAGAAGGGGTTCAAGCTTACTTCAAGAGAGAAGAAGATGGAGAAGAAAGAAAGAGGAAGAGAGGAGGAAATCAAAGTTTTTGAGGTAGGAATTACTTGGATTTGGAATTCCAATAATTTGTTCTTTCTACTGTGTTTTTATAGCAGGATTCACTTAATATGTAGCATGGGTAGCCAACTTGATGTGCCATGATTCAATTTCATGAATATTCCCTTTAAATTCCAAACAAAAATCACCCCTTTGAAATTCTGAAATTTTTGATATCTGATTTTGCCTTGATTCTGATTACTGTAGCTTTAATTACAGTTCGAAAATATATGAGCTTGTAGATCTTGAAGTTCTACCCTAAAATCATATAAAGTTTGATATATGTTCAATTCAGAAATTAGGAGAAATAAATCCATCTTTACAACATGTCTGTTTGATTTTCAGTGTTGACACAGTTTAGAAAAATTGGCCTAGAGACCTGCAAACACAATGAAATTTTGTGTTCTTGGTCTTGTTGAAAATTTAACAAGTTTTTCTAAATGTTCATCATAGTGCTTATATGTCGAAATTCTGGCTACAACATGTCCAAAAACAGCAATCTTTATAAGCTCTGAAATCTGTCTGAATAACACATTTGGCACACTTCACCAAATAATTCACCATAAATCACCTATGTAATGTTTTTGTATGAAATTTTATCTGTGAATCCAGGACTAGTATATCTATAACTTTCATTTGAGAAGTTTTGTCAAATTCTCCCTGAAAACTGATCATATATGGACATTTCTTGTGACTGTTTACAAATTTCTGCAAGTTGAGCAAATTCTAAGGGATGTTAACTTATATGTAGTTGCCAATTGTACTCCTATTGTCCATACTTGTTGTTATTACATCAAGGAAAGTTTGATTGGTGTGATATACTATTACATTGCTAATGCGATTGAGATGTGGAACATGATGCATGTCACGTGTTCGGTGAAATGCCTCAATGAAGGCAATATTCGGTAATTTGAGAAACGTGAATGTGTTAGTGTTGGCCTTGAGCCACATTGATAATTAGTGAAGTTATAGGCTTGAATGGCATGGATATATTGTAATTGTGAATGTGTGATGTGTTGTGATAGAGGGCATGTCACGTGAGTGCATGACCCTATGTTTAATGATGGACAGCTGAGGTGATATGTCCATACCCATGCCATCAAAACCCCTAACGTGTCACTAATGATGTTAACTTATAAAATTGAATGAATCTCAATCCTCTCTAATGAGGGTGAGTTAGCGAAACCCGGGGGTTTAGGTAGGATTTGAGTAAATTGTGGATATGAGGCCTGGACTGTGAAGTTGGGAGATGATTATGTGATGTGTGGAGTTTATACACACTCGCCTTTACCGGGAGTGGATGTGATTTTTATACCCACTCGCCTTTACCGGGAGTGGAGGGGTAAGGGGGTGGAGAGCCTCACTCCTGCCAGGGACAGGGGAGCTGAGAGGCCCAGCGTACAGTGCCCGTGTCCACTGCGTCGTGTGCTATATTCACCCCAAATTTGGGATGAAGTTCAGGTCCTGGTATCACACAGTTTACCCAAGTTCATATTAACTCAATTATGAAATAATAAAATAAGAATTGCATGTTAATTCTACTGCTGGCAGCACTTCCCCTTCCATTTGCCTGTTCCTTTGTGACTCCGTGTTATGCCTCAGGCACTTGCATTTATCTTATTAGATATTGGTTGCTTGTGTTATTATTATTATTATTATTATTATTTGTGCTAACCCTTATTGTAGTAACTCGACATTGGACCGCAGGTACGATTCCCTTGTTTTAGCTATTTAACTTTCATTATATCACTTAGTTACATGCTCTATTTCTCTTGGCTTGTCTTGTGGATTGATAACCTTAGAATGGCGATCCAAATCCAAGTTAGTTCCTACCGGGGCACACATTGACGTGCTCCTCCCCATTTTTCAGGTAGCAGGGTCAGCTTGGTTGGAGGTGACTTGGAGTTGGGTTCAGGGGTAGCACTTGGTGTGAGATGTCTCGTGGTGTGATATGGTTGTCTTGGGAGGTGGACAATAACGGTGTATATGTAGTGGTGTACCTTGGTTATGTATATAAATGGAAGTTGTTATATATATGTTATGTTGTTGTTGTTCTATATTATTCATGAGGTTGTTTAATATTATTGTGGAGCTTCACTGTACTATCCCGGCATATGCGCAGTGGCCTACTTGTTCAGTTACTCCTTTCTCTTTCTTTTCCTCTCTCATCACCCTCACTCTTCAGGATACTTGGAAATTTTTTTTAAATGCCGGGTATTCTGGGAAATTTTTTTTAAATGCAGGGTATTTTTTTAAATGACAGGCCATCACGGAGAAGGCGGTCCAAAAATATATGGATTCATTGCCCGACTTCAACGAACTGTATACGCAGGGATATGAGCGATGTCGGTCGAAAGTGAAAGATCGAGTCCCTGATATCACCATTGGAATTGACATGATCCCCGTACTTTTCTCGGTTGACCTGATCCCCGTACTTTTCTCGGTCATCGATTGCGATGATTTAAGTCAGGCACAGAGGGGGCTGCTCCTGTTGGCAAAATTGTCACCACGATGGGTGAAGAAGCAGATATCGGTGCTCCGGAGGATCAAGAGAATATTGCTGCACTTGAGGGAGACTAAGGGCATCTTGACTCGCTGAAGGATCTTGATGCTCTTCTTATCCCACCGAAATTTTCAAATGTAAAGGGGACATTCACTGTATAAACGATGCCAATTTTGTAATGCAATATAAATCCCGAAAAGTCGACTTATATCTATTTGTTTGTCATTGTTCGTATGGGTGGTCGTATTGTCTGTTGGCCCCTTTTGACAGGTTAAGCCCTTGCTCAAGATAGTAGGGGATAAGTCGTTGAACCATATCCAGGCTAGACCACCTCGTTCAGTTGCGAAGGGGGGTGGCCCCCTCATCTTATGGCTAACGACACGAGAGACTCATTCAGTTGCGAGGGGAAAGGCCTCATTCGTCTTACGACTGAGACACGAAAGGGTCATTCAGTTACGAGGGGGTGGTCCCCCTCGTCATACGTCTGACGTCGCGAGAGGGTCGTTCAGTTGCGAGGGGGTGGCCCCTTCGACTAACGGCTAACAACGCGAAAGAGTCGTTCAGTAGTGAGAAAGGTGGCCCCTTCGACTTACGGCTGAAGGCGTGAGAGGGTCGTTCAGTAGCAGGGGGTGGCCTCTTCGACTTACGGCTGACAACGCGAAAGGGTCGTTCAGTAGCGAGGGGGTGGTCCCTTAGACTTACAGCTGACAACGCGAGAGGGTCGTTCAGTAGCGAGGGGGTGGCCCCTTCGACTTATGGCTGACAACACGAAAGGGTCATTCAGTAGCGAGGGGATGACCCCCTTTGTCTTACGACTGACGACGTGAAATGGTTGTTCAGTAGCGAGGGGGTGGCCCTCTTGTCTTACATCAGACGACCCAAGAGGGTTGTTCAGTATCAAGGGGTGGCCCCTTTGACTTATGGCTGACGACGAGAGAGGGTCATTCAGTAGTAAGGGGATGGCCCCTTTGACTTACGGCTGACGACATGACATGGTCGTTCAGTAGCGAGGGAGTGGCCCCCTTGGTCTTACGAATGAAGACGCGAGAGGGTCGTTTAGTAGCGAGGGGGTGGCCCCATCGTCTTACAGCTGACGATGCGAGAGAGTAGTTCAGTAGCGAGGGAGTGGCCCCCTCGGTCTTACGAATGAAGACGCGAGAGGGTCGTTTAGTAGCGAGGGGGTGGCCCCATCGTCTTACGTCTGATGATGCGAGAGGGTAGTTCAATAGCGAGGAGATGACCCCCTTCGTCTTACGTCTGACGATCCGAGAGGGTCGTTTAGTAGCGAGGGGGTGGCCCACTCGTCTTATGGCTGATGACACGAGAGGGTCATTCAATAGCGAGGGGATGGGCCACTCGTCTTATGGCTGATGACACGAGAGGGTCATTCAGTAGCAAGTGGGTGGCCCCTTCGACTTACGATTGACGACCCGAGAGGGTCGTTCAGTAGAAAAGGGATGGCCTCTTCGACTTACGGCTGATGACACGAAAGGGTCATTCAGTAGAGAGGGGATGGTCCTTCGACTTACGGCTGACTACCTGTGAGGGTCGTTCAGTGGTGAGGGGGTGGCCTCTTCGACTTACGGCTGACAATGCGACCGGGTCGTTAAGTGGTGAGTGGTGGCCCCTTTGACTTACGGCTAACGATAGGAGATGGTCATTCAGTAGCGATGGGATGGCCCCCCCCTTTGTCTTACGGCTGACGACACAAAAGGGTCGTTCAGTTGCGAGGGGGTGGCCTTACCGACTTATGGCTGATGATACGAGAGGGTCGTTCAGTAGTGAGGGGATGGCCCCCTTCGACATACGAATGACGACGAGAAAGATTCATTCAGTTGCGAGGGGGTGGCCCCCTCGTCTTACGGCTGACGACACGAGATGATCATTCATTAGCGAGGGGGTGGACCCTTCGACTAATGGCTGACGACACAAAAGGGTCGTTCTGTAGTGAGGGGATGGCCCCCTTTGTCTTACGACTGACGACACGAAAGGGTCGTTTAGTTGCAAGGGGATGCCTCCTCGTCTTACAGTTGACGATGCGAGAGGGTCATTCAATAGCAAGGGGTGGCCCCTTTGACTTACGGCTGACGATGCGAGAGGGTCATTCAGTATCGAGGGGATGGGTCATTCAGTAGCGAGGGGGTGGCCCCCTCGTCTTACAGCTGACGATGCACGAGGGTCGTTTAGTAGCGAGGGGGTGGCCCCCTTCGTCTTACGGCTGACGATGCGAAAGGGTTGTCCAGTTGCGAGGGGGTAGCCCCTCGTCTTACGGCTGACGACACGAGAGGGTCGTTCAGTGGCGAGGGGGTGGCCCCTTCGACTAACGACTGACGGTATGAAAGGGTCGTTCAGTAGCAAGGAGATGTCCCCCTTCATCTTACGACTGACGACACAAAAGGGTCGTTCAGTTGCGAGGGGGTGCCCTCTCATCTTACGGCTGACGACGCGAGAGGGTCGTTCAGTATCGAGGGAGTGGCCTCTTCGACTTACGGCTGACGACTCAAGAGGGTCGTTCAATATCAAGGGGATGGGTCATTCAGTAGCGAGGGGGGTGGCCCCCTCGTCTTACGATTGATGACGCAAGAGGGTCGTTCAGTAGCGAGGGGGTGGCCCCTTCGACTTACGACTGACTACGCGAGAGGATCGTTCAGTAGCGAGGGGGTGGCCCCTTCGACTTACGATTGACGACGTGAAAGGGTCGTTTAGTAGCGAGGGGGTAGCCCATTCGAATTACGGCTGACGACGCGAAATGGTCGTTCTGTAGCGTGGGGGTGGCCCCTTTGACTTACGGCTGACTGTTGGACGTAACAATCTAGGAATTCTAGTTTGATGATGACAAACATGTGCGAATTATTTAACGGGTGTGTTAAGTGTGTTTCAGAAATGGCAAAGTCGTTATTCTAAGTGTTGGAGGAATTGCTATTCACATAGCGACTGGGCTTGGTCAAAGAGCTATACACCTAGTAGTATGACGTGGTCAAAAGGAGAGTGGATCAATTCAAATCAATTAGCAAGATATGCTACTCTCCAATCCTATTTGAATTAGATGAAGATCTATTCAAATCCCATATCATTTCCTATTCAAACACCTAATCAAACCCCTATTCATTAGCACTCCTATCTTCAAGGGGATTTGATCATAGCCAAATCTCATATTGCCGAACTAATACCCAAAACCCTAAGAGCTGCTATAAAATCACCTCCTTCTATTAACCCTAAGGTGCAGCACACATTGAAGAGGTGAATAGGGCTACAAAAATAGAGCTGTTGATACAAACAAAAAACAGAAGCGGTCGTCCATATCAAAACTCTTTGCCTATTTCCTCTCCCAAGCATCACACAAACAACTATCTTCCAAGCATCACACAACCCCTTTGCCTATTGCTCAAGTTGGGCAAAAACTCACGCAAGGAGAGCCCGCTGCCATACGCGAAGACCCATCGCCCATTGTAGTCGCCGTCGAAGCAGAGAGAGTAGGGAGCCTTCGTCGCCGTAGCTGTGGAGTCGTGATGCTGCATCCTCACCGTCACCTTTGAAGAAGAGACACCGCTGCTGCCGTAAAGATCGACGCTGTCAGGAGCTCGGTGTCACCGTCGACGGAGAGAAGAAACGAGAGAACGTCGTCGTCACCGTCGTTCCCCGAAGGAGTTGTCACTGCGGAATCAAGTCGAAGCACTGTCGCCATTGCTGAAGCAGTTGATCGTCGAAGAGGAGTTAGGTCGCCGCAACCACTGCCACCATTCTCATCTTCATGCAGGCAACGGAGAAGTCGAAGACGTAGTCGCAGCGCACCGGAGTTCGGTCACCGCACGAGAAGAGGTCGAAGCAACGCCGTTGAATCAAGACGCACGGAGGCATTGCTGCTGTCGTCAACGAGTTGTTTTTCATCAAGTTGTCGACCTCCGCTATCGCTCAAAGAATTCGACGATGTCGATCAGTCGGAGGCGAGCATCACCCCACCATTGAGAATACGTCGTCGGAGAAAGATCTGAGTCGTTGCGAAGACGTCGTCGCCATCATTCAGGCGCTATTGTTGGAGATCACCGCTGTCCTTACTGTCACTGTTGACGAGAATACCCGCCACACGAAGTTGTAACGAATGGTTTCTCATGTATTTGGATTATCTATATTATATATGTGTTTTGGCGGATTTTCTCCTTATGTGTGGTTTTCGTCTCCGTAGCTTTCGTTTTCGATCGTTTCGTCGTGATTTTCTAGCTTCTTCCTTAGAATCGTTAATCTTGGAGTAAGTCACTCATGACGAACTTCAAATCGCTCATATTTTAGAGTTAGAGTGATCTTAGAAGCCGTAGGAATCTTCCTAGAACTTCGCGCTTCAATTCGACACTTTTCGTGCACCTTAGTTGGTTCAAGAAGGGGGACCAACCGACTAGATTGAGATCTAGTCGGTCAGGAACTCTACTGGAACCGACTAGTTCATTGAATCAATTGTACATGAGTTACTGTTTACTCTTAGTCGGTCTAAGAACAACCACCGACCGACTAGATGTGAAACTAGTCGGTCAGAACTTGCTCTCAGACCGACTAGTTCCTTTGATAAATTTTACCTGAGTTACTGTTTATCGTTAGTCGGTTTATGAACACTCACCGACCGACTAGGTTGCAAACTAGTCGGTCGATGGGCCTTCACAGACCGACTAATTCACTACCCAGATTTATTCTCTTTTTCGATGCTTGATTTTAGTCGGTCACAGTTGGTCGACCGACCGACTAGTTGTTGAACTAGTCGGTCAACAACCCTTCTTTGACCGACTAATCGCTGTCGTAAACCTAGGGTTTGCCCAGCCGCCGACTTTTCCTATTTAAACCCCCCAAACGTTTTTCTTTCTTCTTTCATTTCTCCTGAGCCTCCTTCTTCCCCAAATAATCATCCATCTTCCCCTAGCCTTCCTCCTTCATCAAGAGCCCCTCTCCCTCTCCATTTAGGCCGGCCACCTCCTCTTGGCCGCCGAAAACCCCCAAAAAACCCCCAAAATCTCATTTCTCCACATTTTCTCCCCATTTCCAGATCTGAGCCCTAGTTTCCCGGATCGTTCTTCCTTTACCGTGCTTGCTCGGTATCGATCTTCCGCTTCCTACGGTAGTGTTTGAACCTTTAATATTTTCATCACCCACATTTGATATGTTGAAACCCTAATATAAATGGATGTTGTTTTGATGATTGTTTCTCCATAACAGCGACTTTTCCCGTAGATTAGCGTTTGTGAGACGAACCTTCGTGATCGTCATTCTCGGTGCTAGGCAAGTGAAACTTGCCACTTAGGGTTTTGGGCCATGTCGTAGGCCATTTGCTTGGTGTAGGCGTAAAAGAGACTAGGCGACGAAATGATACTCGCCTAGGCGCAATTTCAGGAACTAGCTTGACAACGAAGTTAGATCCGTCATTTATCATGTTGCATAAGTACTACCATGTCACGTTTAATTTTAATTAACGGTACGTGAATTAATTGTCATCCATGCTATCCATGTTGAATGTCGCATTCGTAGCACACGCTACAATACTTGTGTTTCCTGGCTCGTGTTCCAGAAGCGGGCCACATGTGTTGGTTGATAGCCAATGCCCGATCTACTTGTTTTCGGCTAGGCACCTGCGTTACAGGAATAACCCTACGCCATACGTGTTAAATACACTTCCTGGCTTGTGATCCAGAAGCGAGCATTCCGTGTTCGGGGTAATGCCCTGGATCGATACACGTGGAGGGGTAGGGATAAGCAGTCACCTCAGCTTACGAGTTGGCCTGATCAGCCACTCTAGCCAGCAGACGAAATCTCTGTGCACAACTTGTTTACTTGACGTGTTTACTTGACGTGATCACTTGACATGAACCACTTGACTTGTACTTGTCCGTGTTTTTACTTGTAAAACTTGTTATCCACGACATACTTGCTACTTGCTACTTGTACGTCCCTTTACTTGTCACTTCCATACTATACTTGCCATGTTATGCATCATACTATAACTGCTAGGTTGTTAGTGTACTTTCCTTTCAGTTTCTTGCCCAAGTCTTTTAGACTTGCTGGCATGTGCCCCTTGCTCTTTTGGGTGACACATGTTAGATCCCGAGCCTGAGAGTGCTGCGGAGGACGTGGTGTTTGCTGACGCTGAGTCAGAGCCTGCGTTCGTTGAGGAGTACGAGGACACGGGCGATCAGTCGTAGAGGCTGCTTGTGTTCTTTGTTTTAGACTGTTTTTGTTGTCGGTGCGTAGCACCAACACTCTGTTTATGTTTGTCCTTGTTGGCCTTGTTCTGGGCCTTTAGACTCTTTCTTTTAGCCTGGTGGCTTTTCTGGATGTTGAACTTATTTTTAATGTTAGACAATGCTGAGATTTGGAATCTTATTTCTGTTTTTCCTTGTGTTATTATCTTGTTCTGTTCGTGGTTACAGGGACCTGCACTTGTTTTACTGACGCTTATCGGGCGTGTAGCTTCACAGCTCCACACCCGTACGGACCTTCTCACGTCTCGCCTCCATTTTAGGGAAGCGGGGCGTGACAGGTTTTGTTGGTGGCCCATGCAGGTCCTTTTCTGTAACTGCGATTATCGGAATAACGATAATAATATTAGAATGTCCAATAAACTAAGTTCGATGTCCGAGTCATAAGCTATGAGTCTAATCTGTTTCGTTTTCTGTGTCATTAGATGGTAGGAAGGCGATTTACCCGTGGTGGTGGTAGCGCGCCCCCTCATGACGAGGAGCCTGAGCGGGAGCCCACCAATGGGGAGATGATGCGGATGATGCTTCAGATGATGCAGGTGCAGCAGGGCGTGCTCCTGCAAGTCCATAATGCTGCAGTTGCTCGAGCTACTCGTGCAATCCAGGATGCCCCTCGCTCCGAGCCGGGAGCGAAGCAATTTCGGGGGCTGGGTCCTGCTTATTTTGATGGGTCTGAGGGTCCTCTAGCTGCCGATGAGTGGATTCAGAACATTGAGGATAATTTGAAGATGGCGAAGATCAGCCCGGCTGGATGGGTTGATCTGGCAAAGAGGCAGCTCAAGGATAATGCTCGAAACTGGTGGGATGCGGAAGAGAAGATGCGGGTGGAGCCGATAGCTTGGGCTACCTTTAAGTCCAGGTTCGATGAGGAGTTCTTTCCGAAGGCTGCCAGGAAGGAGATGCTGCAGCGTTTTATTGAGCTGAAGCAAGGGAGCTCGTCGGTGGACCAGTACCATCAAGAGTTCACTAGGCTGAGTCGGTTCGCACCGAAGATGGTGCAGGATGCTGATGAGAGGGCTCAGAGGTTCCTGCAGGGACTTGCTTTGGAGCTTCAGAGTTTTGTGTCTTCCTCTGATCTGGACTCTTACCAGAAGGTTTTGGTAGCTGCGAGGAGGCAGGAGCTGAACCTGAGCCAGAGGAGAGGACATGTTGCTGGAGCTGGGAAGAGGCCTATGGAGCAGGCCAGTGCGGTGGTTAGGCCTGGTTTCAGGCCCAACCAGCCAGTTCAGTTTAAGAGGCCAGGAGGGCCTATTCAGAAGACTTGCCATTTCTGCGGCAAGATCGGGCATATCAAGGATCAGTGTAGGAGATTCCTGGGCCAGTGTGTTGTCTGTGGAGATCCTACTCATACCATGAAGGATTGTCCAAGGTCGAAGCAGCCTTGGAGGGCACCTGTTGCAGCACAGCCATTGCAGCAGAGAGCGTCTGTTCCTGCTGGACGTGGAGCAGCTCTTGTTCCACAGAGGCAGACTTTTCAGCAGGCTTTTCCATCGAGGAGGCATGCTTTTCTGATGACCGCTGTGGAGAGCGAGGCTGTGGATGAGGTTATCGTAGGTAATCCTCAATCTAGCTGTTACTTTCCTAGCTAGTTTTGATTGTTAGATTATGTTGGTTGCTTGCATATGATTGTTTGCTAGACTAGGGCTTGATTGTTAGACTGTTTGTAGGTGTGATTTTGGTGTGCACATTTCCTGCACGAATCCTCTTTGACTCAGGTGCATCGATGTGCATTATTTCTCGGAGCTTCGTGGAGAGGCATTCCTTGTCGATGTCCCCTCTTTCTAAGAGTTGGAATATCGTTACAGGGAATGGCGTGGTCTCGGTGCATCGTGGTTGCAATTCTTGCCCGTTGGTGGTTTGTGGACATGAGCTTTACGCTGATTTCATTGTCCACGACATCATCAACTATGATGCGGTCCTTGGGATGGATTGGCTTGTGAGCTTCTATGCTACGATCGACTGTCAGAGGAAGAAGGTGGTGTTCGAGATTCCCGGACATCCGGTATTTGAGTTTAGCCGGGGTAGCAGTTTGCTCGGTCCGGTCAGGTTTCGGGCCAGACCGGTGGAGATTGTGGCTATGCAGATGGAGCTGGAGAGGCCAGCGGTTGTGCGGGACTTTGATGACGTCTTCCCCGAGGAGATGTCTGGTTTGCCACCTGATCGAGCTCTCGAATTTTCGATTGATCTTACTCCGGGAGCGCAACCGATTTCGAAGGCGCCTTATCGTATGGCACCCGCTGAGTTGGAGGAATTGTGAAAGCAGCTGGATGAGCTTTTGCAGAAGGGTTATATCAATCCTAGTGTGTCTCCGTGGGGAGCACCGGTGCTGCTGGTGAGGAAGAAGGATGGTTCGTGTCGCATGTGCGTGGACTATCGGGAGCTGAATGCGGTGACCGTGAAGAATAAATACACGTTGCCTCGCATTGATGATATTTTTGATCAGCTTGGAGGTTCGAGGGTGTTTTCGAAGTTGGATCTGAGGAGTGGTTATCATCAGCTGAAGGTAAAGAAGGAAGATGTTCCGAAGACAGCGCTCAGGACGAAGTATGGACACTATGAGTTTGTGGTTATGCCTTTCGGTGTAACAACGCACCCGCAGTTTTCATGAATTTGATGAACCTGATTTTCTACGACTTTTTAGATAAGTTTGTCGTTATCTTTATTGACGATATTCTGATCTATTCTAAGTCGGAGGAAGAGCATGCCTCGCACTTGAGGACGGTGTTGGAGATTTTGAGGAGGCATCATTTGTATGCTAAGTTTTTGAAGTGCGAGTTTTGGCTGGACAGAGTTGCTTTTCTCAGGCATGTGGTGACTGGAGATGGTATTTTAGTGGATCCCGAGAAGATCAAGGCTATTCGGGAATGGCCTGTTCCGCAGTCAGCGTCTGAGATCCGGAGTTTCCTTGGGCTTGCTGGTTACTATCGGCGTTTCATTAAGGACTTTTCCCGTATTGCTGAGCCGATGACCAAATTGACGTGGAAGGATGTACCTTTTGTTTGGTCGGGTGATTGTGAGAATGCTTTTGGTGTTCTGAGGGAGAGATTGACGACTGCCCCTATTCTTGTTGTGCCTATCGCAGTGGAGGATTTGAGATCTTTTGCGATGCTTCTGGAAAGGGTCTCGGTTGTGTGTTGCATCAGCACGGGCATGTTGTGGCGTATGCTTCGCGTCATCTCAAGACTCATGAGAATAATTACCCGACGCATGATTTGGAGTTGGCTGCTGTCGTGTTTGCGCTCAAGATTTGGAGGCACTTCCTGTTGAGTGAGAAAGTGAAGATCTTCACCGATCACAAAAGCTTGAAGTATATTTTTACTCAGAAGGAGCTCAACATGCGACATCATCGATGGTTGGAGCTCATGGCGGATTATGAGATTGATTTGCAGTATCACACTGGCAAGGTGAATGTGGTTCCTGATGCGCTGAGTAGGCTTCCAGCGGTGATGATTTTGACCTCGCAGTGGAGATTGCAGCAGGATTTTTGCGAGTCTGGTGTTGAGATTGCTCTTCCTGGGGAGGCTTCTTCGTTGATGTGTATGCAGATACAGTCGACGATCGTGGATCGAATCAAGGCTGGTCAGGCTGGAGACCCAAAGTTGGTGAAGATTCGGGAGCAGGTGGAAGCCGGTCTGCGGACTGACTTCTTGATTCATGAGGATGGCTCGCTGAGGTTTGGAGCCAGGTTGTGTGTGCCAGCTGGGGATATCAGAGAGGAGTTGTTGGTGGGGGCACACAGTTCGATGTATTCTGTGCATCCTGGTGGGACCAAGATGTACAAGGATCTTCGTCTGAACTATTGGTGGCATGGTATGAAGAGGAGCGTGGCTTGGAGTGTAGCCAATTGCCTGGTTTGCCAGCAGGTAAAGGCGGATCATCAGCGTACGGCAGGGTTGCTACAACCGCTTCCGATTCCAGAGTGGAAGTGGCAACACATCACTATGGATTTCGTGACTGGACTACCTTGGAGTCCGAAGCAGAATGACGCGATTTGGGTGATCGTAGATCGATTGACCAAATCCGTGCACTTTATTCCGTTCCGAGTAGGACAGTCCACTGAGGCGCTAGCGAGGAGATACATGGAGGTAAATTCTTTTACTCTCCGTTTCTATTTCCTTTTCCTAGTTTGGATAGTGATGTAACGTGAATCGTGCAGGAGATCGTACGACTTCACGGAGTCCCTGTGAGTATCGTGTCGGACAGAGACACGAGGTTCACATCTCAGTTCTGGCAGAGTTTGCAGAAGAGTTTGGGTACGCGTCTGAGTTTCAGCACGGCGTACCATCCGCAGACGGATGGCCAGTCCGAGAGGACGATTCAGATCTTGGAGGACATGCTGAGGGCGTGCATGTTGGATTTCAAGGGTTCGTGGGAGGACCATCTACATCTAGTAGAGTTTTCCTACAGCAACAGCTTCCAGGCGAGTATTGGCATGGCGCCTTTTGCCGCGCTGTATGGGAGGAAATGTCGGTCGCCATTGAGTTGGGATGACATTGGTGATCGGGAGCTGTTGGGACCTGAGATGATTGTGGAGGCCGTGGATGTTGTCAGGAACATTCGGGAGATGTTGAGGATTGCTCAGGACCGTTTTAAGCATTGGGCGGATGCTAAACGGCGTCCTTTGGAGTTTCAGCCAGGCGACCATGTGTTCTTGAAGATTTCCCCGAATCGTGGTGTGATTCGCTTTGGGAAGCGAGGGAAGTTGAGCCCGTGATACATTGGACCGTTTGACATTCTGGAGAAAGTTGGTGAGGTAGCCTACCGCTTAGCCTTGCCGCCATCTTTGGAAGGAGTTCACAATGTTTTCCATGTGTCGCAGCTTCGTCGATACATTAGCGATCCATCTCATGCTGTGGATTTCTCGGAGATTATCGTTCGCCCTGATATGACGTATGACCAGCAGCCAGTGCAGATTCTGGACAGGCGTCAGAAGTCACTCCGGAACAAGGTTGTCAATCTTGTGAGGGTGATGTGGTGACACGGCTCGCCAGGAGAGTCTACTTGGGAGATTGAGGATGAGATGCGAGAGCGCTACCCACTTTTGTTCCCGGACACGTGAGTGTTGGGAAATTCAGAGGACGGAATTTTTCTTAAGTTGGGGAGGATGTAACGACTGGTTTCTCATGTATTTGGATTTTCTATATTATATATGTGTTTTGGCGGATTTTCTCCTTATGTGTGGTTTTCGTCTCCGTAGCTTTCGTTTTCGATCGTTTCGTCGTGATTTTCTAGCTTCTTCCTTAGAATCGTTAATCTTAGAGTAAGTCGCTCATGACGAACTTCAAATCGCTCATATTTTAGAGTTAGAGTGATCTTAGAAGCCGTAGGAATCTTCCTAGAACTTCGCGCTTCATTTCGGCACTTTTCGTGCACCTTAGTTGGTTCAAGAAGGGGGACCAACCGACTAGATTGAGATCTAGTCGGTCAGGAACTCTACTGGAACCGACTAGTTCATTGAATCAATTGTACATGAGTTACTGTTTACTCTTAGCCGGTCTAAGAACAACCACCGACCGACTAGATGTGAAACTAGTCGGTCAAAACTTGCTCTCAGACCGACTAGTTCCTTTGATAAATTTTACCTGAGTTACTGTTTATCGTTAGTCGGTTTATGAACACTCACCGACCGACTAGGTTGCAAACTAGTCGGTCGACGGGCCTTCACAGACCGACTAATTCACTGCCCAGATTTATTCTCTTTTTCGATGCTTGATTTTAGTCGGTCACAGTTGGTCGACCGACCGACTAGTTGTTGAACTAGTCGGTCAACAAGCCTTCTTTGACCGACTAATCGCTGTCGTAAACCTAGGGTTTGCCCAGCCGCCGACTTTTCCTATTTAACCCCCCCAAACGGTTTTCTTTCTTCTTTCATTTCTCCTGAGCCTCCTTCTTCCCCAAATCATCATCCATCTTCCTCTAGCTTTCCTCCTTCATCAAGAGCCCCTCTCCCTCTCCATTTAGGCCGGCCACCTCCTCTAGGCCGCCGGAAAACCCCCAAAAAACCCCCAAAATCTCATTTCTCCATATTTTCTCCCCATTTCCAGATCTGAGCCCTAGTTTCCCGGATCGTTCTTCCGTTGCCGTGCTTGCTCGGTATCGATCTTCCGCTTCATACGGTAGTGTTCGAACCTTTAATATTTTCATCACCCACATTTGATATTTTGAAACCCTAATATAAATGGATGTTGTTTTGATGATTGTTTCTCCATAACAGCGACTTTCCCCGTAGATTAGCGTTTGTGAGACGAACCTTCGTGATCGTCATCCTCGGTGCAAGGCAAGTGAAACTTGCCACTTAGGGTTTTGGGCCATGTCTTAGGCCATTTGCTTGTTGTAGGCGTAAAAGAGACTAGGCGACGAAATGATACTCGCCTAGGCGCAATTTCAGGAACTAGCTTGACAACAAAGTTAGATCCGTCATTTATAATGTTGCATAAGTACTACCATGTCACGTTTAATTTTAATTAACGGTACGCGAATTAATTGTCATCAATGCTATCCATGTTGAATGTCGCATTCGTAGCACACGCTACAATACTTGTGTTTCCTGGCTCGTGTTCCAGAAGCGGGCCACGTGTGTTGGTTGATAGCCAATGCCCGATCTACTTGTTTCTGGCTAGGCACCTGCGTTGCAGGCATAAGCCTACGCCATACGTGTTAAATACACTTCCTGGCTCGTGATCCAGCAGTGAGCATTCCATGTTCGAGGTAATGCCCTGGCTCGAAACACGTGGAGGGGTAGGGATAAGCGGTCACCTGAGCTTACGAGTTAGCCCGATCAGCCACTCTAGCCAGCAGACGAAATCTCTGTGCACAACTTGTTTACTTGACGTGTTTACTTGACGTGATCATTTGACGTGAACCACTTTACTTGTACTTGTCCGTGTTTTTACTTGTAAAACTTGTTATCCACGACATACTTGCTACTTGCTACTTGTACTTCCCTTTACTTGTCACTTCCATACTATACTTGCCATGTTATGCATCATACTATAACTGCTAGGTTGTTAGTGTACTTTCCTTTCAGTTTCCTTGCCCAAGTCTTTTAGACTTGTTGACATGTGCCCCTTGCTCTTTTGGGTGACACATGTTAGATCCCGAGCCTGAGAGTGCTGCGGAGGACGTGGTGTTTGCTGACGCTGAGTCAGAGCCTGCGTTCGTTGAGGAGTACGAGGACACGGGCGATCAGTCGTAGAGGCTGCTTGTGTTCTTTGTTTTAGACTGTTTTTGTTGTTGGTGCGTAGCACCAATACTCTGTTTATGTTTGTCCTTGTTGGCCTTGTTCTGGGCCTTTAGACTCTTTCTTTTAGCCTAGTGGCTTTTCTGGATGTTGAACTTATTTTTAATGTTGGACAATGCTGAGATTTGGAATCTTATTTCTGTTTCTCCTTGTGTTATTATCCTGTTCTATTCGTGGTTACAGGGACCTGCACTTGTTTTACTGACGCTTATCGGGCGTGTAGTTTCACAGCTCCACACCCGTACGGACCTTCTCACGTCTCACCTCCATTTTAGGGAAGCGGGGCGTGACAGAATTCGCTATCATCCCTGCTGAGTCACTCGAAGAAGCGACGTTATTTTTGCGTCGCCTGCATGCCCTAACTCAAATCTGACGGCAACTGTGCAAAAGAAAACAAAATCAACTGGGAGATTAAACAAAGCGATCGAAACTTGTTTCACTGACGTGGACAAATTTTTAAGGGGTTTCTTTGTGCACCGACAGCTTATAATTGAGTTTTGAACTGGAATTACTTAACGCACAGACCAGTGTCCTATTTGACATCCAGGAGTTGGATCGAGACACTGTTTGTATCAGATTGGAGCTGATGACGTGCTAATTGACAGAGATGCCTATACAGACACGAACTAAGCATTTCTAAACCATTTACTCTTTATATTCGTGTATTAGTGTAACATTCTCTGTAGGGGAAACTTTACATATTTTGTGACTATTTTGGACTTGTCTGGTTGGGCTAGACAAGAGGGTCTTGACGTGTTGTTGCAGTCAAGATACGCATTTACTAGGTTGATAGGGTTCTGCACTTTGTTGAGTGTGGTACAGTCTAGGTGGGGAGTTGGAGCTAGGACCCCATTGTAGGTGTACAGAAGGAACTTTTTATTGCTAGTATTTGTTTGGGGCTGGACGTAGGTCGTTGATGCGACCGAACCAGGGTAAATCTGTGCGTACTCTGTGATTGTCTCTTATTTACTCTGGTTGTGCCTTTAACTGCTTGAGATTTCTCGTGGATTGCGAGAGAATTTTTTTATTAGCCTATTCACCCCCCTCTAGGCTAGGATCTAGATCCAACAAGTGGTATCAGAGCAGGTTTTAGGTTGTAGCCTAAGATTGACCATGGATCTCATAGATAGTGCTTTACTGAGGGTCAATCTATTTCACGTCCATCTAGATTTAATGGAGTAGATTATGCTTATTGGAAAAGTCTTATAAGAGTCTACTTGATTTCTATTGATTATAAAGCTGGGAAAATTGTTGAAAAAGGCAATAAACCACCTATCATTAAAATTGAAAATACTGAGATGCTTAAACCTGATGATAAATGGGATGATAATGATTGGAGGCTTTATTCTCTTAATGCTAAAGCTATGAATGCTCTCATTTGTTCATTAGATAAATCTAAATTCAATCGTATCTCATATTGTCTAACTGCGCAGGAAATATGGCATACATTGGAGGTGACGCACGAGGAAACGTCACAGTGAAAGAGTCTAGACTTGCACTTCTGAGCACAGAGTACGAGGGATTTCGCATGCTACCATCAGAGACCATATCAGAGATGTTTGCGAGGTTCACCAACATTGTCTACAAGTCTAGCTCGCTTGGTAAGCCATATTATAGTCTTGAACAGGTGAGGAAATTATTAAGAGCGCTGCCAAGCTCTTTCAGACCTAAAGTCACTGCCATCCAAGAAGCGAAGAATCTATCACAGATGAGGGTGGAGGACTACAAAATGTCCCACGAGCTTGAACTGCAAAATATTGAAGAAAGAGAGAAACATGAGGAGAAGGAAAAAGCTTCAAAGCCACTTGCTCTAAAAGCTAGCGAAGATGAAGATGATGAGGAGGAGATGTCGCTAATGGTTAGAAATTTTAGAAAGTTCGTCAAAACTCCTCAAGGAAGATCAGAAATGCATAGAAGGTTTTGTCACGACCCGCTTCCCTAAAATGGAGGCGAGACGTGAAAAGGTCCGCACGAGAGTGGAGCTGTGAAGCCCCAAACCCGATAAGCGTCCACAAATACATAAACAGGTCCCTGTAACCACAACAGAATAACAATAATAACGCAAGGAGAGACTGAAATAAAATTCCACATCTCACAAATTGTCCAACATCAACAAAAGTCCAACATCCAGAAAAGCCACCAGGCTAAAAGAAAAGAGTCCAAGGCCTAGAACAAGGCCAACAAAAGCAGCGTCATAACAAGGTATAGGTGCTACACACCGATAACAAAACACTATCTAACAAAAGTAAAACACAACGAAGACACTAGGACTGGTCCCCAGTGTCCACGTACTCCCCGTCAAACACAAGCTCGGGCTCGGCGTCAGCAAACACCTCGTCCTCAACAAGGTACTCAGGCTCAGGATCTAACATGTGTCACCCAAAAGAGTAAAGGGGCACATGTCAGCAAGTCTAAAAGACTTGGGCAAGGAAACTGAAAGTAAGGCAACTAGCAACCTAGCAGTTATAGTAATAAGCAATGACATGGCAGTTAAGCATGATGCAGCAGTTTAAAAGAGAGACAAGCACGCACGTTGTAGCGAAAGCTACCAATTCACTAATCACTATTCGCTTATCACTTATCACTTATCACTTATCACTTAGTGCATAGAGAGTCCACCTGCTGGCCAGCTCGTGGCTCAGGCCGCTTATCTCGTATCACTAATAAACACTTATCACGATCATCACTTAGTGCATAGAGAGTCCACCTGCTGGCCAGCTCGTGGCTCAGGCCGCTTATCTCTATCACTAATAAACACTTGTGCACTAGAGAGTCCACCTGCTGGCCGGAGTGGCGGATCAGGCCAACTCGGGGCTCAGTCCGCTTATCTCTTACCCCACCCATATGTGTCGAGCGTTGGGGTTTCCAACTACAGGGCTTGCTTCTGGAACACGAGCCAGGAAAATAATAGCGTTGTAGCGTGTGCTACGCAATCACAATAATTAATCACTATGCGATGCCAGGAACAGACATTAGCGTACAGTTAATCGAATTTAAACGTGACAGGCAATATGCAATGGCATGAACATATTCGCGTACCGTTAATTTAAAGTAAACGTGACATACAAGCATGATGAGGGTGACGGACCAAGCTTCGTTGTCAAGCTAGGTCAATGGCGTCTAAACGGCTATCCTTTCACCGTCTAGTCTCTTTTACGCTAAAGCAAGGTAAATGGCCTAAGACATGGCCCAAATCAAAAGATGCAAGTTTCACTTGCCTATCACCGGGGATGACGGTTACGAAAGTTCGTTTCCGCGGATGCTAGCCTACGGGGAATCGCTGTTAAGGGGGAAACAAACATCAAACACATGAAATTAATTAGGGTTTCATAAAAATTACAATAGGATATGAAAACAACGGTAGATCGATTTCTTACCGAGAGGAGGCGGAAGAAACACTCCGGGGAACCCTAGGATCAGATTTGGAGAAGATTGGAGAAGTTTGGGGAAACTAGGGTTTTGGGGGATTTGGGGATTTTGATGGGTTTTGGTGAGATTTTGGGGAAGATGAGAGGTAGATGGAGTGAATGGATGGTTTGGATGATGGATTTAGGGCTTGGAATGGAGAAATGAAGCTTGGAGGAAGATGGGGGCTGAAGGGGGAAGATTTTAGGGTTTTGGGTCGTGTTGGAGAAGATGAAATCGTTTGGGTTGGGTTTAAATAGGATGGGCTGGCGGCTGCCCAGAAATTAGGGTTTTAACACTGGTTAGTCGGTCAAAGAGCAACCACTGACCGACTAGTTTGGCAACTAGTCGGTCGGTCGACCAACGCAGACCGACTAAGTGCAAACAGTAACTCCTGAACGAAAATAGGATTTTAGAGTTAGTCGGTCCATGAACAAATACTGACCGACTAGTTTAGCATCTAGTCGGTCGATGAACGTTCTTAGACCGACTAAGAGTAAACAGTAGCTGATACAAAAATAAGATGATGAGTTAGTCGGTTCAAGAAGCATTGCTGACCGACTAGTTTGCAACCTAGTCGGTCAACCAACGTTCTTAGACCGACTAACGATAAACAGTAACTCCTGAATAATTTTAGAAAGCCAACTAGTCGGTCCAAGAAGGATTGCCGACCGACTGGATCGTCATCTAGTCGGTCGGTGGCCCTTCGTACACCGACTAATGAGCACCAAAAGTTCCGATACGGAGCGCGGGGCCCCGGGATCGATTCCTAAGACTCCTAGGCTTGATCTAACAGTTAGATACGACCGTTATGAAGTCCGTCACGAATGACTTACTTCGAAATCGACAATCCTAAGGAAGAAACGAGAAAATACAACGAATCGATCGAAAATGAAAACTACGGAGACGAAAACCACACAAGAGGAGAAAATCCACCAAAACATATATTATATTATATTATATCCAGATACAAGAAAAGCAGTCGTTACATCCTCCCCAACTTAAGAAAAATTCCGTCCTCGGAATTTCCAAAAACTCACGAGTCCGGAAACAAAAGTGGGAAACGCTCTCACATCTCATCCTCATTCTCCCAAGTAGACTCTCCAGGTGAACCGTGTCGCCACATCACCCTCACAAGATTGACAATCTTGTTCCGAAGCGATTTCTGACGCCTGTCCAGAATCTGCACTGGATGCTGGTCATACGTCATATCGGGGCGAACGGTAATCTCCGAAAAATCCACCGCATGAGACGGATCGCTAATGTATCGACGAAGCTGCGACACATGGAAAACATTGTGAACTCCTTCCAAAGATGGCGGCAAGGCCAAGCGATACGCTACCTCGCCAACCCTCTCCAAAACGTCAAACGGTCCAATGTATCGCGGGCTCAACTTTCCACGCTTCCCGAAACGAATCACACCACGATTCGGGGAAATCCTCAAGAACACATGGTCGCCCGGCTGAAACTCCAAAGGACGACGTTTAGCATCTGCCCAATGCTTAAAACGGTCCTGAGCAATCCTCAACCTCTCCCGAATATTCCTGACGACATCCACGGCCTCCACGATCATTTCAGGTCCCAACAACTCCCGATCACCAACGTCATCCCAACTCAATGGTGATCGACATTTCCTCCCATAAAGAGCGGCGAAAGGCGCCATGCCAATACTCGCCTGGAAGCTGTTGTTGTAAGAGAACTCCACCAAATGCAGATGGTCCTCCCACGAACCCTTGAAATCCAACATGCACGCCCTCAGCATGTCTTCCAAAATCTGAATCGTCCTCTCGGACTAGCCATCCGTCTGCGGATGGTACGCCGTGCTGAAACTCAGACGCGTACCCAAGCTCTTCTGCAAACTCTGCCAGAACTGAGATGTGAACCTCGTGTCTCTGTCAGACACGATACTCACGGGGACTCCATGAAGTCGCACAACCTCCTGCACGATTCACGTTACATCACTATCCAAACTAGGAAAAGGAAATAAAACGGAGAGTAAAAAGAATTTTACCTCCATATATCTCCTCGCTAGCGCCTTAGTGGACTATCCCACTCGGAACGGAATAAAATGCGCAAATTTGGTCAACCGATCCACGATTACCCAAATCGCGTCATTCTGCTTCGGACTCCGAGGTAGTCCAGTCACGAAATCCATAGTGATGTGTTGCCATTTCCACTCCGGAATCGGAAGCGGTTGTAGCAACCCGGCCGTACGCTTATGCTCCGCCTTCACTTGCTGGCAAACCAAGCACTTGGCTACACTCCGAGCCACGCTCCTCTTCATATCATGCCACCAATAATTCAGACGAAGATCCTGGTACATCTTGGTGCCACCAGGATGCACAGAATACGGCGAACTGTGTGCCTCCACCATCAGCTCCTCTCTGATATCCCCAGCTGGCACACACAACCTGGCTCCAAACCTCAACGAGCCATCCTCATGAATCAAAAAGTCAGTCCGCAGACCGGCTTCCACCTGCTCCCGAATCCTCACCAGCTTCAGATCCTCAGCCTGGCCAGCCTTAATCCGATCCACGATCGTCGACTGTACCTGCATGTACATCAACGACGAAGCCTCTCCAGGAAGAACAATCTCCACACCAGACTCGCAAAAATCCTGCTGCAATCTCCACTGCGAGGTCAAAATCATCACCGCTGGAAGCCTACTCAAAGCATCTGGAACCACATTCACCTTGCCAGGGTGGAACTGCAAATCAATCTCATAATCCGCCATAAGCTCCAACCATCGACGCTGTCGCATGTTGAGCTCCTTCTGAGTGAAAATATACTTCAAGCTTTTGTGATCGGTGAAAATCTTCACTTTCTCACTCAACAAGAAGTGCCTCCAAATCTTAAGAGCAAACACAACGGCAGCCAACTCCAAATCATGCGTCGGATAATTCTTCTCATGAACCTTAAGCTGACGAGACGCATACGCCACAACGTGCCCGTGCTGATGTAACACATAACCGAGACCCTTGCCAGAAGCATCGCAAAAGATCTCAAATCCACCGCTGCGATCAGGCACAACAAGAATAGGGGCAGTCGTCAACCTCTCCTTCAGAATACCAAAAGCACTCTCACAATCACCCGACCAAACAAAAGCAACATCCTTCCGCGTCAACCTGGTCATCGGCTCAGCAATACGAGAAAAGTCCTTAATGAATCGCCGATAATAACCAGCAAGTCCAAGAAAACTCCGAATCTCAGACGCAGACGACGGAACAGGCCACTCCCTGATGGCCCTAATCTTCTCAGGATCCACTGAAATACCATCTCCAGTCACCACATGCCCGAGAAAAGCAACTCGATCCAGCCAAAACTCGCACTTTGAAAACTTAGCATACAACCGATGCTTCCTCAAAATCTCCAACACCGTCCTTAAGTGCGAGGCATGCTCTTCCTCCGACTTCGAATAGATTAGAATGTCGTCAATAAAGATAATGACAAACTTATCCAAAAAGTCGTAGAAAATCAGGTTCATCAGATTCATGAAAACTGCGGGCGCGTTAGTTACACCGAAAGGCATAACCACGAACTCATAGTGTCCATACTTCGTCCTGAACGCTGTCTTCGGAACATCTCCCTTCTTCACCTTCAACTGATGGTAACCACTCCTCAAATCCAATTTAGAAAACACCCTCGAACCTCCAAGCTGATCAAAAATATCATCGATGCGAGGCAACGGGTATTTATTCTTAATGGTCACCGCATTCAACTCCCGATAGTCCACGCACATGCGACGCGAACCATCCTTCTTCTTAACCAGCAACACCGGTGCTCCCCACGGAGACACGCTAGGATTAATATAACCCTTCTGCAAAAGCTCATCCAACTGCTTCCGCAACTCTTCCAACTCTGCAGGTGCCATACGATACGGCGCCTTCGAAATCGGCTGCGCACCTGGAACAAGATCGATAGAAAATTCCAAAGCTCGATCAGGCGGCAAACCAGACATCTCCTCGGGGAAGACGTCGCCAAAATCTCGCACCACAGCTGGCCACTCCAGCTCCATCTGCATAGCCACAGCCTCCACCGGCCTGGCCCGAAATCTGACAGGACCAAGCGAACTGCTACCACGACTGAACTCAAATACTGGATGTCCGGGAATCTCGAACACCACCTTCTTCCTTCGACAGTCGATCGTAGCATAGAAGCTCGCAAGCCAGTCCATCCCAAGAACTGCATCATAGTTGATTATGTCGTGGACAATGAAATCAGCACAAAGCTCACGTCCACAAACCACCCACGGGTAAGAATTGCACCCACGATGCACCGAGACTACACCGTTCCCTGTGACAATATTCCAACTCTTGGGAAGAGGGGACGTCGACAAGGAATGCCTCTCCACGAAGCTCCGAGAAATAATGCACATCGATGCACCAGAGTCAAAGAGGACTCGTTCAGGAAATGTGCAAACCAAAATCACACCTAACAATCAATTAACAATCAAACCCTAGTCTAGCAAACAAACATGTTCAAGCAAACAACATAATCTAACAATCAAAACCAGCTAGGAAAGTAACAGCTAGATTGAGGATTACCTGCGATAACCCCATCCACAGCCTCGCTCTCCGCAGCGGTCATCAGAAAAGCCTGCCTCCTCGGCGGAACAGCCTGCCGAAAAGCCTGCCCCTGCGGAACAAGAGCCGCTCCACGACCAGCAGGAACAGACGCTCGCTGCTGCAACGGCTGTACTGCAACAGGCGCCTTCCAAGGCTGCTTCAACCTCGGGCACTCCCTGAGAACATGGGCGGGATCTCCACAGGCAATACATTGCCCCAAGAACCTCCTACACGATTCCTTGACATGGCCCTCCTTGCCACAGAAATGGCAAGTCCTCCGAACGGGCCCTCCTAGCCTCTTGAACTGAGCAGGCTGGTTCGGCCTGAATCCAGTCCTAACCACAGCTCTCGCCTGCTCCACAGGCCTCTTCCCAGCGCCAACAACAGACCCTCTCCTCTGGTTCACGAGCAGCTCCTGCCTCTTGGCAGCGACCAGAACCTTCTGATAAGATTCTCGGTCAGAAGAGGTCACAAAACTCTGGAGCTCTGAAGCAAGCCCCTGCAGGAACCTCTGAGCCCTCTCCTCAGCGTCCTGCACCATCTTTGGTGCAAACCGACTCAGCCTCATGAACTCTTGGTGATACATGTCCACCGACGAGTTCCCATGCTTCAAATCGATAAAACGCTGCAGCATCTCCTCCCTGGCAGCCTTCGGGAAGAACGCACCCTCAAATCTAGCCTTGAAGGTAGCCCAGACGATCGGCTCCACCAACATCTTCTCTTCCGCATCCCACCAATTCCGAGCATTATCCTTGAGTTGCCTCTTCGCCAAATCAACCCATCCAGCCGAGGTGATCTTGGCCATCTTCAGATTGTCCTCAATGTTCCGAATCCACTCATCGGCAGCCAGAGGACCCTCAGAACCATCAAAATATGCGGGACCCAGCTCCCGAAATTGCTTCGCTCCTGGCTCAGAGCGAGGGGCATCCGGAAGGGCCTGGGCAGCTCGAGCAAGTGGAGCATTCTGGACTTGCAAAAGCACGCCCTGCTGCACTTGCATCATCTGGAGCATCATCCGCATCATCTCACCGCTGGTGGGTTTCTGCTCAGGCTCCTCATCATGAGGGAGCGCACCACTACCCCCACCACGGGTGAAACGCCTTCCTGCCATCTAATGACACAGAGAACGAATCAGATTAGACTCATAGCCTATGACTCGGACGTCGAACTTAGTTTATTGGACATTCTAATATTATTATCGCTATTCCAAAAATCGCAGTTACAGAAGGACCTGCATGGGCCACCACTAAAACCTGTCACGACCCGCTTCCCTAAAATGGAGGCGAGACGTGAAAAGGTCCGCACGAGAGTGGAGCTGTGAAGCCCCAAACCCGATAAGCGTCCACAAATACATAAACAGGTCCCTGTAACCACAACAGAATAACAATAATAACGCAAGGAGAGACTGAAATAAAATTCCACATCTCACAAATTGTCCAACATCAACAAAAGTCCAACATCCAGAAAAGCCACCAGGCTAAAAGAAAAGAGTCCAAGGCCCAGAACAAGGCCAACAAAAGCAGCGTCATAACAAGGTATAGGTGCTACGCACCGATAACAAAACATTATCTAACAAAAGTAAAATACAACGAAGACACTAGGACTGGTCCCCAGTGTCCACGTACTCCCCGTCAAACACAAGCTCGGGCTCGGCGTCAGCAAACACCTCGTCCTCAACAAGGTACTCAGGCTCAGGATCTAACATGTGTCACCCAAAAGAGTAAAGGGGCACATGTCAGCAAGTCTAAAAGACTTGGGCAAGGAAATTGAAAGTAAGGCAACTAGCAACCTAGCAGTTATAGTAATAAGCAATGACATGACAGTTAAGCATGATGTAGCAGTTTAAAAGAGAGACAAGCACGCACGTTGTAGCGAAAGCTACCAATTCACTAATCACTATTCGCTTATCACTTATCACTTATCACTTATCACTTATCACTTAGTGCATAGAGAGTCCACCTGCTGGCCAGCTCGTGGCTCAGGCCGCTTATCTCGTATCACTAATAAACACTTATCACGATCATCACTTAGTGCATAGAGAGTCCACCTGCTGGCCAGCTCGTGGCTCAGGCCGCTTATCTCTATCACTAATAAACACTTGTGCACTAGAGAGTCCACCTGCTGGCCGGAGTGGCGGATCAGGCCAACTCGGGGCTCAGTCCGCTTATCTCTTACCCCACCCATATGTGTCGAGCGTTGGGGTTTCCAACTACAGGGCTTGCTTCTGGAACACGAGCCAGGAAAATAATAGCGTTGTAGCGTGTGCTACGCAATCACAATAATTAATCACTATGCGATGCCAGGAACAGACATTAGCGTACAGTTAATCGAATTTAAACGTGACAGGCAATATGCAATGGCATGAACATATTCGCGTACCGTTAATTTAAAGTAAACGTGACATACAAGCATGATGAGGGTGACGGACCAAGCTTCGTTGTCAAGCTAGGTCAATGGCGTCTAAACGGCTATCCTTTCACCGTCTAGTCTCTTTTACGCTAAAGCAAGGTAAATGGCCTAAGACATGGCCCAAATCAAAAGATGCAAGTTTCACTTGCCTATCACCGGGGATGACGGTTACGAAAGTTCGTTTCCGCGGATGCTAGCCTACGGGGAATCGCTGTTAAGGGGGAAACAAACATCAAACACATGAAATTAATTAGGGTTTCATAAAAATTACAATAGGATATGAAAACAACGGTAGATCGATTTCTTACCGAGAGGAGGCGGAAGAAACACTCCGGGGAACCCTAGGATCAGATCTGGAGAAGATTGGAGAAGTTTGGGGAAACTAGGGTTTTGGGGGATTTGGGGATTTTGATGGGTTTTGGTGAGATTTTGGGGAAGATGAGAGGTAGATGGAGTGAATGGATGGTTTGGATGATGGATTTAGGGCTTGGAATGGAGAAATGAAGCTTGGAGGAAGATGGGGGCTGAAGGGGGAAGATTTTAGGGTTTTGGGTCGTGTTGGAGAAGATGAAATCGTTTGGGTTGGGTTTAAATAGGATGGGCTGGCGGCTGCCCAGAAATTAGGGTTTTAACACTGGTTAGTCGGTCAAAGAGCAACCACTGACCGACTAGTTTGGCAACTAGTCGGTCGGTCGACCAACGCAGACCGACTAAGTGCAAACAGTAACTCCTGAACGAAAATAGGATTTTAGAGTTAGTCGGTCCATGAACAAATACTGACCGACTAGTTTAGCATCTAGTCGGTCGATAAACGTTCTTAGACCGACTAAGAGTAAACAGTAGCTGATACAAAAATAAGATGATGAGTTAGTCGGTTCAAGAAGCATTGCTGACCGACTAGTTTGCAACCTAGTCGGTCAACCAACGTTCTTAGACCGACTAACGATAAACAGTAACTCCTGAATAATTTTAGAAAGCCAACTAGTCGGTCCAAGAAGGATTGCCGACCGACTGGATCGTCATCTAGTCGGTCGGTGGCCCTTCGTACACCGGCTAATGAGCACCAAAAGTTCCGATACGGAGCGCGGAGCCCCGGGATCGATTCCTAAGACTCCTAGGCTTGATCTAACAGTTAGATACGACCGTTATGAAGTCCGTCACGAATGACTTACTTCGAAATCGACAATCCTAAGGAAGAAACGAGAAAATACGACGAATCGATCGAAAATGAAAACTACGGAGACGAAAACCACACAAGAGGAGAAAATCCACCAAAACATATATTATATTATATTATATCCAGATACAAGAAAAGCAGTCGTTACAGGTTCATTCGCTCTAACACTTTTAATTATGATAAAAATTCTTCTGAACAAGAATTTGCTAATAGAGTTGAATGCTTCAAATGCAGGAAAAAGGGGCACTTCACGAAGCAATGCAGACAAGAGACTGCTCAGGTTGCCAAAGATAAAGGAAAAGCCAAGATGCTAACTTGGGACATGGACAACGAAGCTGAGGATGAGGATGAAGAGGTGGTAGCCCACACCGCTGTCGTCTGCTTAATGGCAAAAAGCGATGAGGTAAATTTCTTCACTAAAGCCGAATTGTTTGATGTTTGTAAAGGAATGCAAAATGAAATTAATGAGTTAGAACTCACGTTGAATGACTATAGAGATGCTAGCTTTAAATTACAAAAAGAAATTTGTGATATTTCTGAAGAAGATGACATCCTTAAAGAAAAACTTAAAGAACGTGATTCTACCATTGCCATTATGAAAAAGAAAAAATCATGCTTTAATGAAGAAATTGATTGTCTCTCTTGTCCTTCCTTACTGAATGAAATTAGTATGCTTTAGCTAGATTTGACTAAACTCGAAATTGAAAAAGACTATGTGATTAAAGATCTTAGTGATAAGTTGTGCATGTTAAATAACGAACTTAAAAAGAAAATGGATGAATTTGAAAAGAAGGAAGAGGAAAACAAGAGAGCTTTTATAAGTAAGTGTACTTTGCTTGTGGATGAAAATGTGCTATTAAAATCCAAAGTCTCTAGCCTTGAATTATCCATTAAGAAGTTCTCTATATGAAAACAATCGTTAGATACTATTTTAGAGAATCAATTTATATGGCAATAATAGACGAGGACTTGCATTAAATTCTAAAACTGCTAAAAAGCATGTCTTTAAGAAATTCCACAATGTACCCTCTATTGTGAAAAATATGCATGCAAAGTGCTTTACTTGTGATAGTGTTGGTCACACATCCTATTATTGTAAGTTTAGGAATACGAACATAAAGTTCAAACAAGTGTGGGTTCCTAAAAATTTAATGGCTAACACTAGTGGACCTTGTTGGATTACAAGGTCACACTTAACACCTTTCATGTAGGTGAGATGGAGATTTGGCGAGGAGCAATAAATTGAAAGTTTCATTCTTTTAGCTCCTTAGTCAAATAGTGACACCAAGGTATGTTTCTTTTCCCTCTTTGCATTCATTGCACACCTTCATAGTTTTTGTGTGTGCTTGATTTAATCTTTATTTGTGTGCTTTTTTGCTCGTCCTTTTTGGCTTGTTTTAGTTCTTTATAAAAGAAAAACAAAAAAAAATGAAAAACCAAAAATCAAAATTTTTTATGCTTATTGAATACTTCTTTATGAATCTTTATAAGTGGTATTATTGAATGTTCATTCATATCCCTTGTAGAAATCAATTCATTATTGTTGCAGCCACATGGACATGTTGATATCTATTTTAGTAGCCATGACATGACTCATGAATTATTAATATGACTTCTACACCTACATGTACACTTTCACGAATATTAGACCTTTTGTATTTTTGGAGATTCTTTTGAAGAATATTGGAAAGTGAATCTAGGTTGATTAAAATATGAATTTTTCTTAGGGATATGATGTGTATAACCATGAATAAAAATTGAGCATAAAAGAATTAAAAAAATAATATTTTTGCTCCGTATGAAAAATGGATACACTTCATGGCTAATACACAACCCACGAGTATCCAACTTATGCTACATGGGCAATCATTAGTGTTGGTGTATATTACTCATCAAGCAATACCACGCCACATTTAAAAGTCCTTTTAGGCTATGTTTTGGAGTTTGGTAACTTGAACTCATACTTGATGAGGTGGGAAAATTCAATCCTAGTGATATTAATGGAAAATGGGAAATGTGGATTGATTTGTTTGATTGTTCTAAAATTGAATCTCCCTTAGTACTTTATTGTCTATATTATTACACTTAAACAAAGGTGGAGAAGTCACTTTATGAATTTCTATGAGTTTGAATTGTTTACTATCTAGAAAACATATGCAGTTGCAAGTTACAATTTATAATGGCTTAATTTTGCATGAGATATGTTCATGACTTCATTTAGCCCACTTTTGATGATAACAAAGGGGGAGAAAGGAAAAGATTTGTTGAAGGGAAAGTATTGTCACATAATGGTCATGGTACTGGTCGTTGAAGGGGGAGCTTGGAAATAGGTGTCACATAATGGTCATGGTAATGGTCGTTGAAGGGGGAGCTTGGAAATAGGGGGATCATGTTTTTTTTCATTGGTATATTATGCATGCCCGTAATGCTTACATCTCATTGTATTTCTCATATGCATTCATTGGTATTTTGTGCATGTCCGTAATGCTTACATCTCATTATATTGCTCATATGCATGACATCCTTCAACACACTTCACATTCTATTTGCTCAAATTTTTCAATGGGTTGTCATCATCAAAAGGGGGAGATTGATGGATGCAACGATCTAGGAAATCTAGTTTGATGATGAAAAACGTGTGCGAACTATTTAACGGCTTTGTTAAGTGTGTTTTAGGAATGGCAAAGTCGTCATTCTAATCGTTGGAGGAATTGCTATTCATATAGCGACTGGGCTTGGTCAAAGAGCTATACACCTAGCAGTATGACGTGGTCAAAAGGAGAGTGGATCAATTCAAATCAATTAGCAAGATATGCTACTCTCCAATCCTATTTGAATTAGATGAAGATCTATGCAAATCCCATATTATTTCCTATTCAAACACCTAATCAAACACCTATTCATTAGCACTTCTATCTTCAAGAGGATTTGATCATAGCCAAATCTGCTATTGCCGAACTAATACCCAAAACCCTAAGAGCTACTATAAAATCTCCTCCTTCTATTACCCCTAGGGTGCGGCACACATTGAAGAGGTGAATAGGGCTACAAAAATAGAGCGGTTGATACAACAACAAAAACAGAAGCGGCCGTCCAGATCAAAACCCTTTGCCTATTGCCCCTCCCAAGCATCATGCAAACAACTATCTTCCAAGCACCACGCAACCCCTTTGCCTATTGCTCAAGTCGGGCAAAAATTCATGCAAGGAGAGCCCGCTGCCATACGCGAAGACCCATCGCCGCATTGTAGTCGTCGTCGAAGCAGAGAGAGCAGGGAGCCTTCGTCGCCGTAGCTATGGAGTCGTGATGCTGCATCCTCACCGTCACCATTGAAGAAGAGACCCCGCAGCTGCCGTAAAGATCAACGCTGTCAGGAGCTCGGTGTCACCGTTGACGGAGAGAAGAAACGAGAGAACGCCACCGTCGCCATCGTTCCCCGAAGGAGTTGTCGTTGCGGAATCAAGTTGAAGCGCTGTCGCCATTGCTGAAGCAGTTGATCGTCGAATAGGAGTTAGGTCGTCGCAACCGCTGCCACCATTCTCATCTTCGTGTATGCACAGGAGAAGTCGAAGATGTAGTCGCAGCGCGCCAGAGTTGGGCCACCGCACGAGAAGAGGTCGAAGCGATGCCACTGAATCAAGATGCACAGAGGCATTGCTGCTGTCGTTAACGAGTCGTTTGCCGTCAAGTTGTCGACCGCCGCCATCGCTTGAAGAAGTCGACGCTGTCGATCAGTCGGATGCGAGCAACACCCCACCGTTGAGAGTACGTCGCCGGAGAAAGATCTAATTCGCTACGAAGACGCCGTCGCCGTCGTTCAGGCACTACTGTCGGAGATCGCCACTGTACTTACTATCACCGTCGACGAGAATACCCGCCGCACGAAGTCGCCGTCATCCCCGCTGAGTCGCTCGAAGAAGCGACTTTATTTTGCGTCGCCTGAATGCCCTAACTCAAATCGAACGGCAGCTGTGCGGAAGAAAACAAAATCAACGGCGGAGATTAAACAAAGTGATCGAAACTTGTTTCGCTGACGTGGACAAATTTTTAAGGGGTTTCTCTGCGCACCGACAGCTTATAGTTGTGTTTTGAACTGGAATTACTTAACGCACAGACCAGTGTGCTATTTGACATCTAGGAGTCGGATCGAGACATCATTTGCGTCAGATTGGAGCTGACAATGTACTGATTGATAGAGACGCCTACACGGACACGAACTAAGAATTTCTAAAATCTTTACTCTTTATATTCGTGTCTTAGTGTAACGTTCTCTGTAGGGGAAACTTTACCTATTTTGTGACTATTTTGGACTTGTCTGGTTGGGCTACACAAGATGGTCTTGACGTGTTGTTGCAGTCAAGAAACACATTTACTAGGTTGATATGGTTCTACACTTTGTTGAGTGTGGTACAGTCTAGGTAGGGAGTTGGAGCTAGGACCCCATTGTAGGTGTACAGAAGGAACTTATTAATGCTAGTATTTGCTTGGGGCTGGACATAGGTCGTCGATGCGACCGAACCAGTGTATCTCTGTGTGTACTCTGTGATTGTCTCTTATTTACTCTGGTTGTGCCTTTAACTGTGTGAGATCTCTCGTGGGTTGCGTGAGAATTTTTTATTAGCCTATTCACCCTCCCTCTAGGCTAGGATCTAGATCCAACACTGACGACGTGAAAGTGTCATTTAGTAGTGAGGGGGTTGCACCTTCGACTTACGGTTGACGACGTGAGAGGGTCATTCAATAGTGAGGGGTGGCCCATTCGACTTACGGCTGACGATGCGACAGGGTTGTTAAGTGGCGAGGGTGTGGCCTTTTCGACTTATGGCTGACGACACGAGACGGTCATTCAGTAGCGAGGGGATGCCCCCCTTCAACTTGCAACTGACGACTGTTAAAATGCCTAAGTCAGTTTTCATCAATTTGATCATGAAATAAATGTGGTTTATCTAGATTTTCCTAAGGACAAGTTCCTTGTAACAAGGAGCTTGATGGGGGTAATTCCCACAAAATTCATAAATACTCTATTGAAGAAAGTTGTTTCGAAAAGGAAGCAGACTTGTATTGATGAAAGACAAACATGTTTAATAAAGGAAGAAAAAAGTGTACATGCACTTTTTAATTTTCGCCAGGGATCGTTTTCTTTTCACGCCTTTATTTGATCTTGGACTTAGAAGCTTGCTAATCGACCACCTTGGTGACAGGTGACACTGTCATCTTGCCTTTTTGCTTTGAGACAACTTCTTTGCTTGGTTGCTCGTCGACTAGGTTCCTGGGGTGCCCACGCTTGACCAGTGCGTCGTTTTTTTAAGTGTCCAACAATCATTGGTATCAGGTCCGTAATCATTGTGGTACTTGCAGAATTTGAGGTCATCCCTTTTTTCATACTTTCCCTTCTCGGTGGACTCTTGAACAAGTCTCTCTCGCTGGGCATACGCTAGGACTTCTGCCTTAGGAGCATTTGTTCTTGCATAAGCCGGGCGCTCCTTACTTTGAGGGCTCCTTTCCCTATGTCTCTTATCCCGAGGTTCCTGAAGAGGGGTTCCATGGGATTGCTTCTTTCCTTTGGCGTCCCCACGGCAGGCAGGAGTGACTTTTTTCAATAGTTTCAAGTGCCTCCTTCGCCTCTTCAGAGACGGTGAACCCATCTGTTATATTAAACAGCTCCAGGAGGTTGTTAGGTGGAAACTGGTGGAGGGCCCTCCGCAAATGCTTGTTTCGCACTGCTTGAGTAAAAGCCGCGATGATAGTCACATCCGACGTGTCCTCTGCCTCGAGCCTTTCGTCGTTGAACCACTGGACGAGGGCTCAGATTGACTCTTTTTCTTCTGCTTAAAAGTGAAGAGGTGGGAGGACTTTCTCTTGGGGCACCGACCTGCGACAAATTGCCTGCAAAACAAATCGGATATATCGTCGAATGATCCGACACAGTCATTGGGTAATTCGTTGTACCACCCGTCCGCTGTCTTAATTAGGGTAGTGTGGAAAGCTCAGCATAGGTATGGCTTGTCTGCTCCATAAAGCAACATCACGATTAGGTATTTACGGACATGTGCCCACGTGTCGCCTTTGCCGTCGTATGTCGGCATGGAGTGGAGCTTGAACTTTGGGAGGAAAGAAGCAAACATGTGATGTTCTCCTTCAACTGGGTCCGTCAATTTGCGGGATGGGTAAGTTGGAATTGCCCATCTCCATCTTGCATGTAAGTAGTTCCTGAGGATCGGTTGGGAATTTCTTTCGTCTCTATCCTCTCATTTCCACCTGCAAAATCGAGAGGGTTATGGCCTTGAGTGACCATATTTATTACTTGATCAAGGATGATGCGAGTTCCACATATATAGTTGGAGGGACTGGGTCCTCCCAGGAAGCCGAATGCACGGTTATCATTCCGCATTTCGCCATTATGGTGAGATGTGGGTGTGGTATTGAGTGGTGTGTTCTCCTATCAGCCCACTCTTGGATCTCTTGGATCCCTAGGCATGGCAGCATCCCTCGTCGATGTTAGAGTTGGATTTGGAGGTGGTGGTTGCTCATTTGCGAGTGGCAGGACACCCAAGCTTTGACGCACCAAAGCTGCCAATACGTCGAAGCTCTTGTCGAACCACTCTGCAAATCGGTCGAATTGCTCCTGGGACACCTTAGGTACCTTGGTTGCCATTCTGGGTCCTTTTGATGAGGATGCAGAGTCTGCGACATCATCCACCTAGACGCTGTTCATATTCTGATTCTAGTTTGGACCAAGGTTTTGTTCGATGTTGCTGGGTCCAGTCGACATAGGACGCTGTTCACATTCTGATTCTCGTTTAGACCAAGGTTTTGTCCGATGTTGCTGGGTCCAGCCGACATAGCTTGTTAATTGCTTTGGGATGTCGAACCGATGAACTTTTCCACAGACGACGCCAACTGTTAAGGCCAAAAATGATCGAAAAAATAACGATGCTGACGTGGGCCCTTTCTTGCTGGATTGGAGCTTAGTCAGCCGGTTGAGTGGGACCCTAGTTTAGTAGAATTGGGGTCGTTGACAATTTGTAGTCGACTTGCGATGCTTGTTCGACCTTCGAATGGATCGAGCCACGATCAATTGAAATTGCGGGGCACCCGAATGACCCTCCCGCTAATGAATGGCTGTCGTATGAGCCTCACACTGAATCGAGACTCGATAATCTGCACCACAAGAAAGCGTCAGGGGGATCAGATCTGGGTTCCGACCCAAATCCCATCCGATGCTTAAGTTAGATGTGAACTTAAAGGAGGAAGCTTGGAGCTGCCAAGATCGACCCACGGAGGCTCGTCTCGAGTCAGTATCACAAGCTTTTTAGAGGAAGAAATATTAAATGGGGTATAGAATGTCAGAGTATCGGATCTCGTATCTTACTGGTTCTGTTCCTTCCCTTCATATTTATAGACCTTCTTAGTCTCTTCAGTGACGTTAGGAGGATACCGATAACCCATTGTGGCGCCATGATCCTCCCCCCTTAATAGGAATAACAGTCGCCCACGTCCCCATCATTTATGAGCTTCCTCCTATCTCTTGCACGTTTGGCGCAGGCGTGCAACGGTCGAATGGCACGTGAGCTTTGACTGTGTTTGCTTCTGATTTCATTCGTGGGCTTTGTGGGCTTTGGTCGCTCGCTGAACGAGCCCCATCGAGTGCCGGCTTGATGACTCAACAACTATATTATTGTGAAATTCAACAGATTAAGATTCATTTTTATAAGCTTTCATTCTAATCTGAGTTAGTAAATAGGGTTTCGGATGCAAAAAGTTCATTCCCAAATCTGACCCGATAAGCTTTCGGGTTCAAAATTGAAGGTCCAATACAAAAAAAGAGCAAATGTTGAGGTCAGTTATATGGGTTTGTCGGGTACAACCTACGGTCCTAGAAGCAGCCCAACGATGAAATGGATATGAAAATTAGGGTTCCTCTTGCTCATCTCCTTTTCCTTTAAATTTTTAAAAGACGAAAAAACACACCATCTGCAAAATTTGTTTGGAGAATGTACAACTTCCTCGCATTAACAGTATAATTAATCAAACAAGACTCTCTCTCTTTAACAATTTTCTCTCCAAGCGAAACCTACGCCTTAAATATATATACAAACACACGGAAACCTCGAGTTATTGCTTGAGGAGGCCAGAGACGGGCACATGCGTGCTCTTTGGCCACACATCTTCCTTAAAGAAATGCTTCGGAGTGAACTTCTCCTTTGCGTCCTGCAAAGTGAGGGTCTTAATCCCCGGCCACGTCACTCTCTTCGACATCTTGGCACCCACCCCCTTGTTGTCGATCTCCGCGTAGAAGCACGTCCTCGTCGAATTGGGCTCGTTTTGCCACGGCATCCATCCGTCGGGGTGGACGAAGCCGCCGATCTGCGTCTGGATGAAGATCGTCCTCGCGAACGGCTTCCACGGCCTCCCCAGGTACGTGGGGTTCTTCTCGGCGAGGGGGACGAGCTTCGGCTCCGCCACGATCTTGATGTTCATGAACACGAACGCCGTCACCTCGTGCGGGTCCTTGCTGCCGTGTGCAGTCACGATGTTCTGCTGGTGCTCCATCGGCTTCCGCGCGACGATCTTGCACTTCTGGAACACGGCTGCCGCGTTGCCGAAGATGAAGTCGACGGTGCCGGAGATGGTGCACTGCCGGTAGTACTGGCGGTCTGTGTGCGTGTAGAGCGTGTCTTGGTACGCGTCGAACTGGCACTTGTACAGCACCGACACTTGTAGATCATTGGCTTCCTCAATAGCGGTGATCTTTGGACGCCATACTGGAGTTAAAGCTTTAAGAATTTTGCGAACCTGTTCAAGAGAAGTGTAAGTTTTTCCAAGAGCACTTAAAGAATTTATAATATTAGTAAACCTGGTGTTCATTTCTCCAATTGTCTCTTGGTCCTTCATTTTGAACAACTCGAATTTGTGAACCAAAACGGAAATCTTGGTTTCCTTCACTTTACTGGTTCCTTCATGAGTTACCTCAAGTATATGCCAAATCTCCTTAGCACTTTTGGCCTGAGATACTCGATTAAACTCATGTTTATCCATAGCACAAAATAAAGCATTCATGGCCTTTGAGTTGTTGGTTTTTGCAGTTTTGTCGTTGGTGGTCCAATCAGCAACAGGAGTTGTTGGCTTTTCGTATCCTGACTCTACGATGTCCCAAATCTCATAATTCATACTTTGGAGATGAATCTCCATTCGTATTTTCCAATATGAGTAATTTGAACCATCAAATAGAGGAGGACGAGTTTGAGAGTGCCCTTCAGGATGCTGATTGTAGTTGTGTGGAACTGCGTTCATGTTTGAGGAACTTGCTGCCATCTTAACCTTGCTTTGATACCAAATGTAATTTTAGCCTGTAATGATCAATAGACTAGAGGGGGGGTGAATAGTGTATATTAAAAAATGTCGCAAATAAAATGTTAGTAATATTTGCAAAGATGGCACAGAAATAAAATGACAAGTACTGAATTTAAATCAATCGCAAACACAGAGATTTATCCTGGTTCGGATCCTTGTGATCCTACTCCAGTCCTCTACCCCGTAGAGATTTTCAATCCACTATAATCACTTGCCCCGCAAGCACCAACTTACAAAAATGGTGACACTCTCCGTGTCCCAAACTTTGTACAATCTCTAACAGAGATTCAAACCTGTAAAATAATGAAATAGAAAAACACCTATAGCCTTGTTATAAATTTCAGAGAATGAATTCAAGGATGGTGTTTTAGAAGAAGAACTTCAAGATGTAAAAGATATGTAATGAAGCGCAACACTTGAAGTTCTCTGGTTCATAAAAGAAGAGAGAGAGAGATCAATCGATTTCTTCTTCAATTATGAACACAAACAACTTTCCAAAATGATGTTGAAAAACCAAGTTCTTCCGTTCTTAAACGAAGAAGGAAATCTAATGATTTCTTCTTACAAATAAAAAAAGAACAACTAATGGCCTAAAGCTTTAGAAAAGAGAAGACTTGATTCCAACAAATAAGAGAGTAAAGAAGAGGAAAGTGTGTGAATGAAAAGAGAGGGTCTACCCCTTTATTTATAGTGTTTAGGGACGGTTGGAGACTGTATTTAATGATGGAAAACGGGCAGGAACCGTCCCTGAAAATTTGGGATCAAAACGGCTAGTTTTGAAATTGGTCGACCAAAAGGACACATTGGTCGACCAAAATTTAGAAAGGGAATTTCGACCGTTAGAAGACATTTCTAGAATTTACACGGTTAGGGGAGTTTGCACATGCAATCCCATAACCAAATTCGAAGGTTTAAAATTGGTCGACCAAAATGGGGTCATTGGCTGCCAAATTTCAAAGTTGCGAATTTTCGAAATTGGGAAGTGTAGATCTCTGAGGAATGGAATCTAGATGACTAAGATATATTATCACAAGGCTTTGTGACTCTAATAAAGTAAATTTTACATTGATTACATAAAGCCGTAGATAGGACTGCATCTGCAACTGAATCTGAGAAGCTTCTTTGCAGGAGATCCTTATCAAGTGATTATATATCCAAGTCGTGGATTAGGTGTATTTGTCTTTCCAGCTTCATGAATGATACATCTGATTGAGTATGCATGAAGATATCTGATTTGTGTGGAACTCAGCATTGATATGTATCTGCACACATAGAGTTAGTAGCAATGAATGTGTTTGTCATATCAAAACCATATGGGAATAGAAATATTGAATTATGAAATTCCAACATGAGTGACCCTATTTATCACTTGATCAAGGATGATGCGAGTTCCACATATATAGTAGGAGGGACTGGGTCCTCCCAGGAAGCCGAATGCACGGTTATCATTCCGCATTTCGCCATTATGGTGAGATGTGGGTGTGGTATTGAGTGGTGCGTTCTCCTATCAGCCCTCACTTGGATCTCTTGGATCCCTAGGCATGGCATCATCCCTCGTCGATGTTAGAGTTGGATTTGGAGGTGGTGGTTGCTCATTTGCGAGTGGCAGGCCCACCAAGCTTTGACGCACCAAAGCTGCCAATACGTCGAAGCTCTTGTCGAACCGCTCTGCAAATCGGTCGAATTGCTCCTAGGACACCTTAGGTACCTTGGTTGCCATTCTGGGTCCTTTTGATGAGGATGCAGAGTCTGCGACATCATCCACCTAGACGCTGTTCATATTCTGATTCTAGTTTAGACCAAGGTTTTGTTCGATGTTGCTGGGTCCAGTCGACATAGGACGCTGTTCACATTCTGATTCTCGTTTAGACCAAGGTTTTGTCCGATGTTGCTGGGTCCAGCCGACATAGCTTGTTAATTGCTTTGGGATGTCGAACCGATGAACTTTTCCACAGACGACGCCAACTGTTAAGGCCAAAAATGACCGAAAAAATAACGATGCTGACGTGGACCCTTTCTTGCTGGATTGTAGCTTAGTCAGCCGGTTGAGTGGGACCCTAGTTTAGTAGAATTGGGGTCGTTGACAATTTGTAGTCGACTTGCGATGCTTGTTCGACCTTCGAATGGACCGAGCCACGATCAATTGAAATTGCGGGGCACCCGAATGACCCTCCCGCTAATGAATGGCTGTCGTATGAGCCTCACACTGAATCGAGACTCGATCGTCTGCATCACAAGAAAGCGTCAGGGGGATCAGATCTGGGTTCTGACCCAAATCCCATCCGATGCTTAAGTTAGATGTGAACTTAAAGGAGGAAGCTTGGAGCTGCCAAGATCGACCCACGGAGGCTCGTCTCGATTCAGTATCACAAGCTTTTTAGAGGAAGAAATATTAAATGGGGTATAGAATGTCAGAGTATCGGATCTCGTATCTTACTGTTCTGTTCCTTCCCTTCATATTTATAGACCTCCTCAGTTTCTTCAGTGACGTTAGGAGGATACCGATAACCCATTGTGGCGCCATGATCCTCTCCCCTTAATAGGAATAACAGTCGCCCACGTCCCCATCATTTATGAGCTTCCTCCGATCTCTTGCACGTTTGGCGCAGGCGTGCAACGGTCGAATGGCACGTGAGCTTTGACTGTGTTTGCTTCTGATTTCCTTCGTGGGCTTTGGTCGCTCGCTGAACGAGCCCCATCGAGTGCAGGCTTGATGACACAACAACTATATTATTGTGAAATTCAACCGATTAAGATTCATTTTTATAAGCTTTCGTTCTAATCTGAGTTAGTAAATAGGGTTTCGGATGCAAAAAGTTCATTCCCAAATCTGACCCGATAAGCTTTCGGGTTCAAAATTGAAGGTCCAATACAAAAAAAGAGCAAATGTTGAGGTCAGTTATATGGGTTTGTCGGGTACAACCTACGGTCCTAGAAGCGGCCCAACGATGAAATGGATATGAAAATTAGGGTTCCTCTTGCTCATCTCCTTTTCCTTTAAATTTTTAAAAGACGAAAAAACACACCATCTGCAAAATTTGTTTGGAGAATGTACAACTTCCTCGCATTAACAGTATAATTAATCAAACAAGACTCTCTCTCTTTAACAATTTTCTCTCCAAGCGAAACCTACGCCTTAAATATATATACAAACACACGGAAACCTCGAGTTATTGCTTGAGGAGGCCAGAGACGGGCACATGCGTGCTCTTTGGCCACACATCTTCCTTAAAGAAATGCTTCGGAGTGAACTTCTCCTTTGCGTCCTGCAAAGTGAGGGTCTTAATCCCCGGCCACGTCACTCTCTTCGACATCTTGGCACCCGCCCCCTTGTTGTCGATCTCCGCGTAGAAGCACGTCCTCGTCGAATTGGGCTCGTTCTGCCACGGCATCCATCCGTCGGGGTGGACGAAGCCGCCGATCTGCGTCTGGATGAAGATCGTCCTCGCGAACGGCTTCCACGGCCTCCCCAGGTACGTGGGGTTCTTCTCGGCGAGGGGGACGAGCTCCGGCTCCGCCACGATCTTGCTGTTCATGAACACGAACGCCGTCACCTCGTGCGGGTCCTTGCTGCCGTGTGCCGTCACGATGTTCTGCTGGTGCTCCATCGGCTTCCGCGCGACGATCTTGCACTTCTGGAACACGGCTGCCGCGTTGCCGAAGATGAAGTCGACGGTGCCGGAGATGGTGCACTGCCGGTAGTACTGACGGTCTGTGTGCGCGTAGAGCGTGTCTTGGTACGCGTCGAACTGGCACTTGTACAGCACCGACTTGTCGGACTGGGAGCGGAATGCGACGGCCTGGTGGCCTTCGGGCCCGGCCGTGTTCTCAAATCCGATATCCTTCGCCATGAATTCGTCCCCAACGACGGCTGCATACATATATGCACGCGTGATTTTCTACATGAATTCATCATGTTCTAATTGGGCCAACATATAATTAATATGTAGCATGCGATATACTACTTACAGAAGGTTGCAGACTTGAATGTGGTGACGTTGTTGCCCATCATGACGTTGAGACTTCCGGTGATCCGAGTCTTTTCTTTCCCGTCCCCGATCATGATCAACTTGTTGAGATGGCGCTCCACGATCACCTTCTCCTCGTAAACTCCGGCCTTGACCCGCATGACCACAAAGTCCTTGTTGTCTTTGGGCATAGCCTCAAGCCCTTCATTGATGGTCTTGAAATGGCCGCTCCCGTCCTTGGCAACGATCACCAACGGCTTCCTCTTGAACGGATTGGACGAAGACTTCTCGCCCAGAAATCTCTTCTGACCTTCCGATACCCACGACGGATGCTCGCCTTGGCCTCCAGCCAACAGCCGCCTCCTGCCGAGGAGCTGGCCGGCATCCCCAAGAAGCTCCGGTATGTTGTACTCCTCCACCATCTCGGACGCCTTGGCGCATATAGCGAGGGCGTTGCTGGTCAGCTTCATCGATACGCCGAGGGCCTTCTTCATCTTGTCGGCGCCCGGATTTTCGACGCCCTTGAAGCCGTCCATGCAATCCTCCTGAAATGTGTTGGCCTCGGAGAGCCAGCTCTGGAGGTCGTAGATGATCTTGTGCAGGTCGTGCATCTTGTGGGCCTGGACCGCACCCACCGTCTTCTCGAGCGCGTAGACGGCGTTGTCGAAGGCGATGTTGCAGCCTTTGAGGGCGGCGTGGTTGGCCGGGTCCTTGGCGGCCTGCGCCAGCGCGGTCGACCGGTTCCACGCGTCCTGGAGGTGCTTGATCGGGACGTGGAGCACGGCTTCGATGAGGGACTTCATGTCGGTGGTTTTGTTGCCGGCGGTGGCCTTGGTCAGCTCGTCCACGCATGCCTTTCTGTAGGTTGTGGGCTCGCAGATGGATTTGATCGACTTGACGGATGCCCTCGCGGACGACTTCTCCTCGGGGGAAGGATTGGTGTCGCCGGATTCGTTGTTGATGACGAGGACGAAGAGGCAGCCGCAGATAACCACCAATAGGGCGATGGCTGCCACAAGGAGCCCTACCTTCTTCTTATCCGACGCCATCGTATATGGCTCGATATATATATAAAGCGAGACGCAGAACAAACTCAAAGTAAATAAAAGATAAATAAAGAATAAAAAACTGTTAATTGGGAGGAATTTTGGTTGGAATTCCCCCAAGTCCAACCAAGCTTGATGCTTGGAGGGGACTAGGGAGAAGGGCAAAAGGACCCCTTGGCCTTGTTTGATGCGGGAATGGGGAGGTGTTTGGGGCCTTTTATAGGTGACGAAATGACCACAATTGGATGGTCGGATGTGCGAGAATTTTGGCGCGAATACAACGGACAACTAGGCTACAAAATTGACAGGCCGTTACAAGCTCGTTGACAAAAGAATCGATCGAGATAAACTGATTTTTTTAAATTTATTTAAAATGATCACTTGGATCTAGCTACTCTATGTAATCTATTTCGAAATAAGTTTATTTGATTTAGACAATGTAACGAGATTTACTGTGTTCGCAAACAATTCATTTTAACATAAGCACGGCTGTTACACCATTGGGCCAGCCCCCGAAAGGGGGAGGAACATTCCCATCTTGAGTAAAGGAGTCCACGAAGGAGAAGCTAGGGCCCATGAAGCCCACGTGAGAGACTAACCGTTTGCTCAGTCAAAGCCTGATCATATTTTGCCCGTTGTGCTTCCGAATTTTAAGGAGATGGTTAATACTAGGTTCAATAATGGCGGGTTAAGTGGACATCGGCAATGCCTGATGAGTGTTATATATATACACACATATTTCACGCCTATTTCATATGCATTTCACCTCGTTTTATCCACAATCTCAATCCATTTTTCCGTTTTTTGTTTCCTTTTTACTCTTTCGGCCCTTTATCCCACGCGAAAATAGGCTTCACACGACCGTCTGGGATATCCCACGTGACGACGTGGAAGGGAGCAGAGAATAGGCCAAAGTGTGCAGCCAATAGCATTCGACGTGGTTGCGTGAATATATCACAAACGACCGTGTCGATTCAACATTCTTGAAGCAAAATTGCGTAACATCTCAGAATCGACGAGACCGCATCGAGTCCACGACGCGACCGCGTCGCTGCTTTATAATCTAAAGGCCAACAATTGCGTAACTTCCCAGAATCAATGCGACCACGTTAACTCCATGACGCGACCGCGTAGATCCTCGAAGCGATTGCGTAAAATTGCTGAACGACCGTGTAGAAGAGCTCAACCTAAGTCAAAGAGAAGAGGAGCCATGCGGTCGTGTGTGAACTCCACGCGACCGCATGGAGAAGATGCCACAAGGAAATGCACAAGCCTTGCAAAGATTAAAGATCGGCTCACAACTCTGTGCTTATCTTCACTCCATTTTATTTTTCCATCTAAGAGCGTCTCGTTACAATTTCAACGCATATTTATTTATAGTTTTCCGAGATCCAAGCGATTTTATACATGTTCTGGAAAACGAGGTTGATGTGCAAAATTGGTGACGCGACCAAACGTATGACCGCGTGGAAAACGACGCTACCCGCGTTGCTGCAAGTGCATAAAAGTGTTGTTTTTAGGGGCAGAATCGACGCGACCGCATGGATCTTCCTGATGTGTCGATATTTTACATCTTTTCATAGCATCATGACATCGCATTTCATGCCATATTCGCATTCAAATCCCTAATTTTGTAGGATATTGGAATTCTAACGCTATATTCGAGTTTCGTAGAGTTTTATGGATTTTCAGGGATTTTGGAGCGATTTGGAACCCATTTTGGATATGGACACATCTACAAGCCCGTGAGCCCATTGGCGAAGCTCTACAGGAGTTCGTCGAGTTTTAAAAACCATGGAAGGAGTGGAGGAGAGAGCAAGAAGAGAGGAGAAGCTGTATAGCAATTATTTTCCCAGGTGACTCGACCGAGCAGAGCAGCTGCTCGATCGAGCAGATGCAAGATGAAGGAAGAGAACTGATACGCAGGCTGCTCGGACCGAGCACCCATGATGCTCGGTCAAGCAGCTCCTATCTTCGACCTCAAGTGACATCCTCCTCTAGCCGAGCAGATCTCATGGCGGCCGAGTCAGTTGGCTGCTCGACCAAGCAGAGCTGACTCGGGCCGAGCATACAGAGTGGCATTTTGTTGGAGAAGCGCGACTCCCTGACGTACTCGACCGAGCAGAAGGGTTGCTCGACCGAGCAGCCGACCGAGCAATCTCCTACTCGACCGAGTCACTGACTCGGTCGACGATGTTGTGCCCTGTGGTAGCTACTGCACACGTACTAGAGGGGGGGTGAATAGTACTTAAAATAATTAAGAGAGTTATTCCTAACTATTGTGCAATGAACAAACGACAATGCGGAATTAAACAACTATCAACAAGAATTAAAACAAACGCAAACAAACAATATTACTGGGTTCGGATCCACCCAAGTCTCCCCGACTTGTTCCCGGTGATCCTACGTCCCAACCACCCGGATCCCCTCCGGATACTTGAGTTAGCAACCCTAACTCAAGATTTCCACTATGAGGTACTTGTGAAAAACCTTCACAAGTCAAATCATACACAAAGTAATTTGTGACTCCCACAACCCGGGATCACAACCACACTCTCACAACCGAGAGTGAAACTTACAATTCAAATATGAAATGAAATAAACTCTTACCTTACAAAATCCTATGCCTTGAGTATACTTACCAAATTAGGGCAATGATGGATTTTGTGGAAGAGGATGTCACCAAACCCTAGCTTCAAGAAGATGACCAGCAATGGAAGCCTAGGGTGGAGTATGGTGACTAGAATCAAGCTCTTGGCTTGAGAAGCTCACAATGGAGAGAATCTCTCTTGAGGAAGATGGCTCAAAGCTAGTGAAGGGAGAGATTCTTGTGAGGGAGAGAGAGCTTTGAATTAGCTTGGGAGAGCACTTCTCTTAGGTCTGAAATTGCTTGGAAATAGGACCTCTAACCCTCTTTCAAACGAATCAGGATTCTATTTAAAGGGGCAAGAGAAATCGAGTTTGAAAGAATCCCAACGGCTCTATTCTGAAGCAGACTAGTCGGTCAAAGAAGGATCACTGACCGACTAGTTCATCAACTAGTCGGTCGGTGATACAACGTAGACCGACTAACGGTAGAACAGCCAAGAAGTCGAAGTACAGGCAAAGACAACTAGTCGGTCTAAGAAGACTTGCTGACCGACTAGTTTCACAACTAGTCGGTCGGTGAATGATCTTTGACCGACTAACGTCGAAATAGAATAGGTAGACTTCAAGTTGACTTAGTCGGTTTAAGAACAAATGCTGACCGACTAGTTTCTCAACTAGTCGGTCGGTAAACGTTCTTTGACCGACTAACTCGAAACAGTAGCTCAGGCTGAAAATGACTGTACACAACTAGTCGGTCTGAGAAGGACTCCTGACCGACTAGATCGTCATCTAGTCGGTCGGTGACTCTTCTTTGACCGACTAACTGTAGTCATGGAAAGAGCTGAATATAGAGAAGGCAAACTAGTCGGTTCATGTAGAGTTGCCGACCGACTAGATCGTCATCTAGTCGGTTGGTGACTCTTCTTGAACCAACTAACATGCACTCGAAGCCGAGGGAAGAAGCGATAGGCTTCGGGAAAGTTTCTAATGGCTTCTATGAATATCCTAGCTCTAAGATATGAGCGAAATGAAGTATATAATGTAAGTCCAACTCAAGGCTTAACATTCTAATCTATGAAGCTAGAAGACTATAAAATAAACCTTATGAGCCGTCTTCAAAGCTTCAATCTTCATTCCTCTTGACTTCAATATTGCTCCTTGAGCTTCAACGAAGCTCCAGGCACACGATCACGCGTATTGAGAAGTCTTGAGACGTCGCTTTTGATGTACGTGGTATTTTGGCGATGATCTCCATAACTGCGCTCACAAATAAGTTAGTATACATTATTTATGTTTGCTCATCATCCAAAACCAAATCCGGGGAATCATATCACAACATTCTCCCCCTTTTTGGTGATGACAAACCAACATAAATAATAATCAATAATAATGATTCAATAGAAATTTACTTACTCTTCCTGCATTAATGACACGTTAGTTCCATATTCAATAAAATTCATTGGCATCATGCAGATAAGGAAGATATGAGATATGAACCACAATTGACATATAGGATCTAAATCCATTTTATATCTTCACTCCCCCTGAATCTAACACATCAAATTAGATTCATGGTAAATTCCTTTGAATTATTAATTAGCACATTGTCATTATTATATCTCTCCCCCTTTGGCATTAGCAAAAAGAGCGGGAGGAGGTTAACGACAAAACCAATGGCTAAAAAATAACGCATGGGAGTCGAAGAATACGCCAAGGTCCAAAATAACACCAATGCAGAATATCAAATGTAAAATACCGAATAAAAGCAAAGCGTGTCAAGGAGACCAAAGTCGAAAATCGGAAACCGAAATCATCAAACCATAGGCAAAATATGAAATACGAAATCATCTAGCCATAGGTGAAGCTCGAAAACCGAAATCATAAAATCATCGGCGAAAATCGGAAAACGAAATCACCAAGCCATAGGCGAAAATCAAAATACGAAATCATCAAGCCATAGGCGAAAAACGAAATCCGAAATCATCAAAACTCAAATCAATTTCACTTATTGAGTTTTGGAACATACTCTCCAAAATCAATAGAATGCATGGAAAACAACTCTATGTTTCCATAGAAAGAATTCTATTAAATCCATAAAATCGTCGAACGACGAAATCAACATCAGAGACAAAAATAATCCGATGTGCATACTAAATGTTGCATGCAAGAATGTTATGCCAAAAAAATAGATAGAACATCATATAACAATGGCATACACAAATCTAGCATACCAAATGAAGCAAAATGATACCAATTGTAATATATTCTACCAATGGATACCAATATGAATCAAAAGTATGAACATACTTACAACATTAAGCTCCCCCTACTTTGGTGCATCATTCAAGCACCATCAACTCCAATCGAATGAAAATCCTTGCAAATCACGGAGTTGGTAGGGTTGGTATCTCATGGTGGATTTAACCTAGAGAATATCATTTTGGTATCCAAAAATCCTTTTGGATCCTATGGGTTAGGCAATAAATTTAGCTAACTAAATTCAAATTAAATGTAGCCCATACAAACCACAATTGCTTTGGTACCCATAAAATGAAATTTAAACTTATGGTACCAAGCAATGAAGGGTCAAAGGAAACTAACCCTTCGGAAACCAAGTCCAAGAGGAACTTGATTTCCCAACATAATTATCATTCAAAATAACATCATTAATAAACGATTTTACATATAAATTTTTATTATGCATGCTTGTGTTCTTTGGACCCCAAATGGTGTAAGTCTTGGGAGTCCTAATCCTATTGGGAACATGCATATGTTGTTGATTTCTATGTGATGCATATCGAGGGTAAGTATATGGCATGCGATGCAATGGTGCATGACGATAATTATTCATATGAGAATGAGGATGAACATATGGATGTGGAGGAACACGTGCATGAGTGTGTCTCATAAGGTGTGCACGTGCTCGTGGGTGCGGAGCATAAAAATCATCATTTGTGCTAACATGTGGGGTAGGATGTGTGTTCCTACGTGGCATGGTATACATGTAAGCATGACCCTTCTTTGGAGGTCCACCCAAAGTGGGTTTCTTTCCAAATGGGGGCGTGTTCCTAGCGGAAGCACCATTGGTAGAAGATCTACCCATGTCGTGTTTACTTCCACTAGTAGAAGCATCGGAAGATGGCCTAACAAAGGTGGCGGACGATTTGGATGACTCTCCCATCTTATACCCCAAACCAATGTGATGATTGGCCGGAGGTAAGTCATTTAGGATATCATCCAACTTGCCCTTACCTTTGTTGAATTCATGAATTCGGCCTAATGTGCTCTCATGCTTCTCGGTGAGAGAATGCAAAGAAGCATCCAAAGTGGACACTTGCGATGCGAGTGCACAAACACGTGACTTGAGATTTTTATTCTCAATACTCAAAGTTGAGATTTGAGACGTCAAATCCGCTATCACATGTTCATCCGAATCCTCGATATGAACATGCTCAAGTTGAGACTTGAGATTTTCAATCTCATTTCTCAACCCATCAACAACGGTGTCGTTGTTGACGATGAAGGGCTTAGGCGAGTTTTTAAGACTATCTAATTCATTTTTAGTCTTCATAAACTTAGTAGCCATATTAGAAAACTTATTCCATAGTTGTTCATTGGCTATTCTAAGTTCATCATTGGTTACCTCTTCGCCTTCATCCTCTCTTCCATCCTCGCTTCCATCCTCGCTTTCATCGGAGGAAGTCTCTTCATCACAATCCTCTTTTCCCATAAAGCACGTGTGTGCATTCTCCACTCTTTCATCGTCCGATTCTCCACTTGAGGAGTCGGAGTCGGTGAAAGTACCTACAAGTCCTTTCTTGTGCTTTCTCGACTTGTCATGCTTGGATGCCTTCCACTTCCCCTTATGTTTGTAGAGAGGACAATCCGGCTTGATATGTCCTGGCTTATTGCATTTATAACACACGGGAGTAGAAGCATTAGTCGAAATAAATTTTGATTTACGATTCAACTTACCTTGTCGGAAGAATCGGATGAATTTCTTTGCCATATTGGCCAATGCTTCCATGTCCAATTCTTCGTCCTCTTCTTCTTCCGAATCTTCATCATCGGTAGATGGAGCGGCCTTGAATGCAATTGACTTTTTCTTTGGCTCGTCTTGCTTCAAGTACGCCTTCATCTTTTCCCTCATCCGGATCTTACTATCCTTGCGTACCTCATAAGACAACAAGGTACCCATTAGTTGTACGACGGTATATTTATTCATGTCATTACCTTCCTCGATGGCGAAGGTACGCTTCTCCCAACAAGAAGGAAGTCCATCGATTATCTTCGAGACTTTCGCCTTTTGGGTGTAGGTCTTCCCAAGAGCTTCCAAGTCGTTTGATATATCCACGAAGCGAGCGTAATAATCTTTCATGGTTTCGCCCTGCTCCATATGAAACAACTCAAATTCTTTATTAGCAACGACGAGTTTAGAATCTTTTACCTTACTCGATCCTTCGTGCAATATGAGGAGTTGGTTCCATATTTGATATGCACTCTTACATGTGCATATCTTGTTGAACTCCTCGGGCTCCAACGCACAATTCAAGGCATTCATTGCCTTGGCATTGGCTACTTCCGCGGCGACCTCCGCGGGGGTCCACTTTGCGAAATCTTCTTCGGAAGGCTCGACATACTCCGTCATGGTGGCTCTCCATAGTGAAGCGCCCCGGAGGAAAATTTGCATCCGGCATTTCCAATACCCGTAGTTGATACCGTAGTCCTTCCATAACTGAAGAAGCTCCATCGCGGTTCTTGAAGACGTTGTAGTCGTTGTTCGTCATAGCTTTGAACTTGTAGCTTTAACCTTGGCTTTGATACCAATTGTTGTGCCCTGTGGTAGCTACTGCACACGTACTAGAGGAGGGGGTGAATAGTACTTAAAATAATTAAGAGAGTTATTCCTAACTATTGTGCAATGAACAAACGACAATGCGGAATTAAACAACTATCAACAAGAATTAAAACAAACGCAAACAAACAATATTACTGGGTTCGGATCCACCCAAGTCTCCCCGACTTGTTCCTGGTGATCCTACGTCCCAACCACCCGGATCCCCTCCGGATACTTGAGTTAGCAACCCTAACTCAAGATTTCCACTATGAGGTACTTGTGAAAAACCTTCACAAGTCAAATCATACACAAAGTAATTTGTGACTCCCACAACCCGGGATCACAACCACACTCTCACAACCGAGAGTGAAACTTACAATTCAAATATGAAATGAAATAAACTCTTACCTTACAAAATCCTATGCCTTGAGTATACTTACCAAATTAGGGCAATGATGGATTTTGTGGAAGAGGATGTCACCAAACCCTAGCTTCAAGAAGATGACCAGCAATGGAAGCCTAGGGTGGAGTATGGTGACTAGAATCAAGCTCTTGGCTTGAGAAGCTCACAATGGAGAGAATCTCTCTTGAGGAAGATGGCTCAAAGAGTGAAGGGAGAGATTCTTGTGAGGGAGAGAGAGCTTTGAATTAGCTTGGGAGAGCACTTCTCTTAGGTCTGAAATTGCTTGAAAATAGGACCTCTAACCCTCTTTCAAACGAATCAGGATTCTATTTAAAGGGGCAAGAGAAATCGAGTTTGAAAGAATCCCAACGGCTCTATTCTGAAGCAGACTAGTCGGTCAAAGAAGGATCACTGACCGACTAGTTCATCAACTAGTCGGTCGGTGATACAACGTAGACCGACTAACGGTAGAACAGCCAAGAAGTCGAAGTACATGCAAAGACAACTAGTCGGTCTAAGAAGACTTGCTGACCGACTAGTTTCACAACTAGTCGGTCGGTGAATGATCTTTGACCGACTAACGTCGAAATAGAATAGGTAGACTTCAAGTTGACTTAGTCGGTTTAAGAACAAATGATGACCGACTAGTTTCTCAACTAGTCGGTCGGTAAACGTTCTTTGACTGACTAACTCGAAACAGTAGCTCAGGCTGAAAATGACTGTACACAACTAGTCGGTCTGAGAAGGGCTCCTGACCTACTAGATCGTCATCTAGTCGGTCGGTGACTCTTCTTTGACCGACTAACTGTAGTCATGGAAAGAGCTGAATATAGAGAAGGCAAACTAGTCGGTTCATGTAGAGTTGTCGACCGACTAGATCGTCATCTAGTCGGTTGGTGACACTTCTTGAACCAACTAACATGCACTCGAAGCCGAGGGAAGAAGCGATAGGCTTCGGGAAAGTTTCTAATGGCTTCTATGAATATCCTAGCTCTAAGATATGAGCGAAATGAAGTATATAATGTAAGTCCAACTCAAGGCTTAACATTCTAATCTATGAAGCTAGAAGACTATAAAATAAACCTTATGAGCCGTCTTCAAAGCTTCAATCTTCATTCCTCTTGACTTCAATATTGCTCCTTGAGCTTCAACGAAGCTCCAGGCACACGATCACGCGTATTGAGAAGTCTTGAGACATCGCTTTTGATGTACGTGGTATTTTGACGACGATCTCCATAACTACGCTCACAAATAAGTTAGTATACATTATTTATGTTTGCTCATCATCCAAAACCAAATCCGGGGAATCATATCACAACAGACGACACTGAATGCTATTTTTGGAAATTTCACGTAGCTGTCTGTTGCGCGCTTGGGGAGTGAAGTGTGGATCTGGGTTGCGGCATTTTGGGAGAGTTCATTCTATTGTAGTTTTTGAATTATTTTTAGAGAGAAAAAGAGATTACAAAATACTTGTTAGATCTAGACCTAATTTTTGGAGATTATCGAATTGCTTTTGGAGTTCTATTGCAATTCGTGTTCTGGAATCTTTGAGCTTTCTTTGGATTATTCTTGGTTATTTTTTTCCTCCGCCCAAGGTACGTAAGCTATTCAATCTCTATTCGATTAATTTGCTACAATGTTTTCTCCTATAAAAATCGTATTTTTATTCGTTAAAATTACTATGAGTGAGTAGTCTCCTCTAGGGTTGATGGGTTAGCCCTAAGACCTTAGGAGGGAGATGTAGATCCAGATCTCTAGGTTGAATTGGAAACAAAGGGGAGTATTTCGGTCGATCCTACTGAATCCCTAGGATAACCTGCGCTGAGATCATGCCCACGGTCTGTGGAACTGATGAGCTTAATGGGTATCCTTAGGATTCGAATAGGGAAATCGATTGATCCAACCAAGGCTCGTGACCATGCCCGGCTCGTGCCTTGTGGGGATCCACTGATGAGCTATACCACTACGTTGACGGCTACCACCATTGCATCAACGAGAGCCACCGAAATACCTCGAAATTCTAACCCAATAGAGTGGTACGAATTGAGAGATTAATCCCCTAACCCTAATACAACGTAAGGATCCAATTCCAACATCGATCCCCGACGGTCTTAGCGGTGATCCCTAATACCCTAGTTCCTTTTATTATTGAATCAACAACAATACCATAACCAATCCTTTCAACCCGATAGCTATCTCACTTCGAGATATGAAAATAATCTGAGAACTCAAATACACTATCACCGTCCCTGTGGGATCCGACATCTTTCATACTATAATTTGACACCGTCCGCTTGCGGATAGAACCCAAAATTGACACCTAGGGGCCATACTACGCCTAGCGACAGTGACACCGCTAGGTGGAATTTAGGTGTAGGTTCTGGGTGCGTCAAGTTTTTGGCGCCGTTTCCGGGGACGGCAATAGTGTTTCTCAATTTATTTTTATTTCGAAAAGTTTGCTAGAAAATCTTTCCATTCCTTATCTTTCTACCATTTTCATTCTTCTAATTATTGCCTTGCTACTAATGGTATTTGTCTGAGTTGTTTTGATGAACATTCGCTTTGGGGCATTAAATCACGAATTATTATTCGACCCTTAGATCGAGAAAACGGCAAGGGCTCCAAGGGCCTCAAGTAGAAATCAATCTCCCTCTGCTCAGATGGCAGACAATACTACTCCTTCTCCTTGCACCGGGTCCATCAGGGACCACATGAAGCCTACCTTTGGGAATAACTCTTCTATCCTTAAACCACAACTGGCGGCGGCGAGCTTCGAGCTAAAGACGAGGCTTATAAATCTAATGCAACAGGATCCCTTCCATGGGCAACCTCACGAGAACCCCAATCACCACATCGACACTTTCCTGGCAAAGTGTGATACTTTTGAGGCTAAGGATGTGAGTGATGATGCCATCAAGCTGCGGCTTTTCCCATTCACCTTGAGGGATAAAGCATCATACTAACTACGCACCCATCCACCCAATCACTTTACTACGTGGGAGAAACTAGCGCTCGCCTTTGTGGATAAGTTCTATCCACCCTCAAAGACAGTGCGGATTCGGGGGGGGGGGGGGGGGCATTTCAAATTTTTAAACAGCTCCCGCAAGAATCTCTTTATGAGGCTGGGGAGAGATTCAAGGACCTCCAACATCAATGCCCTCATCACGGGATCCAGCCCTGGGACTTGGTGCATAGCTTCTATAATAGGCTGCAACCCAGCACCAAAATGATAATTGATGCTGCCACGCAAGGCGCCTTGCTCGACAAATCTCCTGAAGAAGCCATAGACCTGCTAGAGCATATGGCAGCTAAAATCAGCAATGGAGTGAAGAGCAAACCATTGTGACCTGGACTCCCGAGATCAAAGCTGCCAGCTATCTTGATTCTCACATCGAGACCTTGTGCAAACAGGTGGCCAGAATTGAACAACGCTTGGATTCCATCCCTACAACCACCAGCATCTCTGCTTATCATCCTGCAGAGGATTATGTAGAGCAAGGTTATATTCCTAGTGAGGCACATTATGATGGTGCTGAATTATCTAAGTCTGTGCAGTACGTCCAAGGAGAGGGACGAAATCAATGGCAACACCCAGCTGATAGGAATCATTCGGGATTTTCTTATATGAACCTAAGTGGAGGGCTGCAACGTCTACAATTTCAGAGACTGCCACCCCTCCTCAGCAACAACAAGTGCAGCCACAGAATCAGCAACAAAGCGGGTTTAGGCCAGCTGGGCCGTATCGATCGCCAGGTTATCAGTTCAATCGCCCACCTCAGCAGGGCTATGCAGCAAATCTGCCTCGATCCAATATGGATGCCACATTGGAAACATTTATGAGTGGGCAGGTCAGGTTCAACCAGGACACTTCTGTCCAGTTCAAGAATATAAATACATCGCTCGATGAACTGAGGGGCCAGATGTCCCAGCTGCTAAAGAACCAAGGGAGGTTGCCTTTGCAACCAGAGCCAAATTCGAGGGCCCAAGAAAACGTCGTGGTTTCTGTTACCATGAGTGGAGGACGGGCGACCGACCCCGTTATGATTCCGGTTATGAATAAGGAGAAGCAATAACTGAAGAGGCCATTATTGGCGGTGATAGAGAAGAGGCTACAGAAGAGCCTACAAAGAATGAGGAGAAGTCAGATCCACCATCCATCACACCTACAACAACGCCATCTCCTGATGATGTTGCAAGGAACAAAGTAGGCCGACCTCCACTGCCATATCCACAGAGGTTGGCTTTGGCCAAAATGGAGAAGAAGTACTCCAAGTTCACAGATCTTCTGATCGCTCCAAAATGTAACCCAAGAGCACAACCTAGTATGGCGCAAATGCACGAAGATGAATCCCCGACAACGGCGCCAAAAACATGATCGGCCCCGGAGTACACCCGGAGAACGATTGTAGTTTTATCGCAAGCGCACGGTCAAGTGGTGAGCGGGTATCGAACACGAGGAGGTGGTGTTGGCTCCAATCTATCCTAGGTTGGCTCGACTACGAATGTTTTATTGGTGGAGATGGTTATGGAATGATATAATGGAAATGGCAGTGGCTGTCTGTGTCGGTGATAAAGAAGTCGGTCAAATATCGATTCATATACAATATAATAAAAGTGTCTAGGGCTAGGGAATTCCCACTACGGATCGTCATACATCATTGTAAATAGTGAATCTCAATATTACTAGACTTGCGTTGAGGTGAACTAGTCGTAACTGAATAGAGAACCAAGCTCACGCTCTGGCGCTATTGCCGGTCTATAGCAAACTAGGATAGGGCCCAATCTCTTGCAAACCCTAGCCTAAGCCACTAGCATTAGGATCGACATCATCGTTCAATCGCCCCTCGAGCCCACTCTCGTGCAAACTCGAGTTACGATCTAGGTTGTGATAGTTCGTATCCGTCCAATCTCTTGCAAACGAATATTGGTATAGATTTACAATAAAAATCCTAGCTTTGGTCCAATGTAACGGTCGCTTTCCGATCTTATGATTTTCCTGCGTGCACGTGCTTTATCGTGCACGTATATTATTTGGCTATTTCTGGATTCCGAAATGTGCGATGTGATATGCCGTTGTGATCGTTTGGGAGTATAGAATTTTATAATAATGTTTGGGAACGCCATTTCACGGTTCGTTTTCTCACAAAACGATTTTAAACGATAGGGGCGTTTTAGTCATTTGACTCAAAACGCCGTTTCCAATTTTACGTAAAATTTAGGTAGGTGTTACGCATGATCAGGCTCTGTAGATCTGTGTGTCTCATCTCCACGATCGCCCCGGTATTTTCGGATTATTTTTCTAACGCCCGGTTTGCGAGATATCACCCGGATTAATCTCGACCGTCAATTTCCTCAATCTGATTCAAATTTCGAAATTTGTTAGCCAAATCTGGCTAAATCTCTTTTTAAATCATTTTAAAATTTTTCCTAAACTGTTTCTCTATTGTCCCCTGGACTTACCCCTAACTGTACACCCCTATCCCTTGCCCCTCACTCATTTAACCCTTAATTTAGGTCTTTTTAGCTAGCCATTACCCTATTTATAATAATCTAAACCCTAACCCTAACTTTAATTTCCCCAATCAAGTTAACCCAAACTCTACCTTCAGCAGCCGCCGGCCCAACTTTTTCCCCAACCCCCGTTTCTCCCTCTCCCTATCCTCCGGCGCCGGCAAGACTCCCCGCGATGCCGACCTCTCACAATCCCCGACCCCCGAGCGCCATACCGCCTCCACGGCCATCCCCCTCTCTCTCGTTCTCAGTCGCCGCGCCACCACCGCGATCCAACCGCCAGACCCCGATCCATATGCAGCGTGCAGCCCCGAGCGCCGCCTTCGTTCCCGCCGCCGCCCAAGGTCCGCCGCCCGCCGCAGCTGTGCGATCCACAGCGCCGCCCGACCGCCTGAAACCGCCGCATCCCCTTTCCGAGCGAAGCCGCCCGCCGTCGCTGTGCTCCGCCCACGGCCGCCGATCCCCATCCGCTGCCGCCGCTGCGCCATCTGCAGAGCACCGGCCGCGCGCAGCATCCCGCCGCCGCGATCTACAGCAACGCGCCGATGCTGCAACCACTCACCTCTTCCTCGACGCCGTCCAGCCCCCTCGCTTCCCACACATCAGAGCTCGTGAAGAGGCGGGAATAACTCCGCCTTCGAATGCGCCTGGTAGAGTTTTGGATCGATCGAATCCATCAACTGATCTCCTCATGGATTTGGACCCGGAGGGCATCTTTCGAGACGATTCCGACTCCGATAGCGAGCTGTTTCAGACAGGAGATGGGACAAAGGAGTTTGTTGTTTAATTGATCGATGCCTCGCCCAAAATGTTCAGTCCAGCGGTAACAGATGCAAGCTTTCCGATTCTCTGTTGATTTTTGAACTTGTGATCTTTTCAAGCAAGAAGAAGAAGAACCTCTTTTATAAAAGGGACTTGTTGATTCATGGTGGATTGCAGGAAGATGAGAAAACGGAGACACTTTTCCATGTCGCAGTGAACTGTGTTACACAGTCCTTGAAGACCCAAATCATCAGAAGCTCTAACGATGAAGTGGCAATTTGTTTCCTTAACACTATATAATATGTCCTTCATGCGACCGTCGCCGAGTTCAGACTGGACGTCCAATCAACGTTCAAACACCGGAGAGGTTGGTCCCCCCTAACTCGTAGGGAAAACCCACACCGTAGCAAAACTGAACCCTAACTAAAATCGGACAACTGTAACTAAATTTATTTTCTGCACCCTTAAAACGTTGTGAAATAGTAGATTCAACGACTGGACTTTTGAACTGTGCATATAGGGTAGACTCGTCGATTAAGCTGAACTTTCAACTTGACTCTGAACTATTAGGGTAGCCCTGTTTAACCTAGAAATGAACCCTAATAGGCTTGATGGAAATCACGACCTGACATCGTCGCTGTGACCCCTTTTTAGACGGACTACCGCGAACGCGACGACTGGACGAGACGCCCCGGACAGACGACACACTCGCCAATCACAGGCAAGTGTATCCACTTGCACTTTTGGCCGTGCTTAGGCCTTAGCTTTGTTAGAACTGTTAACTGTGAACAAAGAGAACCGGACGTGAAATGATAGCGTCCGGGACGTCCCTTGACGACTCAGACTTGACGACGAAGTCTGAGTCCAACAACAACAACTTTTGACATCGTAGGACTATCTTGTGTGTGTGTGCATGTGGACACCCTAGAATAACCTTCCCTGTCTTGTCACATCCCGTCCCGTCTTGCACAGCCCAGAGGGCAATAGGGCACTCTCCGAGTGATCCCTTGTCTTGTTACACAGCCCAGAGGGCAATAGGGCACTCTCCGAGTGATCTCTTGTCTTGTTACACAGCCCAGAGGGCAATAGGGCACTCTCTGAGTGATCCCTAGTCTTGTTACACACCCCAGAGGGCAATAGGGCACTCGCCAAGCTAGAGGGAGTGATCCCTTGTCTTGTCATGTCTTGAATACTTGGGGTTGGGGTAGGGTTGAGCGTGCGCACGGTAAGAGGGTCTGATCCCCCTCGAACCGTAAGGTGTGAACCCTTTCGAGTCACACGTGTCTTGTCTTGTTTCCGTGCACAAGGTTGAGAGTTCCCTCGGTTGAGAAGGTGCTGGCCGCTTTCTAACCGAAAGGCGTGAACCTTTCGTGTCACACTTGTCTTGTCTTGTCCCGCCATGTTCCGACTTGTCTTGACACCTGTTAGGTTAGTCCCGTAGTTGGTAGCACACGCTACGACAACTACTTGTCACGTTTTACTTTCCTGCTGCGTTTACTCTCTTTTGTTCCTCTGTTATAACCTCAGCATGCTAATCAACCAGTAAACCATTGTTAAATAGTTGGTACACTTGCAGTAGAGTCTAACCCTCTTTTGTAAACTTTACCTGACGTACAGTTCCTTTCTTTTGGGTGCTGTACGTCAGGTGTCGAGCTAGAGTTCGTGGACGCGGCAGACTTACCAGAGTACGTGGAGCCCGAGGACGTCACCATAGAGTACATGCTGACGAGGACCAGACCTTGAGGACTTTTCGGTCGCCACCTTCGGAGGTTACTACTTTTAGTTCGCTCTTTCGATAGTTTGTAGCCATGCTTAGGCTTTCCTCTCTTTAGACTTTTGTACTCACTGGATATTAATTATATTAATGAATGCAACCTCCCTTCTGTACTTTCTGTTGTTCCGAACTTTATAAATGCAAGAACCTGAAAATTGAAAAAATGGTACCCCTACAGACGCTTATTGGGTCCGAGCTTCTCAGCTCCGGCCTAAGCGGGCCTTGTCATGCTTCGCCTCCGTTTTGGGAAGCGGGGCGTGACAGGTTTTAGTGGTGGCCCATGCAGGTCATGCAAAGGTTCGGAACAATAAGAGTACCGCATTCATTTAATATCAATGTACGAGTCTGAATTAGGTTTACCCAGTCTTAGATGGAAGGAAGACTTAGGTATACGTCCCAATTGGATAATCAGACGCCTTGGTTAAGAATTAGTCATCCTAGTCTTAGGATACCTGAGTAGCCCTCACTTGGCTCTGGCCGTGTTAGATTTCTAGAGCCGTTCTTTTAGTCTTTCGCTCGGGCCCACCGACTTCGGGCCCAGCAGAACTAACCTTGATTCTCTTAGGAACCTTCCCATTAGATCCTGGTTACAGTCTAGCTCATTAGAAAATATTAGTGCCGAGCTCTCCTGATCTTTAGACGAACCGTAGAATCCCTGACTTCTAGCGTCTACTTGATCATTACCATTTAGTGTGATCGACCGTAGAATTCCATCGTAGCTTCGTAAATCATATCCTAAGTGTATCCATCATGCGATCTTTTCCTTTCTCCTGATTCACGTAATCGTTCCTGACGAGTATCGTTGATCCATCGAGTCTTTTCCTTTGCCAAGTCTACTTCCTCTAAAAGTATTTTCGAAATTCTTTATTAAGTCCTTCGCTCAGCTTAATTTCTTTGAAACCCTCTTGAAATTTTCGTTGTTACTATCTCGTACTTATTTTCAAATCGGTATATTTCATATTTTCAGCTTTAAAACCTTGTTAACATTTTGATAATTCAATTTATACTTTTTCTAGACTACAAAAATCTATTTCTAACCACTTACCGTACATACTTTTAGAATATCTTCTAAACTAGAGAGAACTCCAACTATTATTATTAATATTATTATATCAGTTCTATGTTCTTCGTGATCACATTTCAAAATCTTTGTGTAAACCTATCTTCATTTGCAAAAGAATCGTTTCTCACCCCAGCCATCCTTCCTTCGTCTTACTTTTTCGAAAATTTTAAATTTGCTACATCTGCCCACTTTTAAGTGTGTGTGTGTGTGTATATATATATATATATATATATATATATATATATATATATATATATATATAAAGGTATATGATACCATATTTTGCACAGAATCCTTCTTACATCGTTAAATCATTTTTTAGCAATATTTTTGTCCCGTCCATCCGACTATCTTCTTATCCTCGCCTTACCTGACTTCGTTCTTTCGATCTTGTTCGTGTCGCTTTTGGTTTCGGTCTCCTTCTTTTATGTAGACATCTGCGCCTGTAGTTTTCTATGTCATCTCTAGTTTAGTCGTGGGCCCATTGGTTTTGTGATGTCGTCGCAGTGCATGTGTAGAGGTAGAGTGTGTGGACCTGTATGAGTGTGCTACCCTTAGGACTTTAACGATCGTCTCTCGTGTCATGTGTGTATAATCAGTGTGGTTCGTAATACTTGTAAGAAGTTGTCTGGATGATGGTATTCATATGGGTGTGAATTGCGTCATAGCAGGCAACTCCTTGGACTTAGCCTTTCGTATTATAGTGTAGGTTATCCTTGGCTGCATGTGATTGTATCAGGACTTTTGTTTTCTTTTAAACCAAATCTTTAAAGTTTTGAGACTAGCACACTAGATCATGTTGGGGTTTTGGCGGACCCCCAGAGCTCGGATCCGTATCCGTCCTAAGTCGGACGGACCACGGAGGCACATAGGCGCAGCGGAAAAACAGAAATCAAAATTTCTAGACTAGCTAAACTATTTAGCTAGGCTCTGGGGAACCAGAACCCAGCCCGATCTATGCCGACTTGGAGTGGGTCTGACCACTCCAAGAAGGATCTACACTAAGCGACTAATTAAAATTACGCTAAAACGCTTAACCACATACCCGGAATCTTGGCCCTGGAGCAGGCAAGATGTACCGCACCGTCTTGAGAAGCTCCTCGTAGCCGAGCCGCGTTGACCCGATCTCCCTGAGCCGCCTCGCACCCTCGCACCGATCCGCCCGAGCCGCTTTCGCCTCCGAGCCGATCACACGCGGTAGAAAGTTTCACTTGAGAAGAAACCCGCGTCTTAGACGTCCGGATCGGATCCAAACCCCTTTCGTAGTCGTGCTAGGACTACTCCAGAGAATAGGAAAGTAGAGAGAGAGATTTAGTCGCGGACCGAGCTTGCTCAATAATTTGGAGCTACCCGATCGTTGACTGGTGTGTTTTTCAACGAGGAGAGTGCACCCCTATTTATATAGGGAGTGAGCACTCAACATCTCGTTGCGGGCAATGTGGGACAATTCCCATGAAGAGAAAAACAATTAAGCCATTTGGCTTAATTTCAATTTTAAAGTTAGCCTTTCACAAAGTCAAACTTTAACGAATTAATTCTCCTCACATACTAAACTTCAGACACCAAACAAGCTATCAATCAGAAGAGCTTGGAATGGTGAACGCGTAGGAACTGACGGCGACGAATTTCGACTTCGTTTGACCCCTCAAACAATTGCTCAAAGTTTAGCAATTTCTCAAAATTCGTAGCCGTCATTAGGGTTTCAAAAAAAAAACCCTAATTGACTTAAGTTGCGGGCGCGCCCGCTAGACTTAGCGGGCGCGCCCGCCCAAGGGGGGAAGGGCGGGCCACCCGCCCGCTGCTGCAGCGGGCGGGCGCCCGCTGCTGCAGCGGGCCGTGCCCGCTGCAAGCAGCGGGCCGCGCCCGCTGCACAAGCGGGCGCGGGCCCGCTGCACAAGCGGGCGCGGGCCCGCTGTGCGGCCCGCTGCAGCAGCGGGCGCCCGCCCGCTGCACAAGCGGGCGCGGGCCCGCTGCACAAGCGGGCGCGGGCCCGCTGTGCAGCGGGCTGCGCCCGCTTGCAGCGGGCCGTGCCCGCTGCATCAGCGGGCGCTGGCCCGCTGTGCAGCGGGCTGCGCCCGCTTGCAGCGGGCCGTGCCCGCTGCATCAGCGGGCGCTGGCCCGCTGTGCAGCGGGCCACGCCCGCTAATGCAGCGGGCGCCCACCCGCTGCACACAGCGGGCCATGCCCGCTGCTGCAGCGGGCCGCGCCCGTTTTGCCCTTGCACATGGGCCTCTTGGCCCGGTGGGTCTAACCCACTTCCCCTTGAACTCTTTCTGCGTTTCTGGGCTCGTTTGAGCTCCGATTTGGACACGGTTTGAACCTGTGTTTAGACCGGGACGATCCCGTCATCCAGGTAACCCTTTCCAACAAGTTTGTTCCTACTAAATTCGTCGTAACTAATTTACAACACGTTTAGTTAAAGTTAGCATCTAATGCAACGTTATGTCCCTATTGCTATTGCGACTAACTTTCACAACTTAACTTGTGAATATCATCAAATGACATTTCTCTCTATTCTATATTCCTATTACTAAGACACGAGTACTACTCGGTGTGAGACCCTACAGCCTGACCTTACTACAGGTTGGGGCTCGAAACCCCTAGACGACGGTCACTACGAGCAGTAGCTGTCGTCCCTGTTTCAGAGTCATCATAACGTGATCGACCCTTTGACAAAAGTGTCATAGGGTTTGCATTGGCTGTGTCAGTGATGAATTCCGTTAGCTAAAATCCCTTCGTCAAGACTGTGTTTGATGTTGGCCTAGGGTATGGTTTTCTGTCAACCCCATTAGACAACATTGGTCAGTATACGGCGGTCTTTATTGTATACACGTTGTACTACTTGCAACGTACCCCGGCCGAGGATTAACATAAAGACCGTACTGAGCCTATAACACTAACTTCCCTTTAATGGAAGTGACGAATCCCTTCTTAGTCACTTACTCACCTAGAGAGCTTCTGGTGCAACCCAACCTAAGATCTTTCATCAGGACTGGTCCTCGAAGCTAGATCATGGGTCTAAGCTACACCGTCCGTTCACAGGTTTATACAGATGACTTCAGGTCTTAAGGATCAACTAACCTATCATCACCCTAGAGTTATTGAAGACAGATCATTAAAGTTAACCATTTAATAACTCTAACTTGGTCGTTCAGTGAACTCATTCTCCAATGAGCACCTGTGTCTCGTCTCCGACTTCAGCAAGTCGAATGACTATGAGATCATCATTACCTGAAGGTAAGGCGAAGACACAGTGATCTATCCGATGTGTCGATATCCAGTTCTCGACACATCTATGATCACGAACCGTTTTAGACTTACGTTTCTATTCGGTCTCTTACTTACTTATAATCGAGATCTCATCTAGATATGTAAGGACCTAACTCTAAGTCTATGGATATTATCCAAGTATATAAATACAAACGATTTTATACTTAGAATAATACGTACCATATACGGTATGAACAAGACGTATAATCAAGATAAATTGCCTTATGGGCATATATCTTCCTACAGATCACAACCCCGATATTCCCTCATCCAATACCGCAACTCCACACGTTTTTTTCCGAATGTTTTAAAATACGCCATTGGCCTTAAACTTCCTTTCATACCCTCTTCGGGAGTGTTATGTTTGATTGTTATGATATTGATAGTAATAGCTATTATTGTTATAGGGCTATGTTTGCGGGTAGGCTTACAGTGAGATGAGATATGTGTACCGGTGGATAGATGTTTTTGGAACACAAGGATATGAGTTAGATTTCCTTGGATGAAAAGAATGAGGTGTCCAAGACTTATTTATAATACCGATATGTGAAGGGCCCAATGGAGAACTCTGATTGGATGAAATTATGTATGGGGAGATGAGTACTTAATCGATCTGAAACTTGGACGAGTGATAGATAAGAGTAGCTAGGACGGGATAGTATGATTTGGAGTGATCATGAGAATGAGTAGAACATTTAAAGCATCAAGTTCGATTATTAAGTTGACGTGAGAAGACATTGGGAATAACACGACGTGTTGAGATGAATGGATGGTTAGGTAGGCGGACTTAATACTGGTTGGGATTAGATATAGTGAGTAGGATAAGATGTGATTCTGATAGTTAAATTATTTGGGGGATAAATTTGTGGGAAGATATGACAAGGAATGTATTGAGGACACGGCGATTGTTGATTTGTGAAAGATGCTATAAGATAGACAAAGTTCGTCTTGGATTGGTGATCGACTAGAACATAATTTTAGCAACTGATTAATATTGGGAAGAGATTGAGAAAATTTAAAGATGTTATGGAGCGATGATGTTTAGTAGAGTGGTATGGTAAGAGAAGGTGATTATTATTCTTTTATGAGGACTTGGAGTTGGAAATTTAACAGCAGTGATGGATCTATAGTTGAGTTTAGGATGTGAGATTAGTCGTGGCATTATCCAGTGAAAAGAAGGGTTATGAAGGATTAATTAAAGAACATTGGTTGAAGTTATAAGATTAGCGATCTATATGTGTCGATATGAGAGTTTGGGTATAAGGTTATATAGATGTTTTTGTTGTTAGTATGAGTGATTCCGAGGACGGAATCATTTCTAAGGTGGGTAGAATGTAACGGTCGCTTTCCGATCTTATGATTTTCCTGCGTGCACATGCTTTATCGTGCACGTATTTTATTTGGCTATTTCTGGATTCCGAAATGTGCGATGTGATATGCCGTTGTGATAGTTTGGGAGTGTAGAATTTTATAATAATGTTTGGGAACGCTGTTTCGCGGTTCGTTTTCTCGCAAAACGATTTTGAACGATAGGGGCGTTTTAGTCATTTGACTCAAAACGCCGTTTCCAATTTTACGTAAATTTTTGGTAGGTGTTACGCACGATTGGGCTCTGTAGATCTGTGTGTCTCGTCTCCACGATCGCCCTGGTATTTTTGGATTATTTTTCTGACGCCCGGTTTGCGAGATATCACCCGGATTAATCTCGACCGTCAATTTCCTCAATCTGATTCAAATTTCGAAATTTGTTAGCCAAATCTGGCTAAATCTCTTTTTAAATCATTTTAAAATTTTTCCTAAACTGTCTCTCTATTGTCCCCTAGACTTACCCCTAACTGTACACCCCTATCCCTTGCCCCTCACTCATTTAACCCTTAATTTAGGTCTTTTTAGCTAGCCATTACCCTATTTATAATAATCTAAACCCTAACCCTAACTTTAATTTCCAAAATCACGTTAACCCTAAGGCTACCTTCAGCAGCCGCCGGCCCAACTTTTCCCCAACCCCCGTTTCTCCCTCTCCCTATCCTCCGGCGCCGGCAAGACTCCCCGCGACGCCGACCTCTCACGATCCCCGACCCCCGAGCGCCATACCGCCTCCACGGCCATCCCCCCCTCTCTCTCAGTCACCGTACCATCGTCGCGATCCATCCGCCTGACCCCGATCCCTGTGCAGTGCGCAGCCCCGAGCACCGCATTCGTTCCCGCCGCCCGCCGCAGCTGTGCGATCCACGGCGCCGCCCGACCGCCTGAAACCGCCGCATCCCCTTTTCGAGCGAAGCCGCCCGCCGCCGCTGTGCTCCGCCCACGGCCGCCGATCCCCATCCACTGCTGCCGTTGCGCCATCTGCAGAGCGCCGGCCGCACGCAGCATCCCGCCGCCGCGATCTACAGCAGCGCGCCGACGCTGCAACCACTCACCTCTTCCTCGACGTCGTCGAGCCCCCTCGCTTCCCACACATCAAAGCTCGTGAAGAGGCGGGAATAACTCCGCCTTCGAATGCGCCTGGTAGAGTTTTGGATCGATCAAATCCATCAACTGATCTCCTTATGGATTTGGACCCGGAGGGCATCTTTCGAGACGATTCTGACTCCGATAGCGAGCTGTTTCAGACAGGAGATGCGACAAAGGAGTTTGTTGTTTAATTGATCGATGCCTCGCCCAAAATGTTTAGTCCAGCGGTAACAGATGCAAGCTTTCCGATTCTCTGTTGATTTTTGAACTTGTGATCTTTTCAAGCAAGAAGAAGAAGAACCTCTTTTATAAAAGGGACTTGTTGATTCATGGTGGATTGCACGAAGATGAGAAAACGGAGACACTTTTCCATGTCGCAATGAACTGTATTACACAGTCCTTGAAGACCCAAATCATCGGAAGCTCTAACGATGAAGTGGCAATTTGTTTCCTTAACACTATATAATATGTCCTTCATGCGACCGTCGTCGAGTTCAGACTGGACGTCCGATCAACGTTCAAACACCGGAGAGGTTGGTCCCCCTAACTCGTAGTGAAAACCCACACCGTAGCAAAACTGAACCCTAACTAAAATCAGACAACTGTAACTAAATTTATTTTCTGCACCCTTAAAACGTTGTGAAACAGTAGATTCGACGACTGGACTTTTGAACTGTGCATATAGGGTAGACTCGTCGATTAGGCTGAACTTTCAATTTGACTCTGAACTATTAGGGTAGCCCTGTTTAACCTAGAAATGAACCTTAATAGGCTTGATGGAAATCGTGACCTGACATCGTCGCCGTGACCCCTTTTTAGACGGACTACCGCGGACGCGATGACTGGATGACACGCCCCGGACAGACGACACACTCGCCAATCACAGGAAAGTGTATCCACTTGTACTTTTGGCCATGCTTAGGCCTTAGTTTTGTAAGAACTGTTAACTGTGAATAAAGAGAACCGGGCGTGAAATGATAGCGTCCGGGACGTCCCTTGACAACTCAGACTTGACAACGAAGTCTGAGTCCAACAACAACAACTTTTGACATTGTAGGACTATCTTGTGTGTGCGTGCGTGTGGACACCCTAGAATAACCTTCCCTATCTTGTCACGTCCCGTCCCATCTTGTACAGCCCAGAGGGCAATAGGGAACTCTCCGAGTGATCTCTTGTCTTGTTACACAGCCCAGAGGGCAATAGGGCACTCTCCGAGTGATCTCTTGTCTTGTTACACAGCCCAGAGGGCAATATGGCACTCTCCGAGTGATCCCTTGTCTTATTACACAGCCCAGAGGGTAATAGGGCACTCGCCAAGCTAGAGCGAGTGATCTCTTGTCTTGTCATGTCTTGAATACTTGGGGTTGGGGTAGGGTTGAGCGTGCGCACGGTAAGAGGGTCTGATCCCCCTCGAATCGTAAGGCGTGAACCCTTTCAAGTCACACGTGTCTTGTCTTGTTTCCGTGCACAAGGTTGAGGGTTCCCTCAGTTGAGAAGGTGTTGGCCGCATTCTAACCGAAAGGCGTGAACCTTTCGTGTCACACTTGTCTTGTCTTGTCCCGCCATGTTCTGACTTGTCTTGACACCTGTTAGGTTAGTCCCATAGTTGGTAGCACACGCTACGACAACTACTTGTCACGTTTTACTTTCCTGATGCGTTTACTCTCTTTTGTTCCTCTGTTATAACCTCAGCATGCTAATCAACCAGTAAACCATTGTTAAATAGTCGGTACACTTGCAGTAGAGTCTAACCCTCTTTTGTAGACTTTGCCTGACGTACAGTTCCTTTCTTTTGGGTGCTGTACATCAGGTGTCGAGCCAGAGTTCGTGGACGCGGCAGACTTACCGGAGTACGTGGAGCCCGAGGACGTCACCATAGAGTACGTGCTGACGAGGACCAGACCTTGAGGACTTTTCGGTCGCCACCTTCGGAGGTTACTACTTTTAGTTCGCTCTTTCGATAGTTTGTAGCCATGCTTAGGCTTTCCTCTCTTTAGACTTTTGTACTCACTGGATATTAATTATATTAATGAATGCACCCTCCCTTCTGGACTTTCTGTTGTTCCGAACTTTATAAATGCAAGAACCTGAAAATTGAAAAAATGGTACCCCTACAGACGCTTATTGGGTCTGAGCTTCTCAGCTCCGGCCTAAGCGGGCCTTGTCACGCTTCGCCTCCGTTTTGGGAAGCGGGGCGTGACATCCAATCTCTTGCAAACCAAGTCTAGAGAATCTCGATTGTAAACCTAAATCGAATATCTAGGCCTTCCCATCGATTAGAATCCAATCTCTTGCAAACCCCAATCGATGGAAATCCCTAGCTATCCGTAATAAATTGATCACAACCTAACCTCCTAGCAATTCTAGCAATTTAGAAATTCGTTCATCACAAATCTGAAATTAGATCCATAGGGTTCATCCCCATGCCCTAGAACAACAAATCTACTCAAGCATATCAATAACGATATGAGAATCAATAAAAACCATTGCTTGCATACAAAAAGATAGAAAAACAAAGATTCAAATAACAAGAACAAAATACTTAGCTTTGATGAAGATCTTCAATCCAAATACAAGCTTTTAGATCCAAGAGGGGGCCTATGTCATGACCTAACCTCTAAAAAAGAGTCTAATAAAACAACATGGGAACCCCCTCTAATGACGGCTACAACCCTCTTAAATAGCCCCCAAAAAAACCCTAACAAAACTGCCCAAAACCCCTCTGAAACCCGCGACCAAAACTGAATCTGCGCGTAACTTAAATTCTGCGCCAGTCGCGACTCGGCCAAGTGGAAAGCTCACTCGGCCGAGTGGGAATTCCTGCAGAATTTCCAGAAAACATCACTCTGTCAAAAACTGGCAAAAACTGATCACTCGGCCGATTGGGAATCTCACTCGGCCGAGTGGAAATGTCACTCGGCCGAGTGACACTGACATGTGAATTCCAGCACTGCAGCATCTACTTGCAGAAATTTCCTAGATTTCATGAAGTCTATTATCCATAAAAAATATGAGAAAAATACTTTGACCTCTAGAATGATAGCAGATTTCAAAAGAGTAGAAGGCTGTCTGAAAATCTGGGCGCTCGTGTCATCGGCTTCACTCGGTCGAGTGGGATTCTTCACTCGGGCGAGTGAACTTCTCTACTCGGCCGAGTAGGTCTTCTTATGTTCTCCCCAAAATTCCAGAGAGTCTGCTTTGATTTCTTTCAGAAGTCCTGACTCACTCGGGCGAGTGGCGATTTCTAGTCGGCCGAGTGGATGTAACCACTCGGTCGAGTACATTGTGGATCAAGATCCCTTCGTATCAGTTGTACTCGGCAGAATGCGCTTCTTTACTCGGCCGAGTGGGCTGTGTTACTCGGTCGAGTGGCCTGTTTCTGGAGTCAACTCTGCTTCTCCTCACCTCTTCATCGATTCTATCGATTTCCTTCTTCTTCCACTCATCTTCCAGCGCAGTTAGCTCCTCGATAGAGCCATGGGCGATGCTCCGGTACATGTGCAAGTACTTTAAGCTCATTTTTGCTCCCGATTGCTCTATATTTCCTGAAATCCGACAAAAAACTAGAAATAGTGAAAAGTAACGCAATATCGTCGAATACTCGTGGAAATCGCAATATGAGCAATCGAAATGGCGTGAAAACATGCAGAAAAAAGGTGTAAAATATGGACCGATCAAAATCCCCCAAGCTTGCCTGTTACTCGTCCTCGAGGAAGATAAGTAAAGAGACGAACTCAGGACATGAATACAAAGGAAATGAAATGAAAAAGAAAGAAAACGAGGTGGAAGGGGTCGCTAGATTATTCTCTCAGATCTCAAGCCATAAGCTACACATCACGATAACTCGGAAAATAGGAATCTCATGCTATAAAGATTTCATATCTTATTTAAACATGGTACTTGCAAGATTTTAAGAACAAAGGAAAGGACTCCCTAAATTCATGCAATCAACTCATATTCACATCACGAATTTCATAGAATATAATATACAGTTCATTGGCGATGCACTTTTCAATCAAAAGTTATAAATGAAGCATATAAGAATCACACCAAACATGCAATGGAGAATGGAATAAATCATGGCATTCACATATTTATATCGATTCATAAGAAATCTCCATAACTAATGTATTTTGCTAAGTTTCAGCATTATCAAACTTCCCCATTAGTGCACCTCTCCACTCTAATGTCGTACTCACTCATATGGCCAAGTGGATTAACCCCCAAGCCTAGCTTGAGGCATCGCATCTAAAGGAATATGATAGTGGAAAATGGGATTTTTGCCATGGTTTTCCCAAGTATTTTGTGGCTCCAATAATGAGGTAGAGAAATATCTTTCTTTATTTTGGACTTTGTTTCTCATTTTTCTTCTTGGATTTTTGTAGGAGCAATTTGATTTGTATTTTTGATTTTTGGCTCCTTTTTGGCTTTTTGGACTTTTTGGAGCAACCTTTTTCTTTTGTTTGGATGTTTAGGAAATAGATGCGATATAAGTAGCTTTAGGAGGTGAACTCAAGTGACATGTAGAGAATAAAAAGTTATATGTGGAGAAAGAAATAATGTAGCACTCGGTTCACTCTAAGATGTGCACGAACGGTTCAATAAAATAATACTTCAACTAAAACTCATATGTAAGCATGGATATTCTCAATCATTTCAATAAATAGTGAAGTCAAGCAGTAAAGTTTACAACCATATCAGGCATGCAACAGAAGGTGAATAAGACAATAAAACTGATGCTTCAGATATACTAATGATGCGTGAATCTTGGTGCATTTCCAACAAAAGCATACTAAACACTAATCAATACATTCAGCTTCAATTAATAACATGCATTCATATAGAGGAATCATCAAAAGAATATATAAGCAAGCACATGGATAGCAAGACTATGGAATACTCAAAGTAGCATGGCAAGGAATAATAAGCATCGTGATGGTTGGTAAAGCAATAAGAGATATCATCATACAAAATTCATCTAGCGGAAGAAGAGAAAGGAAAATAAAGAAATAAAAAATAAAAGAGAGGAAAGAAAAGAAAAACAAGCACACAACATGATGCATGAACACACATAAAAGGAAAATAAGATGGAAAATTCAAAAAGATGATGCAAAATTTTGAAAAATTCTAAAAACCCTAAAAATAAAGTAAAAGTGCAACTAGATGGCATGGAAATGCACTCCCCCAAGCTTAAACTTCATATCATCTTCAATGTGATCATAAAAGGAAAAATATAAGGAACAACGATAAATATGAGGGAGGTGAATGAAAAATGATGAAATGAATGACATGAAATCCTAATGCAACTACATGCACATGCAATGATGCATGAGAGCGCTTTCCCCAAGCTTATGCTAAACAATCCTATTCAAATGACTCGATCAAAAATGTTATGGCTTTGCTAAGCGAGATTAAGTCAAACGAATAAGAATATGAGTATTCACTTGAAAGAAATGCTCGATGGGTGGTGAGCAAAAAAGATGTGACACACCAAAATATAAAGAGGGCAATTAATATATATAATGGATTTGGGGTGTAAAAATTTTTATTGACGTCATATGAGGTAATATTTATTCAAGCAAATCTATACGGTCCTCTCGCTGTCGAGAGGATTCGTGTTTATTTAAAGCATAAAAATTTCTACACTACTGGATTGATATCACCTATAGCAAAAGGCGGATCCAGTATCTTTGTCGGTGCAGACAATTGCTCCAACTGCTCCTTCCGTGGCTCTGCCAGATGCGTGTGTCCACGGACTCCAACGAACTCCAGTAATGCATCCTCCAGCATTCCCACAAGGACTCCACATGTACCCTGCAGAGAATAGGATGCATCAATTCGCTGCAAAAACTTCACCCTCGTAATAAAAGTATCCCAAAGAGGATCGTCTATAGAAATATATGGAATAAATAATGGTGGACGATACTTCCCTGGAAATAATCCAATATCCTCACGTGCCATGATAGCTGTCTCCATGGTGTCTTCTCTATGCTGCTCAGGTAAATATAGATCATAGGTGTGGACCTCATCAAGATGCTCCTCATCATCGTCAGACTCATCCCAGCGCACCTCTTGATCATATTCATATGCTTCCATGGGTGCTAACTCCTCACTCTCCTCCTCGTATACATCCCATTGTACCTTTTGTTCATATGTATGTGTATCCTGCAAAAGGCACGATGAGTTGTCAAAATCTGAATCACAAAAAACATCATACACGGGAGGGGAATCAACGATAAAGGGCGAAGGAGTAAATAGATCTCCCAGAAGGGGGGCCAAAAGCCCTGTGGGATAGTCCTCTGCGTCAGTGGAAGGATGAGGTGGCTGCGAAAGCTCTAATGGAGGAGGGTAGTGCTATGGATCCTCATGAATGGCTGTGTCCTCGTCCCGATGCACGACCTCCTCTGTGATAAGCTCTGGCTCTGTGTATAAGGCCTCCTCAAAAGCATGCTCTGGCTCCGCATGTGAGGCCTCCTCGTCAATATGCTCTGGTTCGATAGTGTGCTCCTTTGCCTTCTCATCAACTATCAATGTAGGCTCTCTCTGGAATGGTGATGCTGGCTGCTCAGGTGTGTCAACTTGTGGGGATGTATCATGTGGAGGGGAATGCCCACAGGCAATCCGAAAATATAGTCTATCCCCCTCAAGACTGACATGGATGTCCTCCTCAATTGTTCCTGTAGCTGAAATACAGTTCATAACAAAATCTGTAAATCGTAGCTCAAATGCATCACCTGCTGTAATGCTCTCTGAACCGGCGAACCTTACTGACTCCAAGAGGCCATCTAATAATCTCTGAAATGCATCCCCCTCTGGCTACGCATATGACTTAGTTTCTGCTTCCTCCACGGCCTCTTCATCCATCCATTCTTTATATGCAATAGTTGTATTGTAGGATGTGGGATCGATGACGGCACATTCTGGCTCTGGTAATATAACCGGTGATGCTTCTTGCCCATAAAATGAAGATGCAGAACTGATATCTTTGGAAATCCTTGCAACCTTAAGCATGAGCGCATTCATTTCAAGTTCCTTCTTCACGCATTCCAATTGAAGGGCGGCCTTATCAAGCCTGGCTTGTATTTCAACTTGGTGTGCATGCATCTCATCAAAAAAAATCCTTTGTTTCTCATCAAGCTCGGGCCAGTGCGTTTTCTCAAAAAAGTATTCTCCCATCTGAGCACTCTGATCATAATAGTATTCTCCCATTTGAGCACTCTGATCAAAATCTGTGGTCCACGTAGTATAATCCATAGCACCTGATCAACAAAGATAAATACATGGAGAAAAATATCAGTGGCACAAAAGAATATAGAAATGATAATAATGGTGGCGGGGTGAAAAATTCTTTTTGTTAAAATTTTTTTTCGTAGTCTAATCAACCTAATTGTGACAAATTGGCACCCAACGGGAAACACCTCCCCGGAAACGGCGCCAAAAACTTGATCGCTCCAAAATGTAACCCAAGAGCACACCCTAGTATGGCGCAAATGCACGAAGATGAATCCCCGGTAACGGCGCCAAAAACTTGATCGGCCCCGGAGTACACCCGGAGAACGATTGTAGTTTTACCGCAAGAGCACGGTCAACTGGCGAGTATGTATCGAACACGAGGAGGTGGTGTTGGCTCCAATCTATCCTAGGTTGGCTCGACTACGAATGTTTTATTGGTGGAGATGGTTATGGAATGATATAATGGAAATGGCAGTGAATGTCGGTGTCAGTGATAAAGAAGTCGGTCAAATATTGATTCAAATACAATATAATAAAAGTGTCTAGGGCTAGGGAATTCCCACTACGGATCGTCATACATCATTGTAAATAGTGAATCTCAATATTACTAGACTTGCGTTGAGGTGAACTAGTCGTAACTGAATAGAGAACCAAGCTCACGCTCTCGCGCTACTGCCGGTCTATAGCAAACTAGGATAGGGCCCAATCTCTTGCAAACCCTAGCCTAAGCCACTAGCATTAGGATCGACATCATCGTTCAATCGCCCCTCGAGCCCACTCTCGTGCAAACTCGAGTTACGATCTTGGTTGTGATAGTTCGTATCCGTCCAATCTCTTGCAAACGAATATTGGTATAGATTTACAATAAAAATCTTAGCTTTGGTCCAATCTCTTACAAACCAAGTCTAGATAATCTCGATTGTAAACCTAAATCGAATATCTAGGCCTTCCCATCGATTAGAATCCAATCTCTTGCAAACCCCAATCGATGGAAATCCCTAGCTATCCGTAATAAATTGATCACAACCTAACCTCCTAGCAATTCTAGCAATTTAGAAATTCGTTCATCTCAAATCTGAAATTAGATCCATAGGGTTCATCCCTATGCCCTAGAACAACAAATCTACTCAAGCATAGCAATAACGATATGAGAATAAATAAAAACCATTGCTTGCATACAAAAAGATAGAAAAATAAAGATTCAAATAACAAGAATAAAATACTTAGCTTTGATGAAGATCTTCAATCAAATACAAGCTTTTAGATCCAAGAGTGGGCCTAAGACATGGCCTAACCTCTAAAAAAGAGTCTAAGAAAACAACATGGGAACCCCCTCTAATGACGGCTACAACCCTCTTAAATAGCCCCCAAAACCCTAACAAAACTGCCCAAAAACCCTCTGAAACCCGCGATCAAAATTGAATCTGCGCGTAACTTAAATTCTGCGCCAGTCGCGACTCGGCCGAGTGGAAAGCTCACTCGGCCGAGTGGGAATTCCTGCAGAATTTCCAGAAAACAGCACTCTGTCAAAACTAGCAAAAACTGGTCACTCGGCCGATTGAGAATCTCACTCGGCCGAGTGGAAATGTCACTCGGCCGAGTGACACTGACATGCGAATTCCAGCACTGCAGCATCGACTTACAGAAATTTCCCAGATTTCATCCGATCTCCGATTGACGCGTTCTTGGCCGCGTTGGAACTGTCATGAAGTCTATTATCCAAAAAAAATATGAGAAAAATACTTTGACCTCTGGAATGATAGCAGATTTCAAAAGAGTAGAAGGCTGTCTGAAAATCTGGGCGCTCGTGTCATCGGCTTCACTCGGCCGAGTGGGATTCTTCACTCGGGCGAGTGAACTTCTCTACTCGGCCGAGTAGGTCTTCTAATATTCTCCCCAGAATTCCAGAGAGTCAGCTTTGATTTCTTTCAGAAGTCCTGACTCACTCGGGTGAGTGGCGATTTCTACTCGGCTGAGTGGATGTAACCACTCGGTCGAGTACATTGTGGCTCAAGATCCCTTTGTATCAGTTGTACTTGGCCGAATGCGCTTCTTTACTCGGCCAAGTGGGCTATGTTACTCGGCCGATTGGCCTGTTTCTGGAGTCAACTCTTCTTCTCCTCGCCTCTTCATCGATTCTATCGATTTCCTTCTTCTTCCACTCATCTTCCAGCGCCGTTAGCTCCTCGATAGAGCCATGGGCGACGCTCCGGTACATGTGCAAGTCCTTTAAGCTCATTTTTGCTCCCGATTGCTCTATATTTCCTGAAATCTAACAAAAACAAGAAATAGTGAAAAGTAACGCAATATCGTCAAATACTCGTGGAAATCGCAATATGAGCAATCGAAATGGCGTGAAAACATGCAGAAAAGGTGTAAAATATGGACCGATTAGCTTCTGAGGGGTATACAGCTGAACATTCCATTCATGGATGCCATCACGGAGATCCCCATCTATGCGAAGTTTTTAAAGGACCTTATCACGGGGAAGAGGAAGCATGAAGAGATAATGCTCATGGACGACTCTACCTCCATTATAAAGAATCATCTCCCGCAGAAGCTACCGGATCCGGGAAGCTTCACGGTTCCATGCTCCATCGGAGTCATGCCCATCAGTCGTGCACTAATTGACCTGAGAGCGAGCATCAGCTTGATGCCGCTATCCATCTTTGAAAGACTGCAAACTGGGAGCGAGCTGGAACCCACGAACATGTCCATTCAACTAGCGGATCATTCGATTACTTATCCGGTGGGCATTGCCATGGACATAATTCTGCAGATACCTCCTGGGTTGTGTGTTCCAGTTGACTTCGTTATTATAAACATGCCTGAGGGAGGGAGCTCCCAGCTTATACTTGGCCTCCCCTTCATGGCGACGGCCGACGTTTTGATTGATGTCCATGAAGGGACTCTCTCGTTGAACGTAGGCAACATTGAATCTAAATTCAGGATGTAGAAACCAATGAGAGAGCATGCCAAAGAGGATGGAGTTAGCTATTTGGAGCACCTAGAAGATGAGGCCGTAAGAGATTATACTTCTGAGGGGGTCATGAAGGACTCGATAAGAATGAGTGTTGACGACGACGGCAACCCAACCTACCACAAAGCGGTCATCACCTATATCCGTGTGTTAGATGAAGAGCTTTTGGACCATTCCTTGCATCAGAAAAGCCGGAGGCTATCAGCTACGCTAAGGAAAAGCCTGGACTGGAAGAGTTCCAAATACCACCAGACGGCATCATTGGCAAGAACGATGCGCGAATCTCATGCGCACCAAATATTAATTGATAAACTAGAGGGTGTCGAGCTCATGACTCAAAATGAGTGCTTATTGGGAGGCAACCCAATCTTTTATAAGCTTGGATTTTCTTTTCCATTTTCTCATTTTACTTTATTTGTTTGAGAAAACCAAACAAAAACGTTGTTTATTTCTCTTAAAAACACAAAACCATAAAAATTTGATGGGTTCTTTCTTTCTACAGGTTGAACATGAAGGGACACGCAAATCAATGTTTTAAATGGAAGAAAGCTGGAGGAGAGTAGCAAATTTGAAGAGCAGATCAAAGGAGAAAAGCAAAAGGAGAGTGACAGGTGACTCGACTGAGCAGCCAACTGCTCGATCGAGCAGTGCAGGCATGAGAAAGAAGAGCAAAACATCACTCTGTCTACACAGCCCGAGCATCATTTGCTCGGTCCGAGCAGACAGCGACTCGACCGAGCAGCCACCTGCTCGGTTAAGTAGCGCATGCTCATGAAAACTTGGAGAAAACGACGTTCTGTCTGCGCGGCCCGAGCAGCCACTGCGCGGCCTGAGCAGCTATCTGCTCGACCGAGCAGAACATGCTCGATCGAGCATAAGAGGGAGTTTCCTAAACTTTTTTATTGCGTGTCCGACTCGACCGAGCAGCTTCGCTGCTCGATCGAGTCGATTTATCCTAATTCTTCGGGCCCCACTTCCAAACAAGTTGTCATTTCATTTTTTAAGCCTAAGCTCTCAAAATTACCCTAATCTCTCAAAATCACTGCACGAGCTACCCCCCACACCCGACTCGATCTCCCCCGTCGCCGTTCACTCTCCCTCCGCCCGTGCCGCCACAAGCGCTGCCAGTCTGGTCACTCCCTCTTCGGTCAGTCTCTCTCTCTCTCTCTCTCTCTCTCTCTCTCTCTCTCTCTCTCTCTCTCTCTCTCTCTCTCTCTCTTCCTATTCCCCCTTCCGCCCCCCTGATCGGTCCATATTTTACACCTTTTTCTGCATATTTGCATGCCATTTCGATCACCCATATCACGCTTTTCACGATTATTCGACGATATTGCGTTACTTTTCACTATTTCTTGTTTTTGTCGGATTTCAGGAAATATGGAGCGATCGGGAGCAAAAATGAGCTTAAAGGATTTGCACCCACTCCGGAGTGTCAACCATGGCCCTTTTGAGGGTTATTCTGCAATGGAAGACGAGTGGAAGAAGAAAGAACGTCGTAGGAGCGACGAGGAAGCGAAAAGATGGAGATTGGGCATTTTCAGCATGCCACTCGGCCGAGTGAAGGAGTCACTCGGTCGAGCATTGAGACCCCGCTCGGCCGGCCAGATCGGACACGCAACAGAGATGCATCAGCGTGCACTCGGCCGAGCATCGCACGCCCACTCGGCCGAGTGCGGAGACTCCGTCTGCCCGAGTGGCACCCAGACGACGACAAGCCAAAATGTCCAACTCTCTGTAATCCGTCAGTCGACTACGAGCTCCGACTCGGCCGAGTTCCAAAAGCCCCTCGGCCGAGTGTCATTTTCCACTCGGCCGAGTGATGCCGAGGACACGCAGCGCCCAGATTTTCAGATAGCCTCCCACTCTTTTGAAATCTGCTAACATTCCAGCAATCAAAGTATTTTTCTCATATTTTTTATAGATAGTAGACTTCATGACGGTTCCAACGCCGCCAAGAACGCGCCAATCGGAGGTCGGATGAAATCTGGAGAATTTCTGCAAGTTGACGCTGCAGTGCAGGAATTTCCACTCGGCCGAGTCACATTTTCCACTCGGCCGAGTGCGGCCTGAGCCCAGCTTTTAAGTTGCGGTTTGGGCTGTTTTTGGGCACGAATTTGAGGGGTTTTCTAGGGTTTCTTGCTAGGGTTTTGGGGGAGTATTTAAGGGTTTTGTAGCCACCATTAGAGGGGGATCCCCCATGTTTTCTTAGCCCCCATATATGTTGTTCTTAGGATTATTTTAGAGGTTAGGCCATGCCCTAGGCCCCCTCTTGGATCTAAAAGCTTGTATTTTGGATTGAAGATCTTCATCAAGCTAAGTATTTTCTTCTTTTTATTTGAATCTTTGTTTTTCTATCTTTTTGTATGCAAGCAATGATTTTTATTGATTCATATATCCTTATTGCTATGCTAGAGTAGATTTGTTGTTCTAGGGTTTGGGGATGAACCCTATGGATCTAATTTCATATTTGTGATGAATGAATTTCTAAATTGCTAGAATTGCTAGGAGGTTAGGTTGTGATTGATTTACTATGGATAGCTAGGGATTTCCATCGATTTGGGATTTGCAAGAGATTGGATTCTAATCGATGGGAAGGCCTAGATATTCGATTTAGATTTACAATTGGATTTCTCTAGATTTGGTTTGCAAGAGATTGGACCAAAGCTAGGATTTTTAATTGTAAATCTATACCCATATTCGTTTGCAAGAGATTGAACGAATACGAACTATCACAACCTAGATCGTAACTCGAGTTTGCACGAGAGTGGGCTCGAGGAGCGATTGGACGATGATGTCGATCTTCATGCTAGCGGCTTAGGTTAGGGTTTGCAAGAGATTGGGCCCTAATCTAGGTTGCTATAAACCGGCAATAGCGCGAGAGCGTGAGCTTGGTTCTCTATTCAGTTACGACTAGTTCACCTCAACACAAGTCTAGTAATATTGAGATTCACTATTTACGATGATGTATGACGATCCGTAGTGGGAATTCCCTAGCCCTAGACGTCTTTATTTGGCTTTATATCCCCATACTTTGCCCGACGATTGTGACAGGATCGCTGCAAGGCAAATTCCCTCTTTTATTATATTGTATTTGAATCGATATTCGAACCGATTTCTTTATCATCGACACCGACATCCACCACCATTGCCATTACATCATACCATAGCCATCTCCACCAATAAAACCATCGTAGTCAAACCAACCTAGGATAGATTGGAGCCAACACCACCTCCTCGTGTTCGATACCCGCTCGCCACTACACCGTGCGCTTGCGGTAAAACTTCAATCGTTCTCTGGGTGTGTATTCGGGGCCGATCAAGATTTTGGTCGTGCTCTTGGGTTGCATTTCGGGGCCGATAAAGTTTTTGGCGCCGTTGCCGGGGAGGTGTTTTCCGTTGGGCGCCAATTTGTCACAATTAGGTTGATTAGACTACGAAAAAAAACTAACAAAAGGAAATTTTCGCCCCGCCACCATTATTATCATTTCTATATTCTTTTGTGCCACTGATATCTTTTCTCCAGGTGTTTATCTTTGTTGATCAGGTGCTATGTATTATACTACGTGGACCACAGATTTTGATCAGAGTGCTCAGATGGGAGATTACTATTTTGATCAGAGTGCTCAGACGGGAGAATACTATTATGATCAGGGTGCTCAGATGGGAGAATACTTTTTTGAGGAGATGCACTGGCCCGAGCTTGATGAGAGACAAAGGATCTTTTTTGATGAGATGCATGCACACCAGGTGGAAATACAAGCCGGGCTTGATAAGAGCAATCTTCAATTGGAATGTACGAAGAGGGTACTTGAAATGAATATGCTCATGCTTAAGGTTGCAGGGATTTCCAAAGATATCAGTTCTGCTTCTTCATTTTATGGGCAAGAAGCATCGCCAGACTTACTACCAGAGCCAGAATGTGCCGTCGTCGATCCCACTTCCTACGATACATCTATTGCATATGAAGAGTGGATGGACGAAGAGGCAGTGAAGGAAGCAGAAACTGAGTCATATGCACAGCCAGAGGAGGACGCATTTCAGAGATTATTGGATGGCCTCTTGGAGTCAGTGAGGTTCACCGGTTCAGAGAGCATTACAGCAGGTGATGCATTTGAGCTACGATTTGCAGATTTTGTTATGAACCGTGTTTCAGCTGCAGGAACAATTGAGGAGGACATCCATGTCAGTCTTGAGGGGGATAGACTATATTTTCGGATTGCTTGCGGGCATTCCCGTCCGCATGATACATCCCCACAAGTTGACACACCTGAGCAGCCAGCATCACCATCTCAGAGAGAGCCTATATTGATAGTTGATGAGAAGGCAAATGAGCACACTATCGAGCCAGAGCATGCTTCTGAGGAGGCCTTACACACAGAGCCAGAGTTTATCACCGAGGAGGTCATGCATCGGGACGAGGACACCGCCATTCATGAGGATCCCGAGCACTATCCTCCTCCATTAGAGCTTCCGCAGCCACCTCATCCTCCCACTGACGCAGAGGACTACCCCACAGAGCTTTTGGCCCCCCTTCAGGGAGATCTCTTTACTACCTCGCCCTTTATCTTTGATTTCCCTCCAGTGTATGATGTTTTTTATGATTCATCGTGCCTTTTGCAGGATTCATGTACATACGATCAAGAGGTACGATGGGACGTATATGAGGAGGAGAGCGAGGAGTTAGCACCCATGGACACATATGAATATGATCAAGGGGTGCACTGGGATGAGTCTGACGATGATGAGGAGCATCTTGATGGGGTCCACATCTATGATCTAGATTTACCTGAGCAGCATAGAGAAGACACCGTGGAGACAGCTATCACGGCACGTGAGGATATTGGATTATTTCCAGGGAAGTATCGTCCACCATTATTTATTCCATACATTTCTATAGACGATTCTCTTTGGGATACTTTTATTATGAGGGTGAATTTTTTGCGGCGAACTGATGCATCCTATTCTCTGCAGGGTACAGGTGGAGTCCTTGTGGGAATGCTGGAGGATGCATTGCTGGAGTTCGTTGGTGTTCGTGGACGCATGCACCTGGCGGAGCCACGGAAAGAGCAATTGGAGCAGTTGCCTGCACCGGCAAAGATACTGGATCCGCCTTTTGCTATAGGTGATATCAATCCAGTAGTGTAAAAATTTTTATGCTTTAAATAAACACGAATCCTCTCGACAGCGAGAGGACCGTATAGATTTGATTGAATAAATATCACCTCATATGATGGCAACAAAAATTTTTACACCCCAAACCCATTATATACATTAATTGCCATCTCCATATTTTGATGTGTCACATCCTTTTGCTCACCACATTCGAGCATTTCTTTCAAGTGAAACCTTACTTTCTTATTCGTTTGACTTGATCACGCTTTGCAAAGCCATGACATTTTTGGTCAAGTCATTTGAATAGGATTGTTTGGTATAAGCTTGGGGGAAGGCGCTCTCATGCATCATTGTATTTGCATGTAGTTGCATTAGGATTTCATGTCATTCATTTCATCATTTTTCATTCACCCCCCTTATTTATTATCGTTGTTCCTCATATTCTTCCATTATGATCACATTGAGGACAATGCGAAGTTTAAGCTTGGGAGAGTGCATTTCCACGCCATTTAGATACATTAGTTGCATTTTTACTTTATTTTAGGATTTTTTAAATTTTTCAAAATTTTTGCATCATCTTTTTGATTTTTCCATCTTATTTTCCTTTTATGTGTGTTCATGCATCATAGTGTGTACTTGTTTTTCTTTTCTTTCCTCTCTTTAATTTTTATTTCTTTATTTTCTTTTCCTCCTTTTGCTAGATTTGCTCCTTATGATGATATCTCTTATTGCTTTAGCAACCATCACGATGCTTATTATTCCTTGCCATGCTACTTAGAGTATTTCATAGTCCTACTATCCATTTGCTTACTTATATATTCTTTTGATGATTCCTCTATATGAATGCATGATATTAATTGAAGCCGAATGTATTAATTAGTGTTTAGTATGCTTTTGTTGGAAGTGCACCAAGATTCACGCATCATTAGTATATCTGAAGTATCAGTTTTATTGCCTTATTCACCTTCTATTGCATGCCTGATATGATTGTGCGCTTTACCGCTTGACTTCACTTTTTATTGAGATGATTGAGAATATCCATGCTTACATATTAGTTTTAGTTGAAGTATTATTTTATTGAACCGTTCGTGCACATTTTAGAGTGAACCGAGTGTTACATTATTTCTTTCTCCACATATATCTTTTTATTCTCTACATGTCACTTGAGTTCACCTCCTAAAGCTACTTATATCGCATCTATTTCCCAAAAATCCCCACAAAAGAAAAAGTTAGCTCCAAAAGCCCAAAAAGCCAAAAAGGAGCCAAAATCCAAAAATACAAATCAAATTGCTCCTACAAAAATCCAAAAAGAAAAATGAGAAACAAAGTCCAAAAGAAAAAAAAAATATTTCTCTATCTCATTATTGAAGCCACAAAATACTTGGGAAAACCAAGGCAAAAATCCCATTTTCCACTATTATGTTCCTTTGGATGCGATGCCTCAAGCTAAGCTTGGGGGGTGAATTCATTTGACCATATGAGTGAGTATGACATTAGAGTGGAGACGTGCATGAATGGGAATATTCGATAATGCTTAGACTTTGCAAAATATATTAGATATGGAGATTTTTCATGATTTGAAATAAATATGTGAATGCCATGACTTTTATTCTATTCTCTATTGCATGCTTGGTGTGTACCTTATATGCTTGATTTATAACTTTTGATTGAAAAGTGCATCGCCAATGAATTGTATATTAAATTCTATGAAATGCATGATGTAGATATGAATTGATTGTATGAATTTATAGAATCCCTTTTGTTGATCTGAAAAGCTTGCAAGTGCCATGTTTAAGTAAGATATGAAATCTTTATAGCATGTGATTCGTATTTCCCAAGTTATCGTGATGTGTAGCTTATGGCTTGAGATCTGAGAGAATAATCTAGCGACCCCTTCCACTTCGTATTCTTTTTCATTTTTTCCTTATTTTTACCCTTCGGGTTCGCCTTCTACTTGTCTTCCTCGAGGACGAGTAAGAGGTAAGCTTGGGGGATTTTGATCGGTCCATATTTTACACCTTTTTTCTGCATATTTGCATGCCATTTCGATCACCCATATCATGCTTTTCACGATTATTCGACGATATTGCGTTACTTTTCACTATTTCTTGTTTTTGTCGGATTTCAGGAAATATGGAGCGATCGGGAGCAAAAATGAGCTTAAAGGATTTACACCCACTCCGGAGTGTCAACCATGGCCCTTTTGAGGGTTATTCTGCAATGGAAGACGAGTGGAAGAAGAAAGAACGTCGTAGGAGCGACGAGGAAGCGAAAAGATGGAGATTGGGCATTTTCAGCATGCCACTCGGCCGAGTGAAGGAGTCACTCGGTCGAGCATTGAGACCCCGCTCGGTCGGCCAGATCGGACACGCAACAGAGATGCATCAGCGTGCACTCGGCCGAGCATCGCACGCCCACTCGGCCGAGTGCGGAGACTCCGTCCGCCCGAGTGGCACCCAGACGATGACAAGCCAAAATGTCCAACTCTCTGTAATCCGTCAGTCGACTACGAGCTTCGACTCGGCCGAGTTCCAAAAGCCCCTCGACCGAGTGACATTTTCCACTCGGCCGAGTGATGCCGAGGACACGCAGCGCCCAGATTTTCAGATAGCCTCCCACTCTTTTGAAATCTGCTATCATTCCAGCAATCAAAGTATTTTTCTCATATTTTTTATAGATAGTATACTTCATGACGGTTTCAACTCCGCCAAGAACGCGCCAATCGGAGGTCGGATGAAATCTGGAGAATTTCTGCAAGTTGACGCTGCAGTGCAGGAATTTCCACTCGGCCGAGTCACATTTTCCACTCGGCCGAGTGCGGCCTGGGCCCAGATTTTAAGTTGCGGTTTGGGCTGTTTTGGGCACGAATTTGAGGGGTTTTCTAGGGTTTCTTGCTAGGGTTTTGGGGGAGTATTTAAGGGTTTTGTAGCCACCATTAGAGGGGGATCCCCCATGTTTTCTTAGCCCCCATATATGTTGTTCTTAGGATTATTTTAGAGGTTAGGCCATGCCCTAGGCCCCCTCTTGGATCTAAAAGCTTGTATTTTGGATTGAAGATCTTCATCAAGCTAAGTATTTTCTTCTTTTTATTTGAATCTTTGTTTTTCTATCTTTTTGTATGCAAGCAATGATTTTTATTGATTCATATATCCTTATTGCTATGCTAGAGTAGATTTGTTGTTCTAGGGTTTGGGGATGAACCCTATGGATCTAATTTCATATTTGTGATGAATGAATTTCTAAATTGCTAGAATTGCTAGGAGGTTAGGTTGTGATTGATTTACTACGGATAGCTAGGGATTTCCATCGATTTGGGATTTGCAAGAGATTGGATTCTAATCGATGGGAAGGCCTAGATATTCGATTTAGATTTACAATTGGATTTCTCTAGATTTGGTTTGCAAGAGATTGGACCAAAGCTAGGATTTTTAATTGTAAATCTATACCCATATTCGTTTGCAAGAGATTGGACGAATACGAACTATCACAACCTAGATCGTAACTCGAGTTTGCACGAGAGTGGGCTCGAGGAGCGATTGGACGATGATGTCGATCTTCATGCTAGCGGCTTAGGTTAGGGTTTGCAAGAGATTGGGCCCTAATCTAGGTTGCTATAAACCGGCAATAGCGCGAGAGCGTGAGCTTGGTTCTCTATTCAGTTACGACTAGTTCACCTCAACACAAGTCTAGTAATATTGAGATTCACTATTTACGATGATGTATGACGATCCGTAGTGGGAATTCCCTAGCCCTAGACGTCTTTATTTGGCTTTATATCCCCATACTTTGCCCGACGATTGTGACAGGATCGCCGCAAGGCAAATTCCCTCTTTTATTATATTGTATTTGAATCGATATTCGAACCGATTTCTTTATCATCGACACCGACATCCACCACCATTGCCATTACATCATACCATAGCCATCTCCACCAATAAAACCATCGTAGTCAAACCAACCTAGGATAGATTGGAGCCAACACCACCTCCTCGTGTTCGATACCCGCTCGCCACTACACCGTGCGCTTGCGGTAAAACTTCAATCGTTCTCTGGGTGTGTATCCGGGGCCGATCAAGATTTTGGTCGTGCTCTTGGGTTGCATTTCGGGGCCGATCACCCCCCTTCTGATCGATGACGGCCGCCGCCGGCGCCACCCACACCGGCCGCATCGCCCACCTTAAAACCCCCCACCGACATTCCACCCTCATCCTCTGCCTTTCCCCCTCTCTTCGTGCATCACAACCCCCCAATCTCCCCGTCGACGCTGCCCTAGGCCTTCACCGTTCTCGATCGAGCACCCATGGTGCTCGCTCGAGCACCTCATCCCCTCCCAAAATTCCTCGACGATGCTGATCGAGCAGCAAATGTGCTCGGTTAGGACCTCCCAACAAGCCAAGCAGCTAGGACCGAGCAATACAGCTGCTCGGTCGAGCACCCCCAATTCAGCTAATTACCCCTATTTTAACTTTCATATGCTGACGTTTTTCTTGTTTCTATTTCAGGTACTGTTTACATACGTCGGTGGCCACTACCGGGATTAGCTTGGGGGAGACTTTCGCTGTGCTTGCTCAGTCGGTACACTCTTTCCTCTTTTTACTTTTGTACCGACACATCATCTTGCCATCTCCACGATGGTTCGCACTAGAGGAGCACCCAGACCTCCCATTCGTGGGAAGAGGCCGTCCACTGGTGCCTCCTCTTCCCGATCCACACGTCGCCCTCGCCATGCCACCACCCCTACCCTCACAGAGGAGCACATGCACGATACGTCGCCTGCGTCCGACTCTTCTCCCCCACGCCTCACACACTCACCCACCACTACCATCCCCACCACTTCCACGCTTATCCCCAACACTGCACCTATCGTCCCTTCTGCACCTCCCGCCATTCCCGTCGCTCTTCCGCCCCGTGTGCGGACGTTCAACATCACCTTCCGAGACAATGAGCATCGCGAGCGCTTCGTCAGGCTCTCGCAGCATCATCTCATCCACACTCTGTTCATAGACGTCCCCACCCTCCGATCCCTTAGACTTTTTCAGGGAGTCCATTGGCAGTACCGCACGATCGGCTTCGATCGTCTCCTAGGTGTCCACACCCAAGGTTTTAAAAAACTCGCCACGGTGATGCCATGGTGCACCATGGCTACAAGGCTCCACCCTCACGCCCCGTTAATGCCCAAGTTGGCTCTTTGAGGTGGCACGCCGCCATGGCGCACCATGGCGACACAAGCACGCCACAAAACATAAGACATGCCTTAAAAAACAAAAAAATTTAAAAAAAAGCACCCGGGTCCGCTTTATAGGGCTAAGAGAACCCGAACCCGACCCGTTCTCATTATTTGAGGCTTCTTTTCATCTCGTAGCCGACCGCATTCGATTTGGGGCCTAGGGCTTTTCATCTCGCTCGCAGCAGTCGATTCACGGCGCCTTCATCTCCGGCCGCCCTCTCCGGTCCTCCCTTTGAAAAGCGAATGTAACAAACGACGGATTCACGAGGCTCTCCAGGGTTTATCTCTTGTTCTCGTTTTGGTCTTTCAAGTATCAGCAAATTTCATTTAGATCCAGTTATCCAAATAGCTTTAACAACTGTGTTAATCGATTGCTTTGATATTGATGATGTATTGATGTCACATGCTTTTTAGTTATGTAAACAATTGCTTTTTAGTAAAGTAACACTTTAGTTAATTGTAAGCAGTAAGCACACATCTCAATGTAGATGGAATTCTATGGATTTGGTAGGATTTGGAAACTAATCCATCTAAGTGGAGAATAATTTACTGTCTACACACACACACTATATATACATATACATACACACACACACACACACACACACACACACACACACACACATTATTCTCCAAAATATATATATATATATATATACACACACACACACACACACACACATATATATATGATTTAATGTAGAAAAGTTGCCACCTGATCCAATGGATCAGGTGGGAAGACAAAAAAGGTGGAGAGTACAAGCCCCTGCATGGGCTTGTACTCGTTGGGGCCCCCTTTGTGTCTTGCACCTGATCCTTTGGATCAGGTGCCACCTGCTCTCATTAATCCCATATATATATGGGATTATTGGGTATCATACGCCATATGAGAGGGTGTCTCATATGCCCTCTCACATAAAGGAGTCAAGTACAACAAGTACAAGCCCACATGGGATTGTACTTGCCCCTTTTACGTGAGAGGGCATATGAGACACCCTCTCATATGACGTATGATACCCATTATTCTACATACACACACACACACACACACACATACTTGCCGCCTTAAGCCATGCCTTGAAAATCGCCGTGGCTCCGCCAAGGCTCCTAAGTCTTGAGGCTTGACCTCACCACCACGCAACGCCTCACGCCATTTAGAACCTTGTCCACGTCCCCACATACACACACTTCACCTTGGAGGCCTTGAGCTCCATCGCCTGCACCACGGCGAGTGATGGCATCACTTTCCGTCTTTTGGATCACGACTTCACGATCACACACGAGATGATCCACGCACACTTACATTTCCCTACCATCCACGACCCCCGAGCCGCCTTCTCCCCAGACTACGACATTGGCACTTTCAATGCACTAGCTTTCTGGCATTGTATTTCAGGTCTGGACCACTACCGCCTGAGCCGGGCGAAGGCATCATGCATCGTGCATCCCTGCCTTCGTTACGCGCAGCGCCGCCTTGCCACGACCATCTTTTACAGGCCAGAGGTCGGGACCATGTCCCGACCCGAGCTTTCCCATCTGATGGGAATGACCCGACCGATGCGCTTCCACCTGGATGGCTCCCTCTGCCCCTTCGTACTTTCTGACGCAGCCCAATGGCTGTGTCATCGCCTGATTCAGACTGCCCGCATACACTACTAGACTGATATCTGCTGCGGCAGATTTTTCACGATCTTTGCACGGATGCTTGGTTTGGATCTTCCAAACGATCTAGTGACCCCTCTATGCCCCCTCACGATTGAATCTTGGTGTGCTCGATCACATGCACATCATCAGGCCTTATGGAGCCCGTCACTGGACATATCTTGTCGGTACCCACCAGACGCCCCACATGGTACTTCCCGCCCTTCACCTCACCCACTCTGCACCTGTCCAGCTGAGCTGGATGATTGACAGGGCCCACCCACTTCCTGCACTCCACGTACTCGAGCCACCGGGAGCTCCTGTCGAGGCCGACGCCAATGAACGGGTGCCCCGTTCCCCTGAGTACAAGGAGCATGACCTATCAGCCCTTGTCGTCGGCCTTCCAGGTCCACCTTTACACCCACCCCGCTCAGGAGGCACCTCTTCTTCTACATCTGTCTCTTCCACCTCCACCTCCGTCGGGACATCGGGGACTGTCACCACCTCTTGCCCCGTTGCCCCTTCCTCTGTTTCTTCTGTACCCGTGACGGAGGTCACTATTATTCTGTCTGCTCCCGATCTTACAGATCTAGACTTTCCTGAGCACGACCCAGCTCCCACTCTCCCACCACTTTGGGACCTTATCGCCTCACTGCCCATTTCCTTAGGGTCCCATGTTTCGCTCACTGGCACATCTTCGTCCCCTGCATCAGCTGTCCTTACCGAGAGCGTCTCGATATCTATCCATAATTCTGTGTCGACGACTGCTCTGTCCTCTGCTGCCCATGTCTCACCACTGTCTCTCCTGATCTCAGCCACACCGCACGGCACACCTCCTCTGCTGAGATTCCGTCGAGTACACCCTCTCCGACTTTCCAGCCTCAGCACCATGGATTATCTCCACAGGGCCGTTTTACTAGAGTGATGTCTCACGGCCACGTTTCTTGCCCTCCCCTTGACTCTCGTAGCACCGACGCTCGTCTGACAGCGTTAGAGGACACGACTTCTCGCCTTCGACGGGATTTCAACGTCTTCGTACGCTCGACAGCGACACATCATGAGATAGTCGAGGCAGACCTCGCCTCCATCATTGACCTGCTTCAGATACGTGGCCACCACCCGTGATCCTCGCTTGTGCCCCCACACCCCGGCCAGCCACTGTGACTACCGTTGCACCGATCAGTGCTCCACATTCTCAGGCTTTTGCAGAGCCTGCTTCTTTCACACCTGAGTCGTTCACCACAGTCCAGCCTACTACTGCTTTGGTCTTATATTCACCACCCACATTACTTGGTCCACAGCAGCGGGACCCATCACCACCCACAGACGGTGGTGCCTCTGCTTGATGTTGTTCCCTATTCACTTTTTGTATCCCTCATACATCATCGTGCCCATCTGTCTCTTCGGGGCCCTGATCTTACATAGCTTGGGGGAGGACCCACCATACATCATCTCTTGCATATGCATCATCTTTTCAGATTTGCATCATATCAGGTCTTATTTTTTCTGTACAGTTTTACTTTTCATTCATTTTCTATCCACCACCCACCCTTTCTAGCATCATCTCCCGCATACTAGCTTTTTCTCAGTAGTGCAGACACTGCTGGGTTTAGCTTGGGGGATGAGCACTGACGCTTTATTTTTTATTTTTCTTTCATATTTTTCTTCATTTTCAGCTTTTTAGTTTACTTTTCCACTCATTTTCCACCTTTTTATATTTTTTTCTCATTCAGCACAATGTTTTTCTTTTTGCCATGCATGCATCCCTTTTCTCATTTTCCTATTTTCTCCACCCTTTTTCTTTTTGCTGAGGTTGTTCTGCATGATGATACTTCTCGTAGCCCCTAGTAGTTACTCACGATGCTTATTATTTAATGGCATGCTATTTAGGGTAGTTTCAGGTTACTTCCTATATGCGTGCATTTTCTTTTGATGATCTCTCTAAATTAATGTCTGTTATGAATTGAAAATCAAATGCATGAAATAGTATCTACTATGTGCTTAGTTGGGTAATGCACCTTGGTTCACGCATCACTAGAACACTTGGAGCATCTGCTTTCTATCTTATCCACTTCTGTTTGCATGCTTGATGTTATTGTGCTTATTATTGCATGGTTTTCAGTATTCGTCTAGATGAATGAAAATATCCATGCTAGTTATGAGTTTAGTTAGAGTATTATCATACTGAACCATTGTGCACCTCTTATGAGTGAACCGAGTGATTCATTATTTTCCTTCTCCATATATCTTTATGATTCTCTATATATCAGTTGGTTTCACCCCCGCAGCTACCCTTACCGCATCTCACTTCCCAAAAATCCCAAAAAGAAAAAATATAGCTTCTATTTAAAAAAGAAAAAGAATAAAAATATATATGTGAAAAAGTGAAAAAGAAAAGAAAAAGAAAGAAAAGAAAGAAAAGAAAGAAATAAAATCGCTTTGTATCCTTTTATTAGAAGCTATCACATATACTAGAAAAAAGACAAAAAATTCCATATCCTATCCCTAGATGCAATGTCTCATGCTAAGCTTGGTAGGGTGAACCAACTGATCATATGAGTGAGTATACCATTAGAGTGGAGACGGTGCATGACGAGGAGATTAGATAATACTTGAACTTTACGTTATACTTTAGTTTTTGGAGATTTTTCATGATTCGAAATGAATTTTTGAATAGCATAATTCTTTCCATTCTCTATTGCATGCTGGTGTGATTTCTATATGCTCTAATTGTATCTATTGATTGAAAAGTGCATTGCCAACTCTTTTTATACTAGACTATGGACTGCATGAGATTGATATGAGTTGATGGCATTATTTTAGGAGATCCTTATTTTTTGTCTCTATTGCATGCTAGACATATGATTGGTAAAACTTGAAAATACCAATAGCATGTGTTTTTACTATTTGGAGCATCGTGACATTCTGTTGAGTCTTGAGATCTGATTGAACAATCTTAGCACCCTCCATTTCCATTCTCTTTTATTTTCTTTTGTTTATTTCCCGACGTACCTAGTATTCGTCTTCCTCGAGGATGAGTAAGAGGTAAGCTTGGGGGATTTTGATGTGTCGATATTTTACATCTTTTCATAGCATCATGACATCGTATTTCATGCCATATTCGCATTCAAATCCCGTATTTTTCTACGATATTACAATTCTAACGCTATATTCGAGTTTCGTAGAGTTTTATGGATTTTCAGGGATTTTGGAGCAATTTGGGACCCATTTTGGATATGGACACATCTGGCACGCCCGTGAGCCCGTTGGCGAAGCTCTACGGGAGTTTGCCGAGTTTTGAAAGCCATGGGAGGAGTGGAGGAGAGAGTAAGAGAGGAGAAGCTGCAGGAGCTTCAACAATTATTTTCCTAGGTGACTCGACCGAGCAGAGCAGCTGCTCGTCGAGCAGATGCAAGATGAAGGAAGAGAACTGATACACAGGCTGCTTGGACGAGCACCCATGGTCGGTCGAGCAGCTCCTATCTCCGACCTCAAGCGACATCCTACTCAAGCCAAGCAGATCTCATGGCAGCCGAGTCAGTTGGCTGCTCGACCGAGCAGAGCTGACTCGGGCCGAGCATACAGAGTGGCATTTTATTGGACGCAACGATCTAGGATCTTTAGTTTGATGATGACAAACGTGTGCGAACTATTTAACGTGTGTGCTAAGTGTGTTTCAGGATTGGCAAAGCGGTAATTCTTGAATAGATGACTAAGTCAACGTGTTGGAGGAATTACTATCCACATAGTTAATGGATTGGTCAAAGAGCTATACACAAAGCAATTTGACTTGGTCAACATGAAGGGAGATGGAATCAATTTGGGATTTGATTAAATCAATTATCAAAGATTTGCTTCTACCAAATCCTATATCAAATCCCATTACATATCTTTTTCCACCTTCATGTCCAACTTGTATTGCAATGAAGATCAATTCAAAAATCATATTCCAAGGAGATCAAACCAAATCCCATACAACCATATTTCAAACTTCAAATTCCTTCTATTATGGGATCCTACTAGGATTTGATCTCTCCTATCTCAAGGATTTGCCTTGAGCTACAAGACCCCTACCTAACCTTTATAAGCAACATCAAATCCCTAGTCTAAGGTGCGGCAATAAAAAGTGAGCAGCCAACATATATTTTTCTCTACCATACTTTCATCTTGCCAAAACCCAAGAAAAAGAAAGGAGCTTGTCGCAACAAAGAGAAAAGATGATGAACCCACACAACTTCTCCTCTCCAAAATAAAAAAGCCCATACCCTATCCTCACGAAAATGTAAAACTGATGTTCTTCGTCTAGATCTCATGCAAAGGAGGGTGTGCCACAAGCTTCTTCCATATCAAAGCTTCTCGGTGTCGTTAATATTAGAAGCTGTCGCCGTCGCAGCCAGCTGTTGAAGGGGAGAAGACACTGTTGCATTGAGTCGCTAGGAGCAGTCGGAATTCATTGCGAGACCCCCGCTGTCGTACACCGTCATGAAGTCTTCGTCCGCAGGTGAAGCTACTGTAGTTACCGCCGAAGAAGCTGCCTGCTGCCATTAAGAAGAAGTCCTTGCTACACGTCGGAGAACGCCACAAAGAAGTCTCTCTGTCAAGTTCCAACGTCGAAGTCACTGCTTGAAGCGTGCCGTCGAAGAAGCTCACCAACAGCTGCTGTCAAAGAGCTCGCCACCAAAGAACCGCCTTCATCCGCTCGCTGTCGAAGGCTGTCGACCACGAAGATTGCTGCTGCATGTCATCGTTGAAGAGGAGACGACATTGACGAAGTTTGCCATAGAAAAGCTCGCCGCTGGAGCTGCTGATCAAGTCAGAGAGCTCGTCGCTGCATCATCCCAAGGAGTCACCGCTGAGTAGTCGTAGCTGTCGTCGTTGAGCGAAGCACCACCAGATGAAGTCGCTGTCGCCGTATCACCATAGAAGCCATCCATCATTGTCGAAGCCCGCACGTCGGAGGAGTCAATGCTGCAGTCGATGAAGTCACCATCGCCGTACCACCGTAGAAGCTGTCCGCCACTGATCGAAGTCTTGTTACACGTCGAGTCGGAGACGCAATGAGCGCCTGCATGCCCTAACTCATCACGAACGGAAGCTGTGCAGAAGAAAAGAAATCAACAGCGGAGATTAAACACGCGAACGAAATTGAATCAAGCGAACGTGAATTCTGAAAGCTGACGTGGCTTTGGAATTTAAGGCGATTTCTATACACACAGACCACTTCAGTTTGAACTGAAACTTCTTTACACACAGACCAGTGTGCTATTTGCGATCCAGGAGTCGGATCGAGACACCGTTTGCATCAGATTGGAGCTGACGACGTGCTGATTGACATAGACGCCTACACGGACACGAACTGAGCATTTCTACACCCGTTACTCTTTATATTCGTGTCTTAGTGTAACGTTCTATGTAGGAAAAACTTTATCATTTTTGGGGGATTTTGGGACTTGTCTAGTGAGGGACTAGACAAGTGGGACCCAGCTATTTTGGGACTAGCTGGTAGAAAGCGTTACTAGGATTGATAGTGAGAGAAAACACAGTGTGTGTGTGTGTACTGAGAGCCTGGCGAGTGTAGAGACGTAGAGGGTGCTCTAAGCATGCTCTAACTTATAGTTTTGTACCTAATGCGCTATTTGATGTGTCCATATTTTCTATCATTTTCATATCATTATCTCATCCTATTGCATATCATTTTCGCGTCCAAATCCCACTTTTTACTACGATTCTGCATTTCTGACGATATTTTCTAGTTTCGTAGTGTTTCGTGAATTTTCAGGGATTTTGGAGCGATTTGGACCCCACTTGGGTATGAACACATCCGACGTGCTCATGAGCTCATTGGGGGGGCTATGGAGGAGTTTGTCGTGTTTTCCGAGTCATTGGAGGAGAGAAAAGAGATAGAGAGCAGAGAGAGAAGCCCAGAAGCCTTGCTGTAGCATTTCCCAGAAAATGCTCGGTCCGAGCAGCTCGGACCGAGCCGTATCAATTACAGCAGCGACGGATACGGGCTGACTCGGACCGAGCAGCTCATCTTCTCGGTCGAGTCGCCTCAGATTACACAGTCCAAGCAGCCAACTGATATGTAGAGATTACATAGATTACTCAGATTACACAGCCCGAGTAGAGCCCCAGTATCAGACCGAGTCGAGCCTACTCGGACCGAGCAGAGTCCTACTCGGTCAGGGTAGGACGATTTCAAACTCTCCAAGCAGCTGAGCAGCTCACTTACTCGGGCTGAGCCACTGACCGAGCAGAAGCTGCTCGGACCGAGTAGCCTACTCGGTCGGCTATTCTAGGGGAATTTCTGGAAATATTTGAACGAGCACGATGCGCGCGATTGGGTAGCACTGAAAGCTCGCGATCTGGGGGCGACGCAGGGGAGATAGGGAAATTGAGCTTTTTATGAGGAATTTTTAGAGCAGCTCTGGCGATTCTTTGTAGGATTTTTGAAGAATTATTTTTGTAGCGAATTTTGGATCAATTATTGAAGAGTATTGCTTTTGTTCTTGTCTGGATCTATTATTCATCTATTCTCGTTGTTAGTTCTTTTAGACCTAATCTTTGGATTGATATAATGTTTCCTTCTGTGAAATTGATTCTTTTGTGCATTTCTATTGCGATGTCTGAGTAGATTCATTCTAGGGTTGATGGGTGAGCCCTAGGATTCTAGGGAAAAATGTAGATCTGGATCCCTACGTTGAATTGGGGATTTAGGGTTGTATTTCGGTAGATCCCACCGAATCCGTAGATAACCCGTACTGAGATCATGCCCACGGTCTGTGGAATTGATGTGCTTAAGGGGTATCTAGGGATTCGAATAGGGAAATCGATGGATCCAACCAAGGCACGTGACCATGCCCGGCTCGCGCCTTGAGGGGATCCATCGACGAACTATACCTCTACGTTGACAGTTACCGCCATTGCGTCAACGAGAGCCACCGAAATACCCCGCAATTCTAACCCACGAGAGTGGTACGAATTAGGGGATTAATTCCCTAGCCCTAATGCAATGTGAGGATCCTATCCAACATCAACCCCCAATGATCCTAGTGGCGATCCATAAAGCCCTAGTTCTTTTTATTGATATTACAACAATCGACAACCAACCCAAATCTTTTACCCCGACAGCTATCTCACTTCTACACTTAGAAATAGACTGAGAACATATTCACACTATCTCCGTCCCTGTGTGATTCGACAATCTTTTATACTATAACTCGACACCGTCCGCTTGTGGATTGATCCCGAAATCGTAGCCTAGGGGCCATATTATGCCTGGCGATCGTGACACCGCCAGGTGGAACCTAGGTGTAAGTTACGGGTGGTCAAGTTTTTGGGCCGTTTCACGTGAGTAGTGACTCACCGACATTTGCCCCATGCCCCACCTGACTTCCTTTCTTCAGACTCTCGATTGACCGCTCTAGAGGAGTTGACTTCCCGCTTGCAGCGGGATTTCGATGACTTTCTAGTCGAGACTAGGACACACAGATCGAGGGTCGAGTCGGATCTTTTATCTATCATAGACCTTCTTCGTCAGCGTGGCCCACCTACTGTCATACTTGCACATGCTCCTCCTCCCAGGCCGGACACTGTGACCCACTCAGCACCACTCAGTGCTTCACTTCCACAGGCTTCTGCAGAGCCTGCTTCTACTACTTTTGAGTCGTCAGTCACAATTGATCCACTTTTTGCCCTGGTCTTATATACTGCTGCTCCTTCCACTCCCACCATCGATCTCACCACTAGCCCTCCCCATGACTCCCAGCCAGACCTTCCACCCACCACTCCGGGTCCACAGCAGAGGGACCCATCACTACCCCCAGAGGGTGGTGCCTCTGCTTGATGTAGTCCATCCCAGCTCTTGCCTCCCCCGTATATTTTGTGCCCATCTGTCTTTTCAGGGCCCGACTTTTACATAGCTTGGGGGAGGATCCACCCATGCATCATTTCATATATTGCATTGCATCATATCATATTTTTATTTTTATTTCATTTTTCTTTTATTACATAGTTTTTATTTTATTTCCCCACCCACACCACCCCTTTAGCATCATCTCCCACTCACGAGCATTTTCTTAGCAGTGAGGACACTGCTAGGTTTAGCCTGGGGGACGAGCGCTACCGCTTTATTCTCATTTTTTACATTTTCCTCCCTTATTTTCGGTTTTTATTTCACTTTTTCACCACTTTCCCGCCTCGTTTTATTTTTTCTCATTTTGCATCATATTTTATGTTTTTCTCCATGCATGCATCTCTTTTTATCTCTTTTCCCTTTTTCTCTGCTTCTTTTTATTTTTGCTAAGGATGGTCCACATGATGATATCTCTCTAGGATTTATTAGTTTTTGCGATGCTCATCTCTTTGTCATGCTATCAGGGATAATTTCAGTTTTATTATCTATATGCATGCATTTTTTTAGTGATCTGTCTAAAGTAATACATAAAATGAATTGAAAATAGATTGCATGAACTAGTATCTGGTATGATTTATGTTGGGAAATGCACCCAGGTTCACACATCACTAGAACACTTGGAGCACCTGCTTTCCTTATCTTATTCACTTTTGTCTGCATGCCTGCTGATACTGTGATTATCACTGCTTGCCTTTTCAGTATTCATCTATAGAAATGAAAATATCCTTGCTATATATGAGTTTAGTTAGGATTTTATTTTATCAAACTGATGTGCACCTTCTTATGAGTGAACCGAATGTCCCACTATATTTCTTCTCCACATATCCATTTTATATCTCTACATATCAGTTGGTTGCACCCCCATAGCTATTTTTACTGCATCTCACATCCCAAACCCAAAAAAGAAAAGTATAGCTTCAAAATGAAAAAAAGAAAAAAGAAAAAAGAGAGAAAAAAGTGTGTATATATTCATATCTGAAAAAGAAAAGAAAAAAAAGAAAGAAAATGAATAAATACAGTCTTATATCATTTCATTTGAAGCTATCATTTATTCTGGGAAGAAAAATAAAATTTCCATATCATTTCCCTTGATGCGACGCCTCAAGCTAAGCTTGGGGGGGTAAACCAACTGATTACATGAGTGAGCGTGACATTAGAGTGGAGACGGTGCACATCGGGAAGATTTTATAAAACCTAAACTTTACGAATTACTTTAGTTTTAGAGATTTTTCACATATCGAAGTGAATATCTGAATGGCATTTCTTCTATTCTTTATTGCATGTTGCGTGATTCTTTTATGCCCCTTGTGTATCTATGATTGAAAAGGCGTTGCCAACTCCTTTATACTAAACTCTAGGGATTGCATGAGATTGATATGATTTGACGGTGTTATTTCAGTAGATCCCTGTTATTTGCCTGCACTGCATGTCATATGATTTATAAAACTAGACATTGCCAATAGCATGTATGTTTAGCACTCGGAGCATCGTAATTCACTATTTAGACCCGAGATCTGACCGATCATCCTTAGCACTTTCCTCTTACTTCTCTCTTTTTGTTTTTCATTCATCTCTATTTTCATTTTCTTATTTTCGTTTTGTTTTCCTCCAGGCGTACCGGTTATTCGTCTTCCTCGAGGACGAGTAAGAGGTAAGCTTGGGGGATTTTGATGTGTCCATATTTTCTATCATTTTCATATCATTATCTCATCGCATTGCATATCATTTTCACGTCCAAATCCCACATTTTACTACGATTCTACATTTCTGACGATATTTTCTAGCTTCGTAGTGTTTCGTGAATTTTCAGGGATTTTGGAGCGATTTGGACCCCCACTTGGGTATGGACACATTCGACGTGCTCATGAGCTCATTGGCAGGGCTCTGGAGGAGTTCGCTACGTTTTCAGAGTCATTGGAGGAGAGAAAAGAGAGAGAGAGCAGAGAGAGAAGCGCCAGGAGCCTTGCTGCAGCATTTCCCAGAAAATGCTCGGTCCGAGCAACTCAGCTGCTCGGACCAAGCCATATCAATTACAGCAGTGACGGATACGGGCTGACTCGGACCGAGCAGCTCATCTTCTCGGTCGAGTCACCTCAGATTACACAGTCCAAGCAGCCAACTGATATGTAGAGATTACTCAGATTACTCAGATTACACAGCCCGAGTAGAGCCCGAGTATCAGACCGAGTCGAGCCTACTCGGATCGAGCAGAGTCTTACTTGGTCTGGGTAAGACGATTTCAAATTCTCCAAGCAGCCGAGCAGCTCACTTACTCGGGCCGAGCCACTGACCGAGCAGAAGCTGCTCGGACCGAGTAGCATACTCGGTCAGCTATTCTAGGGGCATTTCTGGAAAGATTTGAACGAGCGCGATGCGGGCGATTTGGGCAGCACTGAAAGCTCACGATCTGGGGGCGACACAGGGGAGAGAGGGAAATTGAGCTTTTTGTGAGGAATTTTTAGAGCAGCTCTAGCGATTCTTTGTAGGATTTTTAAAGACTTATTTTTGTAAAGAATTTTGGATCAATTATTGAAGATTATTGCTTTTGTTCTTGTCTGGATCTATTATTCGTCTATTCTCGCTGTAAGTTCTTTTAGTCTTAATCTTTGGATTGATATTGTCACGACCCGCTTCCCTAAAATGGAGGCGAGACGTGAAAAGGTCCGCACGAGAGTGGAGCTGTGAAGCCCCAAACCCGATAAGCGTTAATAAAACATAAGCAGGTCCCTGTAACCACAACGGAACAACAATAATAACACAAGGAGAGACTGAAATAAAATCTCACATCTCATAATTTGTCCAACATGAAAATAAGTCCAACATCCAGAAAAGCCACCAGGCTAAAAGAAAAGAGTCTAAAGGCCCAGAACAAGGCCAACAAAAGCAACGACATAACAAAGTATGGGTGCTACGCACCGATAACAAAACAACTGACTAAACAAAGTAAAACACAACGAAGACACTAGGACTGGTCCCCAGTGTCCACGTACTCCCCGCCAAACACAAGCTCGGGCTCGGCGTCAGCAAACACCTCGTCCTCAACAAGGTACTCAGGCTCAGGATCTAACATGTGACACCCAAAAGAGTAAAGGGGCACATGTCAGCAAGTCTAAAAGACTTGGGCAAAGAAACTGAAAGTAAGGCAACTAGCAACCTAGCAGTTTAGTATGCATGACATGGCAGTTATAACATGAGTGCACAATTAAGACATGGCAAGACAATTTGTACAAGGGAACAATTATCGGGACAAGACAAGAGTAGCCAAGCTACTATCAATCTCAATCAATTCACTATTCACGTTTCACGTTGTTTTGTAGATGTTTACGCCCTTCAGCTGAATGGTACATCATTCACACCGATCGGCACTAAACACTACCCCACCCCAGAGTTTACGTCTTACAACTGCAGTTGCTGATCAGGCAGACCCCCAGTTGAATGACCGCTTAACCCTTACCCCATCCCACACGTAAACAAGCCAGGGTCTCTGTACATGAGCCCAGCAAGTGAGCCAGGGTTGCCCCGCACGGGAGCTTGTTTCTTAGTTCACATTTCAATATATCGAGCGTTGGGGTTAGCAACTCATTATGCTCGCTTCTGGTCACGAGCCAGGAAACACAAGTATTGTAGCGATGCTACGCAATCACGGGATCACCAAAAGAATGCAATGACATGCCATTTAATTTGCGTACCGTTAATGGAAAGTAAACATGTCATGGTAATTGTGCAACATGCTAAATGTCGGAACTAGCTTCGTTGTCAAACTAGTTCCCCAATTTGCGCCTAGGCGAGTATCATTTCGTCGCCTAGCCTCTTTTACGCCTACAACAAGCAAAATGGCCTAAAGCATGGCCTAAACCCTAAGTGGCAAGTTTCACTTGCCTAGCACCGGGGATGACGACCACTTCGTCACACGGATGCTAATCAACGGGGAAATCGCTGTTATGGGGGAACAATCAACAAACAACATGAAATTTTATTAGGGTTTCATAAAATACAAATAGGTTATAAAAACACCAAGGGATCGATTTCTTACCGAGAGGAAAGCGGAAGAACACTCCGGAGAACCCTAGGATCAGATCTGGAAACAAATGGAGAAGTTTGGAGAGTTAGGGTTTTTGGGGGATTTTGGGGATTTGATGAGATTTTGGGGAAGATGAGAGGTAGATAGAGTGAATGGATGGTTTGGATGATGGATTTAGGGTTTGGAATGAAGGAATAGGGCTTGGATGAAGATGGGGGCTCAATGGGGGAGATTTTAGGGTTTTGGGTCGAGTGGATGAAGAAGAAAATGTTTGGGAGGGGTATAAATAGGATGGGCTGGCGGCTGCCCAGAAATTAGGGTTTTAACACAGATTAGTCGGTCAAAGAGAAACCACTGACCGACTAGTTTGGCAACTAGTCGGTCGGTCGACCAACGCAGACCGACTAAGTGCAAACAGTAACTTCTGAACGAAAATAGGATTTAGATTTAGTCGGTCCATGAACAAATACGGACCGACTAGTTTAACATCTAGTCGGTCAATGAACGTTCTTAGACCGACTAAGCGTAAACAGTAACTGATACTAAAATTAGATGATGTGTTAGTCGGTTAAGGAAGCATTGTCGATCGACTAGTTTGCAACCTAGTCGGTCAACCAACGTTCTTAGACCGACTAACGATAAACAGTAACTCCTGAGAAATTTAGAAAGCCAACTAGTCGGTCCAAGAAGGATTGCCGACCGACTGGATCGTCATCTAGTCGGTCGGTGCCCCTTCTTATACCAGCTAATGAGCACCAAAAGTTCCGATACGGAGCGCGGAGCCCCGGGATCGATTCCTAAGACTCCTAGGCTTGATCTAATAGTAAGATACGACCGTTATGAAGCCCGTCACGAATGACATACTTCAAAATCGACGATCCTAAGGAAGAAACGAGAAAATACGACGAATCGATCGAAAATGAAAGCTACAGAGACGAAAACCACACATGAGGAGAAAATCCACCAAAACATATATTATATTATAATAAATCCAGATACATAAAAAGCAGTCGTTACAGATATAATGTTTCCTTCTGTGAAATTGATGCTTTTGTGTGTTTCTATTGCGATGTCTGAGTAGATTCATTCTAGGGCTGATGGGTTAGCCCTAGGATTCTAAGGGGAAAATGTAGATCTGGATCCCTACATTGAATTGGGGATTTAGGGTTATATTTCGGTAGATCCCACCGAATCCGTAGATAACCCGTACTGAGATCATGCCCATGGTCTATGGAATTGATGTGCTTAAGAGGTATCTAGGGATTCGAATAGGGAAATCGATGGATCCAACCAAGGCACGTGACCATGCCTGGCTCGTGCCTTGAGGGGATCCATCGACGAACTATACCGCTACGTTGACGGCTACCGCCATTGCGTCAACGAGAGCCACTGAAATACCCCGCAATTCTAACCCACGAGAGTGGTACGAATTGAGGGATTAATTCCCTAGCCCTAATGCAATGTGAGAATCCTATCCAACATCAACCCCCCAATGATCCTAGTGGCGATCCCTAAAGCCCTAGTTATTTTTATTGATATTACAACAAACGACAACCAACCCAAATCTGTTACCCCGACAGCTATCTCACTTCTACACTTAGAAATAGATTGAGAACCTATTCACACTATCTCCATCCCTGTGGGATTCGATAATATTTTATACTATAACTCGACACCGTCCGCTTGCGGATTGAGCCCGAAATCGTAGCCTAAGGGCCATATTACGCCTGGCGATCGTGACACCGCCAGGTGGAACCTAGGTGTAGGTTACGGATGCGTCACTATTTAATACTTGTATCTGCTTTGGGGGCTGGATGTAGGTCGAAGGGTCGACCGAACCAGGGTAAATCTGTCGTGTACTCTGTGTCTGCATTTTATTTACCCTGCTGCTGCTATTACTGAGTATGTTTGTTCGTGGGTTGCACGAATTATTTTATTAGCCTATTCATCCCCCCTAGGCTAGGATCCTGATCCAACATTGGGAACAAAGGGGAGTATTTTGGTCGATCCTACTGATTCCCTAGGATAATCCGCACTGAGATCATGCCCACGGTCTGTGGAATTGATGAACTTAAGGGGTATCCTTAGGATTCGAATAGGGAAATCGGTGTATCCAACCAAGGCTCGTGACCATGCCTGGCTCGTGTCTTGAGCGGATCCACCGATGAACTATACCGCTACTTTGATGGCTACAGCCATTGCGTCAACGAGAGCCACCGAAATACCTCGAAAATCTAACCCACGAGAGTGGTACGAATTGAGAGATTAATCCCCTAACCCTAATGCAACGTAAGGATCCTATTCCAACATCGATCTCCGACGGTCTTAGCGGTGATCCCTAATACCCTAGTTCCTTTTATTATTGAATCAACAACAATACCACAACCAATCCTTTCAACCCGACAGGTATCTCACTTCGAGATATAAAAATAGTCTGAGAACTCAATTACACTGTCACCGTCCCTGTGGGATCTGACATCTTTTATACTATAATTTGACACCGTCCACTTGCGGATAGAGCCCGGAATTGACACCTAAGAGTCATACTACGCCTAGCGATCGTGACACCACTAGGTGGAATTTAGGTGTAGGTTCCGGGTGCGTCACCTCCATGATGTCGTTTTGGGTCCGGTTTTTCCCGACCTGTTAGGGTTTCTAAGGGCTTATTTAAGGGTTTTGTGCACGTCTTGATAGGAGATCCGACCCTTGGAGGCGTTTTATTCCTCTTTTTCATATTTTTCTTAGTTTTGGAAGTAGTGGTAGGTTAGATTAGGTTTTGGATGTGTTCTTTGATTGTCGCAAGCTTGTAATCTTCATATCTTTATATTGCAACCATCAAGATAAGTTTCTCCTTTTTGTTTTGATAATTTTTATTTGTTTATGCTTTCTTGTTATTTCTCTGTGCTATCTCTGTGTTTCTATATATGATTTGTGATTAGATTTTCATCTAGTGTTTAATGGATCTCTCTTGTGGATTTGGATATGGATTGATCTTATTGTTGGCTATTGAATTATTAATTAGGGTAATGTTTAGGAAGAGCATTATCCACGTACATTGATTTCTTAGATTGATGGCCAACGGGAGTTGGGATGACTCTTGGTTTCATTCCATATGTGTGATTCATTCTAATTACGTCGCCAACAGGATTTGGGGAGTAATGAGAGCCCTCCTAGCATTGACCGAGTTTCTGTCCCCGAAATATGGCTGAACACTGGTTGGGGAAGATTGGCCGCTTAATGCATCCATCATGTAGCTACGCGCTATGGATCTGATCATTGCACCTACACCGTCGAGGGGATAGCATTTAGGTGGAAGAGCTACATCTACCATCGGGGATAAGGCGGAGCGACACCAAACACAAAAAATAAGATTGCTAGCTTTATCCAGCTTGATGGAGAGATTCTTTGGCATGCTTGGGGGACATTTAACAGATTTGTGGATGGATTACCGCAGCATGGAGTCAACACATTTTGGCTCCTCTTTTACTTCGGCAGAAGGCTGCAAGTTGACTTGAAGGAGTCCATGACATAGATGAATGGAGACCAACTATTTGACATGCCGCCTGAAGCAGCTTGGAAGTACATGTAAGCTGCTGATGTGTCTCACGCATCATCAGCAAATCAGTAAGGGAGTAATCTATATACACTCATTTTTAATGACTTTGATATAATTTCCACTCCTCCTGTATGTACCATTCATGAGACACAGGTTGTCTAAAGCCACATCCCACATAATATCATACAAGACAATGAGAGGGATGATGAGCCATGCGTAGGATGATGGGTGGAAACAATCCTTCTCCATGAGGTTGTTCACGAGGAGGAACCACGTGAGGGCACCAAGAAGACTTCCAAACCTGAAAAGCCCAAGCTATTTTCCTCACGTGATCACATCCCCCACTTCGTACTGTTAGGATCGATAAGACACCCCAGAGGGGGGTGTGAATATGGTGAATGCGGAATTAAAAACATTTAACGATACAAGCACGATCAATTAATATGATTTATAAAAATAATCACAGGTAGTCAAATGATATTTTGAAAGTAGCAGACAACCAATTGCAGATGACACCAAGACGTACCCTTGTTCGGTCGAACCTTGACCTACTCCAGTTACCCCCAAGATCTACTCTTTGATTAATCAGTTTCTCCACGCCTACAAGACACTATGAACTCGCAACTCCCTTTGCTCCACGTGCAATAGCTCTCTAGACTCGCAACTCCCTTTGCTAAACTGAACTAACCAAACAAGTTAGAACATGTCTCGATCATATCCCATGCATCAAGAATCCCCAAACTACAACAAGTATATTGCACAAAATGTTTGTAAAAATAAGATTTACAAAGATCAAAACAACTCTCAAAAGACAAATATGAGTGTAGAAAGCTCAGATTGAGATGTTGTGATGTCCTTGTCCTTTTGTGCATGCATAGATATCCAATGGCTTTGGCCATTCGTTGTTTGGATGCTTGTGCAGAAAGTTTTCTTTGTTCCATGTTTAATCGTAGTATCGTCTCCTTCTTTAGTTATGAAGAGCCCCCTAGATTTTTGCTTCAGATCTTTAGTTTATCTATCTCAGCTTGTCGGGCAAGTCATCAGGAATGCATAGGAGAAGACGCCTCGTCGTTTCGACGTCTCTAGCTCTTGAATTGGCAAAATACCCTAGGTATATACATTGACTTATATAGGGTAGAGTCCTGTAGGGTTTGGAACTCTAAAACAGGTCAAAACCCGCTTAAAATGTATCCAGACCCTAGATCCAAGTCGGCAGCAATCCTGGCCATCGGCTCAGCCTTCAAAATGCGGGATTGGCTGAGGTGATGATATGTGTCCAAGAGATTTGCTCAAATCCAAAAACCATACGTATTTCAGCCGTATTTGAGTGTTTTTTGGCCTCTAAAAATTCGTAAATGCCTGAAACAATCATCAAAATCCCCAGAGCCCATTCTTCACCTTGTAAAATTTTCTCAACCCTTTTCTTCACGGTAGCTTAAATCCCATTTATAAGAACTCTATTTCTTCACGTATTTCTCTCGTATACGTAACATTTCATGTGCCAAAATTATTCCTAAATTAACCATAAAATTCCTGAGAGTTTTTTGACATACTCTTCACTGTCTTAAAGAGTTTCACTTCATTTCTTCGTTGTTTGCTTTGACATCCCCTTGCAAGTACTCAATTTTCCTTCGTATTCAAGGGTATTACTCTGTATTTCTTCTCATAGTGTCGTCTCTAACATCATATTCCATAGTCTTCATAGCCATGTAATGATCTGAAATACACTTAACAATCACATTAAAACAGTTCACACATGTTTGTTATCATCAAACGAGAAATCATCGACAACGATGTTTCCAACAATCTCCCTCTTTTGATGATGACAACCCGCAATTATGATTTGATCATATAAATCTTATAATCATGTCATCGTGCTTGTGTTTGTGAAGTGTGATCATGCAAGTCAATAGGATATACTAAATCATACAATTATAAATCTCCCCCTTTTGGATACTCCATATTAACATGCAACCAATTACTTCAACATCCAAGATGGTGTTTCAAATATTGTAAGTTTCTCCCCCTTTGTTATCATCAAAAGTCTACAAAAGATTATATTTCATATGCACATAGAAAGTAAGGCATTATAAATCATGGCATATGAATACATTAAGACCATCACGAGTAGTTAATCAATATTCTACAATTTTAGTCACTAGGATTATTAAACATCTTCGTGCTCGTGTGTGATGATTAAAAGTTAAGTTCATAGAGAGTTGAATTCATGAATTTAACCTTACATACCAACATTTTCCATATGAATAAATTTCAATGATTGAATTCTCCCACTTCATGAAACATGAATTCAAGTTACCAACACCCATACATGGCATATAATGACCATTAAATGAGGGGTGGAATTGCTTGACAGACAAAATTTCAACACCAATAAATAAGAATTTCATAGTATAAGTTGAATGTCCGTGGGTTGAGACTTAGCTAAGAACTGTATCCATTTTACATACAAGCTCTTTATATATAATTATTTTTTTCTCACAATTCTTTTTCTTTTCTTTTTCATGAGCATTAATTTTTATTCTTGGCTAGACTCATCATATCCCATCAAGATATAAACATAATTATCCACCTTCATACACTTTTAACATATTCATGAAAAGCAATTTCAAATGAATAATAACATTTAATCTGTGAAAGTGTGATAGAAGATGTAAAAATCTATTTTTTCATTATTGAACATTTCTCAACTAAACATCAAGTCTATTATGCATGCATAGCCAAGAAAATAATACTAGACATCTAAGGGAATATGAATTTTATCAATAGTTTCCTTTTAAATCATACAAAGAAAGATAAGCTCCTCTTTTTATGAATTTAATCAATATCTTTTAAATCATAAAAGGTATTCAATAAGCTCCTCTTTTATGAATTTTTCTTTTCCAATTTTTTCATCCTTTTTTCTTTTCCAAATTTTTTTCTCATCTTTTTCATAAGAATCTAAACATGCCAAGCAAAAGAAGCATAAATTCAAGGAAAAGAAACTCAACCCAAAAGAAATATAAAAATGAAACACACATAAAAAAATTATCCTATGAAGGTAATTAATACTTTAAAATCAAGCAAGAAATCATACATTCGCTCGTCAACTTGGTCAAGGAACTTCATTTAATTTGACATTGAAATCCAAGTTCCTCGCCAACCATCTTTCCTTCTTACTTGGAAGATGAGATGTGTGGCCTATTCACCAACATAGGTCCACCATCGTTCTTGAATGTGCCCTTAGGAACCCAAACCTGCTTGAACTTTAAGTACTTGTTCCTATTCCAACAATGATTAAAAGTGTGTCCATATTTTCCACAGCACATGCATCTTGCAACAACACTTTTACCTTTGTTAGAAACATTAGTCTTATGCACATATTTCACTTTAGCAACATTCAAATATGCCTGCATAACATTCTTTCCTTTAGCAACATTCATGTTCTTATGCACAACATTATTAAATCCAAGTCATTTTCTATTGTTTGCATATACTTGATTATTCAATAACATATTCAATGATTTTTCACTTATAGCAAACTTTTTCATGCAATTTTTCAATTCATGAACTTTGGATTTAAAATAAAGATTTTCATCAACAAGCATTGAACAACGTGAGATAAAAACATCATCTTTCTTTTTCAATTCAACATTCAAAGCATCAACAGTAACTTTAAGATCATGTCTTTCAATCTTAATTTCATGCAATTCTTTTTCAGATTTAGAACAATTATCACAATCAAGTTTCTTTTCAAGCAATTGTTCTTCTAAAGCTATGCAGTTTTGAAATTATTTATTAAGCAATGAATTTCTTTCAGATCTAAGTTTCTTAGCTTTAGCAACTAACCTTTCAATTTCGTTGGATAAGAAATTATTCTCTTTGAGCATGGCATCACACGTCCTGACTAAATTACCGTAAGGTGGTTGAGTTACCTCATCATTAGATTCTTCTCCACTTGATTCATTGTGTGCCATCAAACATAGATCAGATACCTGGTTTTGATCATCCTCGCTGCCGTCATCCCATGTAGACACCAAAGCTTTCTTATTCTCATCCTTTTCTTTGCCCTTTACCAACAATGGACACTCTACTTTGATGTGTCCAGATTTCCTGCAATTATGGCTAATAAGTTCCTTATTAGAGCTAGAAGGAGTTTCTTTAGACATAGAAGCAACACTTTTATTTACAATAACGTTTCTTCCCTTTCGATTCTTCTTATTGCATAGCCTCTTTTCATCACTTGAGGCATGATTCTCGAAAGGTTGCTCGCTTCCATATGTCATCTCCAATGTCCTACATATTTCCTGCGTAGACAAGCAATAAGAAATAGAGTCAAATACATTTCTATTTAAGCCACAATATAAAATATTCATTGCTTGAGCATTTAGAACACATGATTTCTTTTCATCTAAACTCCAATTATTTTTAGGCTTATGAATTTCAATATAACCATCTTCAATGAGATACCACGTATTGAAATCCAAAGATAGAATATAAAATTTCATCCTTGCCTTTGAATAATCAAAATCATGTCCAGAAAATATAGGAAGCCTATTATAACCTTCAGCGATATCATGTGAAATATTCATGGCTGTGTGTGCTTGCAATCCTAAGCAGAGAGAGAGAGAGAGAGAGAGAGAGAGAGAGAGAGAGAGAGATATATATATATATATATATATATATATATATATATATATATATTGAACGGTAAGTGAAATATTCTATTAAATAATGTACATAAGGTACAAAGTGGGGTTCATAAAGTGATGTTCTTAATAAAGAGAGGATAGGACACAGGCGTCGTCACTCTCAACTATCAATTTCAGCCTCTATGTACCAACCACACAACAATACAATTCTTAAACTGCTTCATAAAATAATAATACAAGCAAGGTCAACCAATGTCAACCATTATCAAGTATCTCCCAGTTTTCAAAAGCAATTGATGATTCAACCTCTACCCCATCTTCATTACGGAGCGCAATTCTCACATCAGCAGCAATTTCCTCAAATAGGACTATCTTTGGCTTCGCCAAATTTTCAAAGACTCTTTTGTTGCGCTCTCTCCACAAATGCCAGACACAAGCCGCAATTACTGTTTTTCCGAGCCGATCCAAAGGTCTTTTCTTCCCAAACTTAGCCAAAAAGAAGCTACATACTTCCTGTAACTTGAGGTCTGTTGGCACTCCACACCCGAGCTTAAGTGACGCACGTTGAACAATGTACTTTGCATAAGAACAGTGGAAAAAAAGATGGTCGATAGTTTTTGGGCAGCGCTCCAAGCATAGCTCACAGTCACTTGAACTTTGCAGTCCCCAATTCTCCAGCCTATCCTTTGTTAGGAGCTTACCTTTTAACGCACAAAGCAGAGTTAGTGATAGCTTCGGCACATGACCGCCATACCACACCAACCTGAAGAACTCGAAAGGCGCTGATTTGGTGCGTATGTTTTCCCAGATTTCTTTGAATTTAACATCCGGTCCAAGTTTCCATTCCCAGGAATCCGCTCCTTCAATCAGTTTCACTTGCTGGAGGATTGGTTTGATAACTTGAATTTCCGCATCATCCCTCCATGCCAAATCCTCCCAGTAATCTCGCACTTTCCGTCTGCTAGCTCCATTCGGTATGTCAAAAAGATTTTTGAGAGGGCCACAAGGCAGCCAATTGTCGTGCCAAAATAATGTGTCACTGCCATCTCTCACTTTCTTCACAATCAGCCTCTGGGATAGATTCATGCATTTAAGAAGAAATTTCCACGTACCCGATTGGGCCGCCGACGCATTCGCATCGTAGAATTCATTAATATCTTTGTGCTTGCTGCGAATGTAATCAGACCATAAGCTTCTAGCCTTCAGCATTCTCCAAGTTAGCTTTACTCCCGCTGCCAAGTTCAGATCAGAGAGAAGCCTCAATCCAAAGCCGCCTTCATACTTGGGCATGCAGGAATCACGCCAAGCCCAGATTTTACTATTCCTCCAAATGAAGTTTCTACACATAGATGTAAGGGTACGCAACACAGTGGACGGAATTCTATAGACTTGAGACCAAAAGAAGATCATGTAATGCCCTGAAAGCTACTGCACAAGTACTAGAGGGGGGGTGAATAGTACTTTAAAATAACAAGGAGTATAATTCCTAATTATCGTGCAAACTACTACCAACAAATGCGGAAGCTAAAATTGACAACAACAAATATTCAATGCAAACAATTGATATGATGGGTTCGGATCCACCCAAGTCTCCCCGACTTGTTCCCGGTGATCCTACATCCCAATACACCCGGATCCCCTCCGGATACTTAGGTTAGAAACCCTAACCCAAGATTTCCACTATGAATACCTTGAGAAAAACCTTCACAAGATCAAATCATACAATCAATATCAATAGTGAATCCCACAACCCGGGATCACAACCTTCTCTCACAACCGAGAGAGTCAATAGCAATAAATGAGTTTATATGAAATAAACAACAACTTACCACAAACCCTATACCTTGAGTATTCTTACCAAATAGGGGCAAGGAGGGATTTGAGGAAGGAGAAGTCACCAAGACCTAGCACCACCAATATGAGCAGCAAAGGGTGCCTAGGAATGAATAGGAGACTTGAATCAAGCAATAGCTTGGATGGCTCAACAAGAACAAAGTTCTCTCAAGATGGATTCTAGATCTCAAATGAGGGAGAGAATGATTTCTTGTGAGGAAGAGAGCTTTGGAAATGAGTTTTAATCTCTAACTCTTTCAATCTGAATAAGGCTCTCAATAGCATCTCTACCCTAGAGAGAAACGACCAAGCTTTGTATTTATAGGGTCCCATAAACTCGAGCTAGGTCAAATCCCAACGGTTGGAAATCTGGAGCAATTAGTCGGTCAAAGAACAACCACTGACCGACTAGTTCATCAACTAGTCGGTCGGTGAAACAACATGAACCGACTAAAGTATGAACAGTGAACAAATGAAATTTCAGACCTAAAGAACTAGTCGGTCCAAGAAGACTTTCCGACCGACTAGTTTCTCAACTAGTCGGTCGGTCAGTTAACTTAGACCGACTAAGAGTCAAAAACTATTAGTCTGAATACAAATTGATTTAGTCGGTCCAAGAAAAAATGTTGACCGACTAGATCATCAACTAGTCGGTCGCCAAACGTTCTTAGACCGACTAACGATAAACAGTAGCTTAGGTGAAAATTGGCATGTACAGTAAAGCTCAACTAGTTGGTCTAAGAAGCATCACTGACCGACTAGTTCACAAACTAGTCGGTCGGTGAGTCAACGTAGATCGACTAACTGTAAACAGTAAAGAGCTTGGAATTTAGGAAATAAACTAGTCGGTCCAAGAAGCTTTTCCGACCGACTAGATCACCATCTAGTCGGTCAGTTCTTCTTCTTGAACCAACTAACATGCACAAGAAGTCCCGAATCGAAGCGTGATGCTTCGGGAAAGTTTGAATGGACTTCTACTAAGATCCTAGCTTTAAGATAGGAGCAATATGAAGATCAAATGATAATACCTACTCAAAGCTTAACATTCTAAAGAACAAAGCTAGAAGACTAAATATAAATCTAGACAAACCGTCTTCAAAAGCTTCGATCTAATCTTCATGACTTCAAAGTTGGTCCAAAAGCTTCAACGAAGCTTTAGGCATATGAATACGTGCTTTGAGAAGTCTTGAGACGTCGCTTTGGATGTTCACGTGAATTTGGCGACGATCTCCATCACTGCGCTCATAAAGTGTTAGTTCACGATTTATTTATGTTTGCTCATCATCCAAAACCAAATCCGGGGAGTCCAATACTTAACATTCTCCCCCTTTTTGGTGATGACAAACCAACATAAATAATAATCAAAAATAATGATTCAAATGTAAAATACTTACTCCCCCTGCATTGATGACACGTTAATTCCAAATTGAATAAATATAATACGCATCAAGCAGAAGTGAGAGATATTAAACATGATCCAATTATTGAAATTTAGGATCGTAATCCATTTTTATATCTACACTCCCCATGAATCTAACATAATAAATTAGATTCATGGACAATAGAGTTAAATTTTCATTTTGCCCTTGTCATTATTACTATCTCTCCCCCTTTGGCATTATCCAAAAAGAGTGGGGGGGCATATGATCACTCCGTGTTTTACACCCTTTTCCAGCATGTTTGCATGCCATTTAGATCGCTCAAATCATGTTTTTCACGATTTATCGACAATATTACGATACTTTTCACGATTTGTTGTTTTTGTCGTATTTCAGGAGATTTGGAGCGATTTGGAGTGATTCTGAGATACACCCACTCCGGAGTGTCACCGACGACTTCCCTGAGGGGTATTTTGCTATTGGAGAGGAGCGGAAGAAGAAAGAACGTCGTAGGAGCGACGAGGAGGCAAGAACATTCAGATTGAGCATTTTTAGCATCTCACTCGGCCGAGTGAAGGAGTCACTCGGCCGAGCATCGAGACCCCGCTCGGCCGGCCAGACCGGACACGCTCCAAGCAGCATATCAGCGTGCACTCGGCCGAGCATCAGAAGCCGACTCGGCCGAGTGACGAAATCCCGTCCGCCCGAGTGGCACTCAGGCGACGCCCATCAAAAAGTCCCGACTTACTGTTTTTCGTCAGTCTGAGCATCAGAAGCCCCACTCGGCCGAGTGGCAATTGCCGACCGCCCGAGTGAAGATAAGACCATCGGCCGAGTGACGACAACTCACTCGGCCGAGTGACCCCCGAAGTGAAGACCCCCAAGACCCCGGACTTACTGTAAATTCTCAGGGTCTCTCACTCGGCCGAGCGACTTTTGTCACTCGGCCGAGGGAGCCGAGCGCCTATAGCGGAAAACTCGATTTTGAAGAGGCGCAGGGGTATTTTGGTCACGGATTTTTGGGCAGTTTTGGGGGGTATTTAACCCCAGATTCTAACCTAGTTTAGAGGGCTTTTCTATTGCTTTTGGCAGCCTTTTTAGATTAGACTTTTTAGAGTTTAAATCTTGTGATTGGAGAGGAGAGAAAAGTGTTATTTTGTTGGATTCTTTGGAAGCTACATTGGTTTGTCTCCCTCTTCACTAAAAACTCTATTTTTATTGCTAATTTTATTATTGCCATGAATTCTATTGCTATTTCAATTGATTGTTCTTCCATTTGCAATATGATTTGTGAGTAGTTTTAACGTCTTAGGGCGTGAGGATGAACCCTACGAGCCCAATTTCTGATTTGTGACGATTTGGTAGAACTATTGCTAGAATTGATTAGGGTTAGTTTGGGATTGATATAACACGGATAGCTAGGTATTCATATCGATTGGGATTTGCAAGAGATTGGATCCCAATTCAATAGGAAACCCTAGAAATCCGAATTGGGTTGAAATTGAGTTTCCTTAGTATCGGTTTGCAAGAGATTGGGCCGATACTAGGATTCTCGGTTGCAATTCTGTACCGATACACGTTTGCAAGAGATTGGACGGGTAGGAACTATCTCAACCTAGGTCGTAGACCGAGTTTGCACGAGAGTGGGCTCGGGATGCGATTGAACGATGACGTTGATCCTAATGCTAGCTTGCCTAGGCTAGGGTTTGCAAGAGATTAGACCCGAGCCTAGGTTTGCTATAGACCGGCAACAGCGCGAGAGCGTGAGCTAGGTTTTACATTCAGTTGCAACTAGTTCACCTGACATTCTACCCTAGAAATTGTGAAATCGATGAATCACAATGACGAGATACGGTGAGTAGCGGGGATTCCCTGTTCCCTAGGCGTCTTTATTTGATTTTATATCTCTTTACATTGTTTGACGATTGTGACAACATCGTCGAAAGGCAAATTTCCTACTCTTCTGTCCCTATAGCCAGGTTGTTCGGAGAAGGCACTATCATACGTCCTCCCTGTGTTCGATACCCGCTCGCCGCTACACCGTGCGCTTGCGGTAAAACTACACGGTCGCTCTTTAGGGTGTACGCCCGGGCGCGATCAAGTTTTTGGCGCCGTTGCCGGGGAGGCGATTGTGTTTGATCCTACCACCCTAGCTATTTCTTTCTTTTTGTTTTATTTCTTCATTTTTTTTATCTAACCCTTCCATTGTGCTAATCATTTCTTTGAAACTTTGTTTTCCCGTGCATGTACACGAGATCCACAGCGGACCCCGTAGATATATTGTTTGATCCTGAGATCAAGCGTACATTGCGGAGAATCAGAGCGAAAAGGAGACCTGATACGCAAGGGAGGTTTATGAATGTTCGGGAGACGCCTGAAGAGTTAGCGGCAAGAATGGAGAGGATTATTTCCATTCGAGATAGGCTCCGGCCTAAGACTTCCTCTACAACCTCGTCTATAGCAATGCCGGAGTTGGCGGCCGACAAGAATTTTGAGCTGAAGACCGGACTTGTGGTTCTGATGCAGCAGGATCCATTTCATGGGAACGCCCATGAAAATCCTCACTACCACATCCAGCTATTTCTGTCGAAGTGCGCTACCTTTCAGATGACGGGGGTCTCCATCGATGCCATCAGACTGCGCCTTTTCCCCTTCACACTAAAGGACAAAGCTCTTTATTGGTTGAGGACGCAAGCTGAAGGAGTCTTCACCACATGGGATGAGTTGGCGAGCGTGTTTATTGACAAGTTCTATCCGCCCTCCAAGACGGTGAAGATTAGGAGTGCTCTCATGTCCTTCAAGCAAGGACCTCAAGAGACACTCTACGAGGCATGGGAGCGCTTCAAAGACCTGTAGCATCAGTGCCCCCACCATAGCATTGAAGATTGGGAGCTAGTCCATAGCTTCTACAATGGTCTCCAACCGGGGACCAAGCAGATTATTGATGCCGTGGCAAATGGGGCCATCCTATCGAAGACTCCCGACGAAGCTACGGCCTTAATTGAGGAGATGGCCTTGAACAATCAACAATGGGGCGACGAGCGAGGACACTCTTCGTCCTCCTTGAAGCCATCTAGCATCTATGAGGCTAAGGCCGTGGTGGAGCTGACCAACAAATTCGATTCTCTCCACAAGGTGGTGGAGAGACTGGAGAAATATATCATGGAGCCCCAAGGAGCCCCTTCCACATCCACACCAACAAGTCAAATGAGCGATTGGCAAGACCAATCCCAAGCTATGTATTTGGGAGGAGAACAAGGAGAGGGATCTTTGGAGCAAGTCCAATACATCGCGGGGAACCAAGGATATTGGGCCAATCCGGCCGCTAGAAACCATCTCGGTTTCTCCTATGCAAACAATGATGGAGCACTGAACCCCCCGCAACAACTACCTCACCTAGCTCGACCACCACCTCAACAACAACAACATTATCCATTGAGGGGGCCTCCGCAACAAAATTACCCACCGAGGCAACAAGTGGGACCCTACAGGCCGCCCGGATACAATCAAGGGTGGAGAAACCCAAACCCTCCACAAGCTCAACAACGTTCCGATTTTGAAGCTAGAGTGGAGGAGTTTATGGTCGAGCAGAAGAAGACTAATGCTTCCTTGAAGGCGGGCCAAGATTCCCTTGCAACTATTGTAGGCCAAATCTCGGAGCAACTTGCGTTGCTCAATCGAAATAGTCAACAGTTGCCGGCTCAACCCGAGCAAAATCCACGGGGGACCACCGAACATATCAACACCGTGGTTGCAGTTACTACGAGAGGCGGGAAGAATACCACTCCCGTCATGATTCCTACCAAGGAGCCCGTGGTGGAGATTGTAAGCCAAGCGAGCCGGCCATTGAAGTTGAGAGAGAGAAAGAGCCGCAAGGGGAAGAAAAGTCCATAGCGGAGCAGCTGATTGAAGAGAGGCGTTTTATGCCATCGATCCCATTCCCTCAGAGGCTAACTAGAGCAAAGATGGAGAAACGGCTAGCCAAGTTTCTCGAGTATTTGAGAAGGGTAAGCCTCAATATCCCCTTCCTCGACGCTATCGTGGAAATCCCGACATACGCCAAGTTCTTAAAGGATTTGATTACGGGAAGAAATAGGAAGGAGAAAATAATGCTCGCTGAGGAGGGGACTTGGTTCACCAAGAGAGAGAAGGAGCCCGCCAAATTCAAAGACCCGGGGAGTTTCTGAATTCCTTGCACCTTAAGGCGGCGTCCCTCTACAAAAGGCGTTAGTAGACTTAGGGGCTAGTGTTAGCCTCATGCCTCTCTCTATGTTCCGAAGACTAAACACCGGCACGGAATTGAAGCCTACCGACATGCAGATACAACTAGCGGATGGTCGGATTACAAGGCCGGTAGGGATCGCAGAGGACATCCCGCTACAAGTCCTGGGAGGCATATGTTTGACATGCGACTTTGTAATCATGGATGTCAAGGAGGAGGGCGATACGTCGCTAATACTTGGACGCCCGTTCCTCGCCACCGCCGGTGTCATTGTCGATGTACGTGAAGGGACTCTAACATTGAACGTCGGCAACATCGAGGTGGAGCTTCATATACCCAAGGCAATGAAACACATGCCCTATCATGAGGAGCTGGACTATATGGACCTCCTTGACGAGGTCATTGAGGAGGCGATCCCCCATTACATCGGCGCAATATTCGAGGATGACTTCGAAGAAGGCCCGAACTTGGGCCAAGAAGAAAAGATGAATGACTCCCCCGATCCCTCCGTAGAAATTGATGAAGGCGACGCTGATGTCGTAAGAATACGAGAGCTCTGCAAGCTCTCAAAGATAAAGTCTCCGAAGAAAGCTCCGCCGATACGGAAATCGGTGTCACCGGTAAAGCCAAGGCCCGGAGCAAGCACTAGCTTGGGGGAGCCACCCCCCAACACTACCTGAGACAAAGGAGCACTGAGGAAGAACACGCCGCCATAACATCCAAATCCAAGCGTTCTTCCCAATAAATTCGACGGGTGCATCTCATATGCACCCAATATCCCGCAATGAATTGAAAATCCAAGGGGGTCGAGCTCAAGACCTTAAACGAGCGCTTGTCGGGAGGCAACCCGACAGTTATCGCTTTATTTTTACTTTGTTCTTTCTTTTTGTTTTAGAAATTATTAGTGTTTTGAGTCGTTTGCCTGAAAAATTCGTGATAACGGGTCCTATTTTTCTTTGACAGTAGAGGAGAAAGGGATATCTATCATTAGGAGGATGAACAAGGTGACAAAGAGCGCTCCAGGAATGTGCTCAATGCTTAGGAGAAGGAAGAAATCATCTGGAGAAAGAAAGACAGAGTTTAGAGCCCAAACGGAGCCAAACAGCAGAAAACAGGAGCCACTCGGCCGAGTAGGATATCCACTCGGCCGAGTACATAAGTTCGTCCGCCCGAGTGGCGCACAAACGAGGGAAGTCTGCTGTACCCAACTCTCTGTTTCTTTTCTTGATTTTAGTATAATTGCCACTTGGCCGAGTATATATCTTCACTCGGCCGAGTGAAACCGATACGCTCCTAGGGCGAGAACTGCCGAGTGGCTTGTGCCACTCGGCCGAGTGGACTATCTCCACTCGGCCGAGGGTGGCAAAGCCACTTGGCCGAGTCGTATGCTGGGAGGAATTTTCAAAAATATTTCCGTTACGATCACTCGGCCGAGCGACATAGTCCCTCGGCCGAGTCGTAACTTTGCCTTTATAAGAGACGCGGGCTCGGTGCGGAATTCGAAGCGTTACAATTCCTCATCGCCCGAGCCCGCGCCCGCGCCCCTTTCTCTCCCGAGCGCTGCGACCGCCGAACCCACTCACCCGAACCGCCTTGCCCGCCACCGTGCTCGGCCGACCACTGCCGGCCGACGCCGCTGCACCTCCGACCGAGTCGCCGGTGACTCCCTCGCCGCCGGCCGCCGGTATGCCCAATTTTGCCCATTTTCTCCTTTTTCTTGTGTTTTTCGACGATCCATGTGCTTATCGAACCCCTAAACCAAATTAACTTCAATATTTATCTATTATACCCCTAACCCCCCATACATTTTGAATATTACTCGCTGATATCTTCGTTTGATGTGCAGGCTATATTGGGGAGCTTAGGGGAGCCTAGGGGAGCTTCCGGGGAGCGCTTTTGGCTTTGTGGAGGCGGCGTCTTCGCACGCATCCACTATTTTTCTCTCGTGGCGTGTTTTGGTATATTCGTTCCACTCATTTTCGCACGCCGCATTTATTTCGCTTTTTGATGAGCACCCGGGGCCCACATGCCGCCCCGGACACGGCCACACACCAGGAGAGCTTCCGCCAAGCGGAAGCGGCCGGATAAGCCCGGCCCCTCCCATGAGATGGAGGACTCTCCTCCGCCTACACCACCTCACCCCACACAGCCACAGCCTACAGACCCCGTTCACCCCGCACAGCCACAGCCTGCAATCCCCGTTCACCCCGCACAGCCACTCCCTGCCGATCCACTGCCACCACCGGCTCCACTTGTCGGGCCGCTGGGGATTACGTTTCGAGACGATGCACACCGTGTCGTTTTTGAGCGCATTTCCCAGTGCTCGATTGTACCCTCCAGGTTCGCACACCTTGCAGACCTAGGACGCCTGGGGGTACTTGAGGGGATGCTCACGTTGTATGACAACGTGGGTTGGCGAGATTTTTTCCAAGTGTCGGCGGACACCTTTGTCCGTCCGACACTTGAGGTACTGAGTTCTATAGCCCGGACTGACGAGGGATGCTCGTTTAGATTTATGGACCGAGAGTGCCAGGTCACTCTCGGTATGATGAGAGCATTCTTCTCGTGGCTCGATATCCCCGGGGCCGACCGTGGTTACGCCCCCACTCACATCCCTCCCCCGTCCTTCGATTCCCACGCTTTCTGGGCCCGGATCACGGGTTTACCAGCTGCCTTTGACCCTAGTAGGGCCAAGGCCTCGGCCATCGTCCACCCCTGCCTCCGCATAGCTCAGCGCCTTATGGCGACTACCTTTTTGGCGAGGTATGAGCCTGGGACGATGTCCACGCCGGAGCTTTATATGCTCTATGCGATGACGCGCCCCAGAGTTCTAGCTAGGGGGAGTGACGAGTTGGTCCCCGCCGTCGTGATTGATATCGCGAGCTGGTTTTTGGACCGCATCATCGTATCGGTGGGCGCTCGCTCACCGATATGTTACGGCGGTCTGATCACCCTGCTCACCCTGATGACCGACGAGGACCTACCGGCTGACCTGCGACGAGCCCTGGGCCCCACTTCACTGTCTCTAGACGTCATGGCCCAGATGAAGATGCTTCGTCCGCACGGTCAGCGGCACTGGGTTTGGTTGCACGGTCCGTACGGTGCTGACTACATGATCCTTCCGAGCCCCGCTCGGACACACATAGGGCCAGCACACGACGACTGGCTCCTGGCGATGGATCTCCTGATCCCCGCCGCCTACGTGCTTGAGGCCGAGGAGGCTGAGCAGGCACACGCTGCACACGCTGCACCCGTCGACCCCGTGGTCTCTCAGCCTGAGCCTGTACTTTCTGCTGCTCCCGACACTTCTGTCCCCACTTCTGCCAGTGTCGGGAGTACACTTGCTGAGCCTACGCCCACCACGTCTACCACCACCACCACCACCACCGCAGCTGGCCCTCTGCCCGTTGAGCCCCTTTGCTCCGCACTACCCGAGCGCCCACCTACTTTTGTTGAGAGCGGCGAGCCTTCCTTTGCTTCTGTCGTGGAGACCATGGCCAGTATGATCTCCGCTGGGATTTCACCTTTTGGACCCCACACTTCCCAGCGGTTGACCCCTCTGTCTCCACTGTAGCCGTCCTGTCTGAGAGCGTCGTGACGTCTGTTCCAACGTCTGTGTCACTGACCTCTCTTGCCGCCTCGTCACCGTTTTTGTCTTACACTTCCGCTGCTGCTGCTTCCACCTCATACCAGCCTCGCACTGAGGCTGGGCACCCTCTAGTGAGCACATCACCCGTACGACCCTTGCCTGTTGTCCCGATCACCTACACCGCCCGTGTTAGACAGCCCCGACCAGCTCAGCCTAGACCTGTCTGTCCCTCCGCTCCACCACCCCCTGACGCCGTAGTTCAGAGCGTTCGCGCTCTTGAGGGGGCGTTGAGTGGACTCCGGGGTGATTTTAGGGCCCTGTCTTCCACAGTCACTGCCATGCAGCACCGCCTCGAGCTACTTCCCAGCATTCACTATTGCCTCACTCAGATTCTCGAGCGGCTTCCTCGCGTACCGACCCTACCCACACCCACCCAGCAGGTACCCACCCCCACTCCTACACACACCCAGCCTGCATCTACACCCACTCCCACACCCACCCAGCAGACCGTTCCCCAGCCACCACCTCCTCCTCCTCCTCCTCCTCAGGACGGAGACAGCGCAGCACCACCCTCTTAGGCACCCTTGATGCCATTGATCTTTTTTTTGTCGTCTTGCTGCCCGTCTCTGCTTGGTCCTGATGAGTTTTGCCCGCCCACCCCCCCCCCCCCCCCCCCCCCCCCCTCACTGTTTTTGGGTCCACATTTTGATCATATCTATCTTTATCATTTTTGGGAGAGAGGGAGAGGCTTTTTGGTGTGACACTCTTATATCTGATTCACTCCTATATCTGCATGCATCATGTCCGCATCATATTTTCATTTTATTATTTTTATTTCTTTTTCATCATGCATGCATCCTCACCTACCCCTCACATTACACGTATTTCGGTGTGCCACACTTCGCACATTGAGGACACTGTGCACTTTAGCTTGGGGGAGTGAGTTCTCACGCTTTTCGATTTACCACCTTTATTTTTAGTTTTTTCACACCATTTTTCGCATTTGCGCTCATTTTCATCACTTTTTCCTTTTTTACCATGCATCACGTTTTCCTCATTTTCTTCGTGTGCCGCATTGTAAATAGTTTTATTTTTCCCTTTTTTATCTTTATTTCTTTCATCTCATGCTAGAGATGACTTTTCTGTGATGATGATGACGTGGAGTTAGCTTTCTCTATATGCATGCTATATTTGTCATGTCTTAGCTTTTATTTCTGATATCATATGATGTGATCTGCCTTGCATTTAGAGATAGTAACCCACACTTTTTCCGTATGAAAATGGATGAAATTCTATTATTAGCTGAGTCTGAATATTCATATGTATGCTATCGTAGAAAACACACCAAGATTTACGCATTGAATGCTTATATCTGGAGTACCGTTTTGTTTTCCTATATCACTTCTATTTGCATGATTTGTACACTTCACTTCAGGATGATTGAATGATGTTAGCTATGATAAATCTGGATTAGTTTGCTTTTTGCGATCAAAACCGAGTAGATTAAATTACCCTGCTGAAGTTGTCGTGCACGTCCTATAGAGTGAACTGAGAGATACATTTATTTCTTTCTCCACATATCTTGAACATTAATTCTCTATTTTTAAAATCATTGGTGAATCTCCCCTTAGCATTCTAATATTTGGCATTTCCCCCGTTATTAAATTCCTAGCTCCAAATTTCCCAAAGCCAAAAAGAAAAAGAAAAATTCTTGTATATCCTTCTCTCCCTTTTGATTTGGGATCATTTGTGTATATATGCTATAAAAAAAGAGAAAAGAAAGAAAAAGAAAAGAAAAAGATTTGAGAAAAAGAAAAGAGAAGAGAAAAGAATCTCAATAAACGATCCCATCTCATATACTCTCTCTTTCTTCCCTCTTTTTGTTTTTATTTTTATTTTCTTTTGCATTTGGAGCTTCAAAAGAAATGGGGAATGTAAATACAGTTTTGTATATGCCACCATGCTTATAGATAAGCTTGGGGGAGAGAATCCAATGATGTGTGAGAGAGTGACTACTTGACGGTGCATGACAACCTAGGCTAAGTAATATTCTATACTCAGTGAGATTGTTTTAGCTTCACGAAATCCAGAAATCTACGCCTAGCATTCATTTCATGAAATCCACGCTTTTCCATTCTTTCTATTCTATTGCGTGATATTCTTATACTCCTCATAGAAAGCATTCAATTGAAAAGTGTGTGATCTGCGATATTGTATACCGCTTTAGATGATTCAGACGATGTTAATCTTAGAATTATTCCATTTTTCATGCTATATCAATATTCTTGGATTTTCTATCTCTATTTGCATTATTATACTATGATATCGAAATAAAAATCTTTGACATGTGTTTTACATTCAATGCATGCTATATGAGTAAGCAAAACACACGTCCTGAGAAAAATGATCTAGCAGCTTCCCTCTTCGCTTTCTTCTTTCTTCTTCGTTTTTCATTTTCCGTTTTTTCCATCGTTTTCATTTTCTAAATCCACCGGGTTCGCCTTTTACTTATCTTCCTCGAGGACGAGTAAGAGGTAAGCTTGGGGGATTTTGATCACTCCGTATTTTACACATTTTTCCCGCATGTTTGCATGCCATTTAGATCGCTCAAATCATGTTTTTCACGATTTATCGACAATATTACGATACTTTTCACGATTTGTTGTTTTTGTCGTATTTCAGGAGATTTGGAGCGATTTGGAGTGATTCCGAGATACACCCACTCCGGAGTGTCACCGACGACTTCCCTGAGGGGTATTTTGCTATTGGAGAGGAGCGGAAGAAGAAAGAACGTCGTAGGAGCGACGAGGAGGCAAGAACATTCAGATTGAGCATTTTTAGCATCTCACTCGGCCGAGTGAAGGAGTCACTCGGCCGAGCATCGAGACCCCGCTCGGCCGGCCAGACCGGACACGCTCCAAGCAGCATATCAGCATGCACTCGGCCGAGCATCAGAAGCCGACTCGGCCGAGTGACGAAATCCCGTCCGCCCGAGTGGCACTCAGGCGACGCCCATCAAAAAGTCCCGACTTACTGTTTTTCGTCAGTCTGAGCATCAGAAGCCCCACTCGGCCGAGTGGCAATTGCCGACCGCCCGAGTGAAGATAAGACCATCGGCCGAGTGACGACAACTCACTCGGCCGAGTGACCCCCGAAGTGAAGACCCCCAAGACCCCGGACTTACTGTAAATTCTCAGGGTCTCTCACTCGGCCGAGCGACTTTTGTCACTCGGCCGAGGGAGCCGAGCGCCTGTAGCGGAAAACACGATTTTGAAGAGGCGCAGGGGCATTTTGGTCACGGATTTTTGAGCAGTTTTGGGGGTTATTTAACCCCAGATTCTAACCCAGTTTAGAGGGCTTTTCTATTGCTTTTGGCAGCCTTTTTAGATTAGACTTTTTAGAGTTTAAATCTTGTGATTGGAGAGGAGAGAAAAGTGTTATTTTGTTGGATTCTTTGGAAGCTACATTGGTTTGTCTCCCTCTTCACTAAAAACTCTATTTTTATTGCTAATTTTATTATTGCCATGAATTCTATTGCTATTTCAATTGATTGTTCTTCCATTTGCAATATGATTTGTGAGTAGTTTTAACGTCTTAGGGCGTGGGGATGAACCCTACGAGCCCAATTTCCGATTTGTGACGATTTGGTAGAACTATTGCTAGAATTGATTAGGGTTAGTTTGGGATTGATATAACACGGATAGCTAGGTATTCATATCGATTGGGATTTGCAAGAGATTGGATCCCAATTCGATAGGAAACCCTAGAAATCTGAATTGGGTTGAAATTGAGTTTCCTTAGTATCGATTTGCAAGAGATTGGGCCGATACTAGGATTCTCGGTTGCAATTTTGTACCGATACCTGTTTGCAAGAGATTGGACAGGTAGGAACTATCCCAACCTAGGTCGTAGACCGAGTTTGCACGAGAGTGGGCTCGGGATGCGATTGAACGATGACGTTGATCCTAATGCTAGCTTGCCTAGGCTAGGGTTTGCAAGAGATTGGACCCGAGCCTAGGTTTGCTATAGACCGGTAACAGCGCGAGAGTGTGAGCTAGGTTTTACATTCAGTTGCAACTAGTTCACCTGACATTCTACCCTAGCAATTGTGAAACCGATGAATCACAATGACGAGATACGGTGAGTAGCGGGGATTCCTTGTTCCCTAGGCGTCTTTATTTGATTTTATATCTCTTTACATTGTTTGACGATTGTGACAACATCGCCGAAAGGCGAATTTCCTACTCTTCTGTCCCTATAGCTAGGTTGTTCGGAGAAGGCACTATCATACGTCATCCCTGTGTTCGATACCCGCTCGCCGCCACACCGTGCGCTTGCGGTAAAACTACACGGTCGCTCTTTAGGGTGTACGCCCGGGCGCAATCAGCATACAACGACAACAATAAGGCTAAAGAAAATCCAACATCGGGAGTCGAAGAATACGACGATGGTCCAAAAGACACCAAAGAAAAAAAATGAAGAAAATCAAGGTGTGCCAAATTGACCATTATCCAAAAGCGAAAAATGAAATCATCAAAATACCAAATATAATTCACTTATTGAGTAAAGGAACGTGCTCTCCAATCTCAACATTTTGGTTAAATTAGTGCATGGAAAACAATTCTATGTTTTCATAGAAATAAATTCTTTTTAACCAAGTCATATTCGTCGAGCGACGAAATTGAACATCATAGACATTGAAATGAATATAAAATGTGCACAACGAAGTAAAAGAGAGCAACGATGTATATATATATATATGAAGCATCATGAGTACAACCAAAAGATACATCGACTCCATACAATCAAAGAGTCACATACTATATCAACATCAAAAAGTCAAAATCCATCATCGACATCAACATCATCAACATATATCCAAAAAAATGATACAAACATCGACATCAAGCATCAAAACATCCAAATACATCAAAAACACCACCAACCCTGTCCTAACCCAAAACTCTCTCTAAAAGATGAATCATACAAGGAGCATCGGAGAGTCCTCCAAACAGACTCTCAAGAAGGAGTGGTAGGATCAGCAGTCCCCGTAGGTCCAGTCGAAGGAGTGGACTCAGGCTCTGCTGGGAGGAGTGGTGTGTCAACAGAAGCAATCGTCGGGGCAGGAGTGGAAACATCAACATCAGGCTCAACGGTAGAGGCACCAACAGGAACGTCAACTGGAGCAGACGTCTCTGGAGCAGCAGTAGACTCATCCACTGGAGCAAAAGACTCTGGAGGACCTGAAGAAGTGGCAGCTCCAGCAACGGATGTGGTAACAGCAGCAGCAGTGGCCTCAGCACCACAAGCAAAAGAATCAACGAGCTCATCGAGCTCCTCATCATCCATCTCCTCATCCTCAGAAATAGGAGGAGGAACCTCAACACCAATAACACGAGGAATACGACACAAGATCTCCTCGGTACGAGCATACGGAGACTCGAGACGACGAACAGAACGAGCGAGATCATCAAGTATGGTGGGAGGTCTAGGAGCAGCAGCTGCAGAAGAGGTGCCCTGAGAAGCTGAAGGAGTCATCCTCTGCACGTGATGGAGTGTCGCAAGAGACTTCTTTACGGCCGTCGCGTTCAGGGGAGGACCAAGTGGACGCTCATCGTCAGGAGGCAAAGGCACGTGGAAATGATGAAACACCAAAGTCAACAGACAAGGATAAGGGATATGCGCAGATTTCGTGGTCTTGCGAATACACTCGAAAGAGTCCATCTTATCGAGTATAATGCGAGCCCAGTTAATCTTGCAACCCAAGAAGAGAGCGTAAATCAACTTTAGGAATGGCTGGGATGGCAGAGAAGATGAGACGTACTTTGGAAGTAAGCACGACTTCAGGATAAGATTAAGCACCCAAGCATTCGGCTTGAATGACTTCGACGGGACACCTATGAAAGCTGGAGGGATCACATGGAAGATATCGGCGAGAACGGACTGATCTAAAGAAGAGATATCATCAACTGAAATATCAGACGGGAGGAGACCACACGACGAACAACCAAGCAACTCCCCCAAGATTTCTGCCGTGAGGACTATAGGAATCCCCAAGACAGTAGTCTCGATGGTGTGGGTCTCATCGTACTGACCTCGGGTACGGTTTGCGTAGAAAAGTTTGACCAGGCGAGGATAGGGTCGAGGGTTTGCCTTAGGGTCAAAGCGAAGGTAGTCTAGGAGTCCACTATAGGATAGAAGATCTGCTAAGCCAAGGAAGTCGAAAAACTGAACATAGTGCTCCAATAACAGCGGGCAGTGCTCTATACGGTTGTAAGCCGCGAGACAAAAAGGGTCGTCACGACACAACGATATATCGACACCACCTGCTGGCATCGGGACCTTTCCCTTAGGCTGTCGAGTCCTAGGATGAGGTGGAGGAGTGGGTACCTTACGGCTAGGCTCATCCTCATGTCTAAACTCTGGGTCAGAATCTGGAGGTGTAGTGGGGGTATGGAGTATAGGCTTCCTATACTGAGAATGTCTACTGGGTTTGGCGGTCGCCGTCCTCTGCTTCTTCAAAGGAGGCGAAGACGATGATGGTTGGGTTTGTTGAATATTGGACTCCCCGGATTTGGTTTTGGATGATGAGCAAACATAAATAATTCATGAACTAACAAATTGTGAGCGCAGTATTGGAGATCGTCGCCAAATTCACGAGAACAATCAAAGCGACATCTCACGACTTCTCAAAGCACGTATTCATTGCCTAAAGCTTCGTTGAAGCTCTTGGACCGTTTTGGAAGTCATGAAGAATTAATCGAAGCTCTCGAAGACCATTCTTTAAGGTTTTATTTATAGTCTTTTTAGCTTCGATCTATAGAATGTTAAGCCTTGAGTATATCTTACGATTCTATCTTCATAACGCTCATATCGTAGCTCTAAGATCTTAGTACAAGTTCATTCTAACTTCCTCGAAGCGTCGCGCTTCGATTCGGACTTGTTTGTGCATATTAGTTGGTACAAGAAGAAGTACTGACCGACTAGATGGTGATCTAGTCGGTCAGAAGAGCTTCTTGGACCGACTAGTTTGCTTCCTTAATTTCTTGCACCTTACTGTTTACAGTTAGTCGGTCTACGTTGACTCACCGACCGACTAGTTTGTGAACTAGTCGGTCAGTGATGCTTCTTTGACCGACTAGTTGTGATTTACTGTACATGCTAAATTTCTCCTAAGCTACTGTTTATCGTTAGTCGGTCTAAGAACGTTTGGTGACCGACTAGTTGACAATCTAGTCGGTCAACTTTTGTTCTTGGACCGACTAAGTCAATTTGTATTCAGACTATTTCACTTTGCCTCTTAGTCGGTCTACGTTCACTGACTGACCGACTAGTTATGAAACTAGTCGGTCAGAATGTCTTCTTGGACCGACTAGATTTCTAGGTCTGAATTTCTATCTCTTCTCAGTTCCTCTCTTAGTCGGTCCATGTTGTTTGACTGACCGACTAGTTGATGAACTAGTCGGTTTGTGGTTGTTCTTTGACCGACTAATTGCCTCAGATTTCTATCCGTTGGGAATTGACCTAACTTGTTTTTATGGGACCCTATAAATACGAACCTAGGTCATTTCTCTCTAGGTTAGAGCTGCCATTAAGAGATTCATTGAGATTAAAAGAGATAGCCATTCTCACTCATTTCCAAAGCTCTCTTCCTCACAAGAAACCCATTCTCTCACTTTCTAGATCTAGAATCCATATTGAGAGAAGCTTGTTCTTGGTGAGCTCTTCAAGCTCTTGCTTGATTCAAGTCTCCAAATCACTCCTAGGCACCTATTGCTGGTCATTTCCTTGGTGCTAGGTCTTGGTGACTTCATCTTCCTCAAATCCTTCCTTTCACCTATTGGGTAAGAAAAACTCAAGGTATAGGATTTTGTGGTAAGATTATTTATTTCATTATAAACTTGTTTATATTGCTTATTGATTCTCTCGGTTGTGAGAGAAGGTTGTGATCCCGGGTTGTGGGATTCACTATTGCCATTGCATGTATGATTTGATCTTGTAAAGGTTTTTCACAAGATATTCATAGTGGAAATCTTGGGTTAGGGTTTCTAACCTAAGTATCCGGAGGGGATCCGGGTGGTTGGGACGTAGGATCACTGGAAACAAGTCGGAGAGACTTGGGTGGATCCGAACCCAGTAACATCTTTTGTTAGCATTGTTAAATTTGTTGTTGTCATTCAATTTAAGCTTCCGCAAATTGATTTGGTAGTTGTTTGCACTATAATTAGGAATTATACTCCTTGTTATTTTTAAAGTACTATTCACCCCCCCCCCCCTCTAGTACTTGTGCAGTAGCTTGTAGGGCATTACATTTAGTATCGGAGCCAGATACTTAGCTATGTCTGCCAACGACAACAAAACCGTGCGTCCACCTTCCAACTATGACACCTTCAGGAACCGTGAAGGAGCATCTTCGGTGATGGAAGGACATTCCTCTACGTGGCCTCCATTCTTCAACGGTACCAACTACGGGTACTGGAAATGCCGGATGGTAACCTTCCTCCGGAGTGCATCTCTATGGAGGACCACAATGAAGGAATACATCGAGCCCGAAGAAGAAGACTTTGAGAAATGGACTACCACGGAGATCGTCGCGGAGGTAAGCAATGTCAAGGCAATGAACGCCTTGCAATGCGCATTGGAGCCCGAGGACTTCAATAAGATATGCACATGTAAGAGTGCATATCAAATTTGGAACTCCCTCCTCATTCTACATGAAGGGACGAGTAGGGTAAGAGACTCTAAACTCGTAGTTGTAAACAAAGATTACGAAATGTTTCATATGCAACAGGGCGAGAAGATGAAGGAATATTACGCTCGCTTCGTTGACATAATAAACGAGTTAGAGGCCCTCGGCAAATCCTGCACCCAAAAGGAGAAGTGCTCAAAGCTTATCGAAGGACTTCCTTCTTCTTGGGAGAAACGTACCTTCGCCATCGAGGAAGGTAATGACATGAATAAGTATACCGTAGTTCAATTGATGGGTACTTTGATGTCATACGAGGTACACAAAGATAGCAAGGTGAAGTTACAAGAAAAGATGAAGTCCTATTTGAACCAAGACGTGCCTAAGAAAAAGGCAATTGCATTCAAGGCGGCTTCATCCACCTCTACCGATGATGAGGACTCGGAAGAAGAAATGGACATGGAATCCATTGCACTCATGGCAAAGAAGTTCAATCGCTTCTTCCGAAAGGGTAACTTCAAACAAAAATCTAAATTTACTTCTACTAACGCCTCTCCACCTTTGTGCTTTAAATGCAATAAGCCAGGACACATCAAAGCGGATTGTCCTCAAAACAAGCAAAATGAGAAGTGGAAGGCACCGAAGTTCGACAAGTCGAAGAAGTACAAAAAGGGGTACAAAAAGGGACTTGTCGGAGCAACATTCACCGACTCCGAGGATTCCTCAAGCGGAGAGTCGGACGATGAGAAAGTGGAGCAAGCGCACATGTGCTTCATGGCAAGAGAGGAGCATGATCAAGGATCTTCCTCCTCCGATGATAGCAACGACGAAGGCGATGAGGTAACTATGGATGATCTTAGGGATGCTAACTCTCATTTATGGTCTAAATACACTAAATTAGTAAATAGATATACTAAAGTAAAAGATGACCTAGCTAGCATTCAAACCTCGCCTAAGACTATCATCACCAACAACGACACCGTTGTTGAAGAGTTAAGAAATGAGATTGTTAATCTCAAATCTAAACTTGAACATGTTAGCATTGATGATCCGGAAGAACATAGGATAGCGGATTTGACTTCTCAAAACTCGACTTTGAGTATTGAGAATGAGAATCTTAAATCTCATGTTTTTGTGCTCACATCGCAAGTATCAAACTTGGATACTTCTATGCGTTCTCTCAAAGAGAAATATGAGAACACATTAGGCCGAATTAATAAATTCAATAAGTGTAAGGACCATTTGGATAAAATCCTAAGTGACTTACTTCCGGCCAATCACCACATTGGTTTGGGGTATACGATGGGATGTCCATCCAAAGCGGCCACTACTTTTGTTCGGCCAACTTCCGGTGACTCTACGAGTGGTAGCAAACACTCTATTGGTAGTTCATCTACCAATGGTGCTTCCACCTCGTCCACACCCTCTTTTGGAAAGAAACCCACTTTGGGTGGACCTCCAAAGAAGGGGCATGCTTATATGTACACCAATACCATGCCACGTAGGAACACACGTCCTACTCCACCGTCTCACACATATGATGATTTTTATGCAACACATTCTCGGGCACGTGCACACCATGTGAGACACCCTCACGCACGTGTTCCCACACATGCATATGTTCACCCACCTCATCATATGAATAATTCTCGTCGTGCACCATTCCATCATGTTCCTTATGCCTATCCACAACATGCATCACATAGAAATCAACGTCGCATGCATGCACCAAATAGGATAAGGGCTCCCAAGATTTTCACTATTTGGAGCCCAAAGGAAACAAGCATGGATGAAAAACAAGTGTATATGAATGCTTATATTTCGGATGTTGTGCATAGTAGAAATTATGTGGGGAAGTCTAAGTCCAATTGGACTTGGCTTCCAAAGGTCTAACCTTTGAGGACCCAATGACCTTGGGTACCGTGATATGAAATTCTCTATCTTTAGGTACTCAAGGAAAAGAAAAAGAAAAGGAGCAACAAATTTAAATTTAGCTCCAAAGGGAATTGGATACTCGATAGCGGGTGTTCAAAACACATGACGGGTGACGCTCAATTGCTCTCCGGAGTAGTTCCCATTGCAAATGGAAACCGCGTCGTATTTGGAGGCAACGAGAGCGGAACCATCGTCGGTGTTGGTAAAGTGGGTAACCCATCTAAACCCTTAATTAGTGATGTCTATCTAATTAATGGTTTAAATCATAATCTTATTTCAATAAGCCAACTTTGTGACAAAGGTTACAAAGTTAGCTTTGCGAAAGGATTGTGTCATATTTCAAATGATAATAATAAATTATTATTTTCCGGCACACGCCATAAAGATATTTATATTTTGGATCTTCCTAAGTCATATGAACAATGTCTCGTTGCCAACACAAGTGAACAACACTTATGGCATCGACGATTTGGACATGTGAACTTTGGAACACTTTATAAGCTTTCAAAATTAAATTCCATTAAAGGTTTTCCGAAGCTCGTTTTTGAAAAGAAAATTTTTTGTGATTCTTGTCAACGTGGCAAGCTTCCTAAATCTTCATTTAAACCTAAGAAAAGCATTTCTACTAAACGGCCACTAGAGCTATTACATCTAGATTTATTTGGACCAACTAGAGTTGCTTCCTTAGGAAATGCAAGATATGGACTTGTCATCGTCGATGATTATTCTAGATTCACATGGGTATTTTTCTTGTGTAATAAAAATGAAGCTTTTGAAAACTTCACAATATTTGTGAAGAAAGTACAAAATCTCATCGGAACCACCATTGTCACTATTCGTAGTGATCATGGGGGTGAATTTGAGAATGAGTCTTTCTCAAATTTTTGTGATGATCTTGGAATTACTCACACGTTTTCTTTCCCTCGCGCACCTCCTCAAAATGGTGTTGTTGAGAGGAAGAATAGAACGCTTATGGAGTGTGCTCGTACTATGCTCAAAGATAGTCAACTTGGTTATCAATTTTGGGCGGAAGCGGTACACACCGCTTGCTATGTGTTTAATAGAATACTTTTGAGGCCCGGCACCAAACAAACTTGCTATGAATTGTTATTTGGTAGAATGCCTCAAGTTAAACATTTTCGTGTTTTCGGCGCAAAATGTTTTATTAAAAACACAAATGATAATTTGGACAAGTTTGATCCGAGATCGGATGAGGGGATATTTGTTGGGTATTCCTCACGTAGCAAAGCCTACCGGATATACAACAAAAAATCCTCTACGATCGAGGAATCACTACATGTCTCTTTTAATGAGAATTTTACTACTCCTAGAATTTCAAATGATGATGACTCTATGGATGTTTTATGTGATTCGTTTGAAAATTCTAAGTCTATTGATTCAATTGATTCTATTGATACTAACCCGACTAATGAAGTTGTTGAGAATGTTCCTAGTGATCAAGGTATTCCCAAGCGGCTTCATACCGTTCGCGATCATCCTCATGAGCAAGTCATTGGCAATATTCATGATAGTGTCAAGACGAGATCTCAAGTCCACCACTTCGCCAATAGTGCCTTTGCCTCATCAATAGAGCCAAAGAATATAGTTGAAGCTTGCGAAGATAATGCTTGGATCCTTGCCATGGAGGAGGAACTCATTCAATTCGAGAGGAATGAGGTATGGGAGCTTGTTCCTTTGCCATCGAAGAACCACACCGTCATAGGGACAAAGTGGATCTTCAAGAACAAAACCGACGAAAACCAAGTCGTCGTTCGGAACAAAGCTCGGTTAGTAGCTCAAGGCTATCGACAAGAGGAAGGTATCGATTTCGAAGAATCCTTCGCTCCGGTAGCTAGATTAGAATCAATTAGACTATTATTGTCTTTTGCATGCCATAAAAATTTTAAATTATTTCAAATGGATGTTAAAAGTGCATTTTTAAACGGAGATGTTGTTGAGGAAGTTTACGTTTCTCAACCTCCGGGCTTCATAAATGAAAATTTTCCAAATCATGTTTTTAAACTAAAGAAAGCTCTTTATGGTTTGAGACAAGCTCCTCGAGCTTGGTATGATCGCCTAAAGAATTTTCTTTTGGATTTGAATTTTAAAATGGGCGAAGCCGATTCTACACTTTTTGTTAAGCATGCGAATAATGATATTATATTAGTTCAAATTTATGTTGATGATATCATTTTCGGTGCTACTAACTTCACTCTTTGTGAAGAGTTTTCTAATGTTATGAAGGAACAATTTGAGATGAGCCACATGGGCGACCTCAAATATTTCTTAGGTCTCCAAATTCGCCAATTGAACGATGCAATCTTCATCCACCAAACGAAATACACGGTGGAGTTGCTAAAGCGATTTGGAATGGAGAATGCCTCCGGGAAAAAGACTCCTATGAGCACTACAACGCATCTTGATAAAGATACGGGCGGAAAAGATGTAGACATTCGTCTATATCGAGGTATGATAGGTAGTTTACTTTATCTTACCGCAAGTAGGCCCGATATTATGTTTGCCGTTTGTATTTGTGCTCGTTATCAGTCTCAACCTAAGGATTCTCACTTAGTAGCGGTTAAACGTATTTTTCGCTATCTAAGTTACACTTTAGATTTTGGATTACTTTATCCGAAATCTAGCACATATGAGTTAGTCTCATATAGTGACGCTGATTATGCGGGATGCAAATCCGACAGGAAAAGTACTAGTGGCACTTGCCATTTTCTAGGAAATTCCCTTGTCTCTTGGTTTTCCAAGAAGCAAAATTCGGTATCACTTTCAACCACCGAGGCGGAAAACATTGCCGCCGGTGCCGCTTGTGCCCAGGTTCTTTGGATTAGACACACACTGAAGGATTTTGGTATTCATTGTGATACTAGCCCTATCATGGTGGATAACCAAAGTGCTATTTGTCTTTCAAAGATTCCGGTGCACCATTCCCGATCTAAACACATAGATGTCCGACACCACTTTTTAGATGATCATGTTGCTAAAAAGGACATCATTTTAGTGTACGTTGAAACCCAAAAGCAAATCGCCGATATTTTCACGAAACCCCTAAAGGAGGACTCCTTTGTGCGGTTGCGTCGAGAATTGGGGATTATGGGTGAATCCGAGATATAGGATTCATGTTTCATTCAATTATCTTGCATGCTATTATATTTCGCGATATTTCGTTCATGTTAGATTTATTGAATTTTTGGGGATTTTATGTGATTTGTTTGAATTTTTGCTCGTATTCTTATTTGAATATCGTATATGAGATTTCGATGTTTTATGGGTAGTTTAGATGACTAATGAGAGGATTAAGATGTTTCATCCAAGTGGTTTATGAAGAGAACTCATTTATCAATTTTTGGACTCTTCTAGTCGGTTTCAGTTCATCAGGCAACCGACTAGATGCTTATCTAGTCGGTCAGCTAGTGAACTCAGACCGACTAGATCAAGCTTTTAACTTTCTCCTGTCATTGACTTCTTTTAGTTGGTCATAGTACTCTTACCGACCGACTAGATTGAAAACTAGTCGGTCAGTGATTATACTGTGACCGACTAACTCTAGCCCTAGAAATTTCTGTTTGTCTCTGTTTCAACTTAGTCGGTTCAAGCTCATTGACCGACAGACTAGATCGTAATCTAGTCGGTCAGTGCTTGAACTGTGACCGACTAAGTGCGTTAGGGCAAACGCGTCTTTTCGCTTTCCCGACCGACTTAATCCCAGTTTATCCGACTATTTTCATTTTTAGTCGGTCTTCTTCTCAACTCCAGACCGAAAAACCCCTAAACCCGATCGTGTCTCTTCGTATTCCCGTCGACTCTGGCCAATTTTCCGGCCATCTCCGCCGTCCGTCGCCGTCGACCCTCTCTCCTAGGTATAACCCCTCTCCTAGATCTCTTTTTCCATCCCTAGGGTTAGTTCTTCATCGTGTTTTCTATTCTAGGGTTTTGAAGTTCACTTTTAGGGTTTGGTGCTTGCTTGATCTCTGTTTTTAGGCTTAAGCTTAGGGTGTGTTTGATCTTATCCCGTCATTTGGTTGTGCTCGTTGTGCCGAGATCATGGCACGAACGAGAATCCCGATTACATCTTCCAGGGCATCCCCTATGACCGTAGAGGGTGCTACCGCTTCGAACCCTCCCAAACGTAGGGCCAAGACCACTCGACCCCCCTCTTCGTCTTCAACTCCGTTGAAGAGGAAGAGGACGTCCAAGCCTAAACCTGCCGGCCAATCGTCGAAGCCTAAACCTAAACCCAAAAAGTTCCGTGCACCCACTCCTCCCGGTGAGCGTTCGGATAGTGATTCCGAGGATAACTCCGATGAGGAATACACTCCTGAACATCCCGAGAAGGCACCCACTCCACCCCCTCCTCCACCTCCTCCTAAGTCCCGTAAGGCTAAGGGTAAAGCTCCTATGCCAGTCGGCGGTGTCGATATATCGTTGTGCCGCGACGACCCTCAGTGTCTCACAGCGTACAACCGTATAGAGCACTGCCCACTACTGTTAGAGCATTACGTTCAGTTTTCTGATTTTCTTGGCCTTGCTGATCTTCTCTCCTATAGTGGCCTATTGGACTACCTTCGATTTGATGCTAAGGCGAACCCTAGACCATATCCTCGCCTGGTCAAATTATTCTATGCCAACCGTGTCCGGGGTCAGTACGGCGAGACCCACTCCATTGAGACTTCTGTTTTGGGGACTCCGATAGTCCTCACGGCAGAAATCTTGGGGGAGTTGATTGGTTGCTCGTCGTGTGGCCTCCTCCCGTCTGACATCTCTGTCGACGATATCTCCTCCATAGATCAGCGGACCCTAGGCAAAATCTTCCAGGTTATCCCCCCAGCTTTTATAGGAGTCCCTTCCAAATCTTTCAAATCAAATGCTTGGGTGCTTAACCTTATCTTCAAGTCCTGCCTTCTTCCCAAGTATGGATCTTCATCTCTTCCATCTCAGCCGTTTTTGAAACTGATATACGCTCTGTTCATGGGTAGCGAGATTAATTGGGCTCGCATTATACTCGATAAGATGGACTCTTTCGAGTGTATACGCAAGACCACTAAATCTGCGCATATCCTATATCCATGTCTGTTGACTTTGGTTTTCCGTCGATTCGGTGTTCCCCTCCCTCCTGATGATGAGCGTCCTTTGGGTCCTCCTCTGAACGCGACGGTCGTTAAGAAATCTCTTGCGGTGCTTCGTCACGTGCAGAGGTCGACCACATCTGCTTCCCAGGCCACTCCCTCAGCTGCTGCAGCCCCCACTCCCTCTGCCACATTAGATGATGTCGTACGCTTACTTCGTCGGCACGAGTCGCGTTTGGCTCGTACCGAGGAGGTCGTCTGCCGTATGGCTAGCTTGATGGGCGTCCAGCTTCCTCCTCCTGTTTCTGAGGACGAGGAGATGGACGATGAGGAGTTTGATGAGCTTGTCACCTCCTTGGCTCGTGGCGATGAGGCCACTGCGGCTGCTGCTGCTCCTGTTGACGACCCTGCTCCTGTCTTGCCTGCTGATACTCCTGTTGAGACCCCAGCCGTTGAGCCCGTCGTCGTTTCCACTCCTGCCCCGACGATCCCATCTGTTGACACGCCTCTCCTCCCTGTAGAGCCTGAGTCCACTCCGTCGACTGGACCCACGGAGACTGCAGATCCAGCCACTTCCTCGTGATCGTCTGTTCCGAGGACTCTCCACTGCTCATTGGATGATGCATCTTATTGAGAGTATTTTGGGTTAGGATGGAGTTTGAGGGTTATTTTGATGTATTTTGATTTTTTTTCGGGACGTCGGTGTTGTATTTTGATGTACTTTGGATGATGCTGATGGTTAGTTGATGTATGATGTATTTACATTTTTTGGTTGATATCCATGGTCGTTTGTATTTTGATGTACTCGATGTGATATCTTTTTGGATGTACTCATGATGTTTATATATATATATACATCGATGTTCTCCTTATTTTATTCGTCGTGCACTTTTACTATTCGTTCAACGCATATGATATGTGAATTCTTCGCTCGACGCTTGGAAACTTGGTTAAATAGATTATATTTCTATGATTGTATAGAATTGTTTTCCATGCACAAATTTAACCAAGAATATTGAATATTGGAAAGTACGTTCCTTTACTCAATAAATGAATTAATATTTGGTATTTTTGATGATTTTAATTTTCGCTTTTAGATGATGGACATTTGGGCACACCTTGATTTGATTTCATCGTTTTTCCCTTGGTGTCAATTGGGTCCATCGTCAACATCTACGACTCCCGATGTTGGATTTTAATTTCCCTAGTTGTTGTCGTTGTATGCCCCCCATTTTTGGGATAATGCCAAAGGGGGAGAGATAATGATAATAAATAGGTCAAATGAAAATTTAACTCAATTTCCAAGAATCTAATTTGATGTGTTAGATTCAGGGGGAGTTAAGATATATATAAGGATTTTCAAAATCCGATATTTCAAAAATCGATTCTCTTTATTTGTCTTACTCGTCTGATTGATGCAATTCATATATATTCATTTTGGAATTAACGTGTCATCAATGCAGGGGGGAGTAAGTATTTTTCATTTGAATCATTATTTTTGATTATTATTTATGTTGGTTTGTCATCACCAAAAAGGGGGAGAATGTTGAATATTGGACTCCCGGATTTGGTTTTGGATGATGAGCAAACATAAATAATTCATGAACTAACAAATTGTGAGCGCAGTATTGGAGATCGTCGCCAAATTCATGAGAACAATCAAAGCGACATCTCAAGACTTCTCAAAGCACGTATTCATTGCCTAAAGCTTCGTTGAAGCTCTTGGACCGTTTTGGAAGTCATGAAGAATTAATCGAAGCTCTCGAAGACCGTTCCTTAAGGTTTTATTTATAGTCTTTTTAGCTTCGATCTATAGAATGTTAAGCCTTGAGTATATCTTACGATTCTATCTTCATAACGCTCATATCGTAGCTCTAGGATCTTAGTACAAGTTCATTCTAACTTCCTCGAAGCGTCGCGCTTCGATTCGGACTTGTTTGTGCATATTAGTTGGTACAAGAAGAAGTACTGACCGACTAGATGGTGATCTAGTCGGTCAGAAGAGCTTCTTGGACCGACTAGTTTGCTTCCTTAATTTCTTGCACCTTACTGTTTACAGTTAGTCGGTCTACGTTGACTCACCGACCGACTAGTTTGTGAACTAGTCGGTCAGTGATGCTTCTTTGACCGACTAGTTGTGATTTACTGTACATGCTAAATTTCTCATAAGCTACTGTTTATCGTATGTTGAGCTCCTTCTGTGTAAAAATGTACTTCAAGCTTTTGTGATCGGTGAAGATTTTCACCTTCTCACTCAGCATGAAGTGCCTCTAAATCTTGAACGCAAACACGACTGCAGCCAACTCCAAATCGTGTGTCGGGTAATTCTTCTCATGAGCCTTAAGCTGACGAGAAGCATACGCAACCACGTGCCCATGCTGATGCAAAACACAACCAAGACCTTTACCAGAGGCATCATAAAAGATCTCGAATCCTCCACTTTGATCAGGCACAGCAAGAACAGGGGCAGTCGTCAATCTCTCCTTCAGAACATCAAAGGCCTTCTCACAATCATCAGACCAAACAAATGGTACATCCTTCCGTGTCGGTCTGGTCATCGGCTCAGCAATACGGGAGAAGTCCTTAATGAAACACCGATAATAACCTGCAAGCCCAAGGAAACTCCTGATCTCAGACGCTGACTGCGGAACCGGCCACTCTCTGATAGCCTTGATCTTCTCAGGATCTACTGATATTCCATCCCCTGACACCACATGCTCGAGAAAAGCAACAATGTCCAGCCAAAACTCGCACTTGGAATACTTAGCATACAAACGATGCTTCCTCAATATCTCCAACACTGTCCTCAAGTGCGATGCATGCTCTTCCTCTGACTTTGAATAGATCAGGATGTCGTCAATAAAGATAACGACAAACTTGTCTAGAAAGTCGTAGAAGATCAGATTCATCAGGTTCATAAAAACTGCGGGTGCATTGGTTACACCGAAAGGCATAACCACGAACTCGTAGTGACCATACTTCGTCCTGAATGCTGTCTTCGGGATATCTTCCTTCTTCACCTTCAGCTGATGGTAACCACTCCTCAGATCCAACTTAGAGAACATCCTCTATCCTCCAAGCTGGTCAAAAATGTCATCTATACGAGGCAATGGATATTTATTCTTGATGGTCACAGCATTCAGCTCCCTGTAGTCCACGCACATGCGACGCGAACCATCATTCTTCTTCACCAGCAGTACCAGTGCTCCCCACAGAGACACACTAGGATTGATGTAACCCTTCTGTAAAAGCTCATCCAACTGTCTACGCAACTCCTCCAACTCAGCTGGAGCCATACGATACGGATCCTTCGAAATGGGTTGCGCTCCAGGAATAAGATTGATCGAAAACTCGAGAGCTCGATCGGGCAGCAGTCCTGACATCTCCTCAGGGAAGACGTCGTCGAATTCTCGCACCACAACTGGTCTACTCTGCTCCATCTGCATAGCAATAATCTCCACCGATCTGGCCCAAAATCTGACAGGGCCAAGCGAACTGTTGCCTCGACTGAACTCAAACACTGGATGTCATGGGATCTCGAACACCACCTTCTTCCTCCGGTAATCGATCGTAGCATAAAAACTCGCAAGCCAATCCATCCCGAGGACGGCATCATATTTGATGATGTTGTGGATAATAAAATCAGCGTAAAGCTCATGTCCACAGACCACCAAAGGGCAAGAATTGCAACCACGATGCACCGAGATCACGCCATTTTCTGTAACGATGTTCCAACTCTTGGGAAGAGGGGATGTCGTCAAGGAATGCTCGCCACAAAGCTCCGGGATATAATGCACATCGATGCACCAGAGTCAAAGAGGACTCGTGCAGGAAATGTGCAAACCAAAATCACACCTAACAGACAATCTAACAATCAAACCCTATTCTAGCAAACAATCATATGCAAGCAACCAAACATAAACTAACAAGCCCAAACTAACTCAGGAAGGAAGCAACTAAACTGAGGGTTACCTGCGATAACTTCATCCACAGCCTCGCTCTCCACTGCCGTCATCAGGAAAGCCTGCCTCCTCGGCTGAACAGCCTGCTGAAACGCCTGCTTCTATGGAATGAGAGGCGCTCCACGTCCTGCAGGTACAGGAGCTCTCTGTTGCAACGGCTGAGCTGCAACTGGTCATCTTTGTTGCTGAACTCCAACCGGTGCTCTCCGCATCTGGTTTGCATGCTGACAATCCTTCGCTGCATGAGTAGCGTCTCCACAAATCAGGCACTGGCCCAGAAATCTCCTGCACTGCTCCTTGATGTGACCAGTCTTGCCGCAGAAATGGCAAGTCTTCAGAGTAGGCCCACCTGGCCTCTTGAACTGCACTGGCTGGTTAGGCTTGAACCCTGGCCTAACCACTGCTCTGGCCTGCTCCATAGGCCTCTTCCCAGCTCCAGAAGTCTGTCCTCTCTTCTGGCTCACAATCTGCTCCTGTCTCCTAGCAGCTACCAGCAACTTTTGATAAGACTCTAGATCTGACGAAGACATCAGGCTCTGCAAGTCTAAGGAAAGACCCTGCAGAAACCTCTGAGCTTTCTCCTCAGCATCCTACACCATCTTTGGTGCGAAGCGACTCAGCCTGGTGAATTCCTGATGGTACTGGTCCACCGTCAGATTTCCCTGCTTCAATTCAATGAATCGCTACAACATCTCCCTCCTGGCAGCCTTCGGGAAGTACTCCTCATCGAACCTGGACTTGAAAGTAGCCCAAGGTATCGGCTTCACCAACAGTTCCTCTTCTGCATCCCACCAGTTGCGGGCATTATCCCTGAGCTGCTTCTTCACCAACTCAACACATCCAGCCGGGTTGTTCTTTGACATCTTCATATTATCCTCAGTATTCCTGATCCACTCCTCAGCAGCCAAACGGTCCTTCAGATCCATCAAAGTAAGTCGGGCCCAGCTCCCGAAACTGCTTCGCGCCCGGCTCGAAGCGAGGGGCATTCTGGGTATTCTGAAGCATACCCTGCTGCACCTGTATCATCTGATGCATCATCCTCATGATCTCAGCATTAGTGGGCTCTCTATCCGGTACCTCAGCACGAGCGGGCCCACCACCAGCTCGGGTCTGTCGTCTTCCTGCCATCTAATGATATAGGAAAAGGATATAAATTAGACTCAAAGCTTATGACTCGGATGTCAAAATTTATTTATTGGACATCCTATAATTATTATCGTTGTACCGTTAATTCGCAGTTACAAGAGGGACCTGCGTGGGCCACCAACAAAACCAATCATGCCCCGCTTCCCTAAAATGGAGGCGAGACGTGAAAAGGTCCGCTCAGACTTGGAGCTATGAGGCTCCAGTCTGTAAAGCGTCTGGATTTAACGGAGTTCAAGTCCTTGCAAATGCGAAGCAGAACAACAATAATAATAAGGAAAGAGAGACAGATAAAAATTTATTCAATCTCAGAATGTCCATAATAAATAAGTTCCAACATCACAGAAAAGCCACCAGGCTGGAAAGAAAAAAAGTCTAAAAGGCCCCAGCATGGCCAACAAAAGTACAACGTACGGAAAGTAAAGGTGCTACGCACCGATAACTATCAGCAACCTAAAATAGAAGTAACTCAGAACAGTCTCTAAGACTGGTCACCGGTGTCCACAAACTCCTCGTCAAACGTGGGCTCAGGCTCGGCGTCAGCGAACACCTCGTCCTCAACAATGGTCTCTGGCTCAGGGTCTAACATGTGACACCCAAAAGAGAGAGGGGCACATGTCAGCAAGTCTACAAAAGACTTGTGCAAGGAAACTAAAGAAAAGTAAACAACCTAGCAGTTCTAAAATTTATGCAATGACATGGCAGCTATAGTATGAGTGCAACAGGTAAGGAAAACAACAAGTACAATAAGACAACTAGCATGGCATGGCAAGAGTAGAAATGCTACTAACGTTTACATGGATTTACAAGTCACGTTTTCATGTTGTGCACAGAGTTTACGCCTTACATCTGAAGTGGCTGTACAGGCACACTTCTACGCTGAGTGGTCGATTAACCCTACCCCAAACCCGGAGTTTACGCCTTACAGCTGAAGTGGATGTACGGGCACACTTCTATGCTGAGTGGTCACTTAACCCTACCCCACCATGTGTATATGGACTGGCGTCCATCTTCTTGATCACGAGCCAGGGAGTGTTATTGGCATAGGGTTGTGCCCGCAAAAGCAGGTGCCTAGCCTGAACAAGGGAGTACAAGTATAGTAGTGTGTGCTACGAATGCAACATTCATGTATGGATGACATGGCATGGCAAATTGTATTTAAAAGCGTACAGATAAGGTATTTAAACATGGCAGTTATAGATGCATGGATGATATGGCAGCATGACGAAAGCAAGTAAGGGTCGGATCTAGCTTCGTTGTCAAGCTAGATCAAACTAGCGTCTAGGCAGCTATCATTTCACTGCCTAGTCTCTTTTACGCTACGGTACAAAAAGTGGCCTAAAGCATGGCCCAAACAAGGAACGGCAAGTTTCACTTGCCTGCAACCTGACGTCCGAAAACACCGTCCAAAAGTCCAAACTACCTATGTGCACAAGTCCACCAGCCTACAGTCCCAATTTAAGTTATCTTGATTAGTGAATCTAAACAATTAAAAACACCAGATTTTATCTTGTTTAACAGGCAAGGGTTGGGGATCCTACGAGTGCAGAACGTTACATCAACACGAAGCGAAAGCTACACTGGTGTCGGGTAGCGACGCCAAGGGTTGGAATAAAAGATCGCGCTCCTAGTCCAGATTCCAAAATAGATTCCTCGCTCGCCAAATCTGGGGTAGCGACCAAATCAGCGAATCAAGTTTCCAGACAGCGAGTAGGATGTCGGTAGACGTTTCTACGGCTTCCGAGAAGCCGTAACAACAAACCGAGACGAACGGTTCGACGCACGCAGAGTCTACAACGTTGAGCGTCATAGGAGATGTTCGTAACGTCGGAAAACACCCCTAGGAGCAGTAGGGGGCTGTCGGAAGACCCCCAACAGCGAGAGGGTACGGTGAGATCTCCGCGACGCATCGATACATCGAAAAATACGCAAAACAGCGAGAGATATCGATGTTCCAAGTGTTAACGGCCTGGGGGAAGGTGTCAACGGAAGCGGGGGCCTCAGGGGGTCGATGGCAGCAGGCTCACGGCGGCGGCGGCACCGGAACGGCGATCTGCGGCCGCTGTTAGCTGCTGTTGCGAGCCGTAGCGAAAATCTCGACGGCGCGGGCCTCTGCAGCAGAGCTCTGGCAATAGGGGGCCCCCACGGTAGCACAGGCAGCGGAGGAGGGTCGTGGCGAAGGAGTAAGGCCGGTCGGCGGCGGGTTTGTGGTCGGAGAGCGCCGGAAGTGAGGGTTACGGGCTGCTGTGGCTTTTCGGGGCGGTTTCCGACGGTCCCCAGCGAAGCTACTACGGCCAGGGGAGAGAGAAAAGTCGGGGGAGGTGAGAGGGGGCCGCGGCGGCAAGCTTGGTCGGAGACACGAAGGAGAAGTCAGGGTTTAGGTTTTCGTTGCGTGAATATGAAGTCGAGGGCGGCGGTTCTCTTGTCCTGTGAAAACTTTGTTAGCCTAGGTCATTTTTTATAGGTAGAGGGCTGAGAACGTGGGGGGGCTGATGCTCACGTGGGTAGAGTCTAGGGTTATGTTTTAGGATTTATTTGAACACAAAAGTTATAAAAAAATTATTAAAACCCAATCTCTAGCCCTCTCTCTCTCACTCACTCACTCTCTCTCTCTCTCTCTCTCATGCGGTTGGATGCTGTCAAGTGGGGATTAAAATAGACTAAGTCAAACATTAGGGAGAATTATTATTATTAATAATTTATTAGGAATTAATCTAAGTGAAACTTAGGGCTAGAAAATACAATAAGTTGGGCCAAAAGTGCACATAGGTCAAACGAAGCCCAAAAATCGTGAATAAATACTGGGGTGACCGGGACGACGAGAGAAAGAAGACAGAGAAGACGGATCACAATTTCAATGACGAGAAAAGAAATTAAAAATAAAAACGTCTCACGTCAAAAGTGAGAATCGTGACGTCTCTTCAAATAAGGTCAAATCGTGGGAGAACGACCCGTGAAATGACGTTCCAAATTAACACTGAAATTTTAATACTCTCAGATAGGGTCACAACGACATATCACACCAAAGGGTTCGGATACAGACAACGTCTAAAATAATTACGTGCACGAACAAGACTACGTGCACGTAAAGCGTACAGTCGAAAACAGACCGTTACACGGAGCTTAGAATGTGTCATGATTATCCACTTGTGAAGTAGGATGTTTCCTACGTGGATGAGTGTTAGTGTACATATAAGCATGCCCTTGCTTTTGGTTTCCACCCTTAGTGGGTTTCTTACCAAAAGGAAGAGAAGGTGATGTGGTGACATTCTTGGTAGGATTGCTACCTATAGTGTCTTTGACACCACTGTGGATGCACCGGAGGAAGGCCTCACAAAATCTATTGTGACACCACTATAGGATGTGCGAGCATTAGATGCATTCGCTTTTACAAATCCAAGGCCAACACGATGTGTGGCCGGAAATTGGTTTGCAAGCAAATCATCCAATTGTCCTTTTCCCTTATTGAATCTCACAATACGGGAGGACATGAGCTCATATTTCTCCTTTAAAGAATAAATGTTGGTATCCAAGGTGGACACCCGTGCTTTGAGCTCGTGCACTTCGGTTTTAAGAGAATCATTCTCTAAACCCAATTGTGTGTGACGTGTAACTAGATCACTATTATCCTTAGGATGTGTTTGATCTAGTTGAGATTTGAGGGAGTTCACCTCATCTCTCAATGTGACATTTTGAGAAGCTAAGTTTGCTTTCTCAAGAGTTAAAGTATCAACAATGGTGTCATTGTTGATAATGCATGGAATGGATGACTTGCTAACATTTGATTTCTTTAAGCTAGTGTATCTTAGCATTAAAGATTGGTATTTAGCAAATAGTTCTTCATTAGCAATACGAAGTTCATCCATTGTTACCTCGGTGTCATCCGTATCGGAATCACTCTCATCCGAGAGTGGATCTTCAAGTGCCATGAAACACATGTGGGCGCTCTCACCCTTCTCATTATCGGAGTCACTTGATGAGTCATCACTTGAGTCATCAAAGGTACCTACGAGTCCTTTCTTCTTGTCTCTCTTGTTCTTGTCGGACTTGTGGTACTTTGGTGCCTTCTATTTTTCTTTGTGGTTTAGCATTGGGCAATCCCTCTTGATGTGCCCTGGCTTATTACACTTATAACAAAGAGAGAAAGTAGCATTAGTAGACTCAAAACGTTTGTTTGAGGGAAATTTACCTTTGCGGAAGAAGCGTTGGAACTTCTTCGCCATTTGGGCCATTTCACCCAAGTCCATCTCGTTCTCGGATTCATCACTTTCGGAGGATGATGAATTGGCGTTGAATGCCAAAGCTTTCTTTTTGGCCTCCGAGGGATTCATCATGGCTCGAATCTTCAATCGGTTACCCGTCTTACTTCGTAAGACATAAGAGTCCCGATGAGATTTACCACGGTGTAGTTCTTCAAGTCATTGACCTCCTCGATGGCGATTGCTCTTCTTTCCCATTTAGAGGTCATCCCCATGATGATCTTCCTTACCTTTTCAGGTTCGGTGTAGATTTGGCCAAGGGCTTCCAATTCATTTGTGATGTCGGTAAAGCGTCCGTACATCGACGCAATGCTCTCATTTTCCTGCATATGAAACAAGTCGAAGTTTTGCACGGCAACATATAACTTTGAAAGATTTATCTTATTCGTTCCCTCGTGGGTAACGATGAGATGGTTCCAAATTTGATATGCACTCTTACATGTGCATATCTTGTTGAACTCATTCGGGTCCAACGCACAATGAAGAGCGTTCATTGCTTTAGCGTTGTTGACTTCGGCGGACTTCTCGGAAGTCGTCCATTTCTCGAAATCCTCTTCGGCGGGCTCGACGTACTCCTTGTGGAGAGTTCTCCAAAGAGAAGCACTCCTAAGGAATGTCTCCATCCTACACTTCCAATAGCCAAAATTAGCACCATTGAAACGTGGAGGACGTACCGTAGATTGACCTTCAAAAAGTGTGGACGCTCCATCACGGTCGATGATTGTTGTACGTAGGCGGCGGAGGAACGTTGTTGTTGTTGGATGCAATAGATAAAACATTGTGCTCTGATACCAATTGAAAGGACCCTGTCTATGGGGAAAACACTAGAAGTGGGGTTGAATAGTGTTTATGCAAATTTAAAGGAATTTACGCCAAATAAAATGCAATCCAACAAATAGTGCGGAATAGAAAAACGACCCAAAGTGAAACACACGCAAACACAGAGATGTTTCAAGGGTTCGGATTACCCAAGTCAACTCCCGACTTGTTCCCGGTAATCCTACGTCCCTACCACCCGGACACCACCGGATACTAAGTTAGAACCCTAACTTGAGGTTTCCTTAAAGCCCACTTGTAGCAACCCTACAAGTGCAATCAAATACAATCGATGTCCTTGACTCCCACAACCAGTGAGAAAGAAAAACCACTCTCACAACCGAGAGCACAATTCAAATAACGAAAGTTATGAAATATGAAAGCAACACTTACAATCACCTATGCCGTGAAGTAGAACTTGAAGGAGAAGTGTGATGTGTGTTGAAGAACTCTCTTGGAAGAGAGGAGGAAGCCCTTTCTCTTGACTGCACCAATTGCCTAGAAAATCAATCTTTGGTTCTAGGTTGGAGAGCAAGAGAACAAGATTTGGAAATACTTAGGGCTTTGGATTTGAGAGCTTTGATCTTTGGAAATGAAAGCTTCAGAGATTTTGCAATGAATGAGTAACCTTTCAATGGAACAGTAGAAGCTCTATTTATAGCTTTCTCAAATCCACAAAACAGTTTAGTCAAAAACCCAATTGGAATCCGTGAGAAAAATCTCAACGGATATAATCTGAACTCGCGACAGTCGACTGTTGCACAGTCAGCAAGGGTAGATGAGAATTCATAACGACAACTTACCACGTGGACAGTCGACTGATGAAGCAAAGACAGTCGTCTGTTAAAACAACAGGCGACTGTAATTTCTTTGACAGGCGACTGGCCGAGAGAAGAGTAAGTTAGACAAATACTGGAAATCTCACAAGATACAGGACAGGCGACTGATTCAAGTAATAGAGTCGACTGATAATCAGAACAGGCGACTGTAAAACCTTAAACAGACGAGTGTCAACAGCAAGAGAAATTTCCAGAGAGTTGAGTCAAATAAATGACTTACAGACAGGCGACTGTTTCAACATAGACAGTCGACTGATCTAATAGACAGTCGACTGTATATACAGCATTAATCGACTGGCCGTAGAAGTCAGATCAAACAGAGTTTGGGCAAGGATAGACAGGCGACTGGTTTACAATACACATTCGACTGTCACTAGGATAGGCGCCTGTGAATCGTTCAACAGTAGCCTGTGCGAAATAATCAGAGAAGGCCCAAAACTATATTGTAATAGTCTGTGCATAACAGGCGACTGTAGAACAAAACACAGTCGACTGTTTTTGAGACAGACGACTGTAAACTGTTCAGCAGTCAGCTATTATGAACAATCCTAGCACAAACAAAAGAGAATTGAATTGGGATCAAAGGACAATTGGTCTAATGAAGTCCTATGACAGAATGTAGATGTGTGTGAGTGCTCCATCAAAGTTCTACTTCTAAGCTACATACTAGATGAGATAAAAGAAAAATTACATTGACGAATAATCTCTTCTTTCCATCGTATGAGCTTGATGTCTTTACGGAGCTTCAATCATCAATCTACGATCATCCATTTCATGTCATTTGCCTTCAATGATGTTTATGAGTAATCCATTGCTAGTTGATCTTCACAATAAGCTTAGGCAATGGATTAACTGCAAAATAGGGGATTAGTCACAAGTATTTATGTTTGCTCATCATTAACACCAAGTAGGGAGAAGTCCAATGCTCAAAAAAATTTGTATTGAAGCACCAACTTAAAACCCAAACCAAAAATGACACATACCCAAAAAGTCTCATTCTCCCGATTGCAACTTCAACAAACACAATTTTCTTATTGAAGCACTAACATAAACTGATACATACATCAGCAAAACCCAAACCAAAAATGCCACGTACCCAAAAATTATCATTCTCCTGACTGCAAATTCAACAAACACAATTTTCTTCTTGAAGAACAAACATAAATTGATACATACATCAGCAAAACCCAAAAAAATGCCACATACCCAAAAATTCTCATTCTCCTGACTGCAACTTCAACAAACACCATTTTCTTATTGAAGCACCAACATAAACTGCTACATACATCATCAAAACCCAAAAAAAATGCCACATACCCAAAAATTCTCATTGTCCTGACTGAAACTTCAACAAACACAATTTTCTTATTGAAGCACCAACATAAACTGCTACATACATCAGCAAAACCCAAACCAAAAATGCCACATACCCAAAAATTCACATTCTCCTGACTGCAAATTCAACAAACACAATTTTCTTCTTGAAGAACCAACATAAATTGATACATACATCAGCAAAACCCAAAAAAAACATGCCACATACCCAAAATTTCTCATTTTCTTGACTGCAACTTCAACAAACACAATTTTCTTATTGAAGCACCAACATAAACTGCTACATATATCAGCACACCCCAAAAAAATGACACATACCCAAAAATTCTCATTCTCCTGACTGAAACTTCAACAAACACAATTTTCTTATTGAAGCACCAACATAAACTGATACATACATCATCAAAACCCAAACCAAAAATGCCACATACCCAAAAATTATCATTCTCCTGACTGCAAATTCAACAAACACAATTTTCTTCTTGAAGAACAAACATAAATTGATACATACATCAGCAAAACACAGAAAAATGCCACATACCCAAAAATTCTCATTCTCCTGACTGCAACTTCAACAAACACAATTTTCTTATTGAAGCAGCAACATAAACTGCTACATACATCAGCACACCCCAAAACACAAATGAGCGAAATAATAAAAATTTGAGTGGTGCCCTCAGGTAAACATGTTTTGTAGCTTGAACATCAGTAGGTATTTGGATATTGCTCATTATAAATGAACCTTCAAGCCCAATACCTCCTATTTGTTTTTATCATAGGGTCAACTTTCTTCTGTATTGGTCTTCATCATATGGCATCAGAAAAACCCAAAACAAAAATGCCACAGACCCAAAAATTCTCAGTCTCCTTACTGAAACTTCAACATACACAATTTTCTTATTGAAGCAACAACTTACCCTGATTCATACATCAGACAAACCCAAAACAAAAATGCCCCAAATAATATAAATTTCTGGTGTGCCCTCAGATAAACATGTTTTGTATATTCAACATTAGTAGGTATTTGGCAGTTGCTCATTATAAATGAACCTTCAACCCAAGTACCTTCTATTTCTTTTTATCATAGGGTCAAATTCCTTCTTTATTATTCATCATCATGGGGCATCAGAAAAACCCAAACCCAAAATGCCACATACCCAAAAATTCTTTGTCTCCTGACTGAAACTGCAACAAACACAACTTTCTTAAAGAAGCACCAACATAAACTGATACATGCATCAGAACACCCCAAAACATAAATGCCCCAAATAATATAAATTTGAGGTGTGACCTCAGATAAACATGTTTTGTAGCTTGAACATCAGTAGGTATTTGGAAGTTGCTCATTATAAATGAACCTTCAAGCCAAATACCTCATATTTCTTCTAATCATAGGGTCAAATTCCTTCTTTATTGTTCTTCATTATCGGACATCAGAAAAACCCAAAACAAACTTGGCACAGAACCAAAAATTCTCATTCTCAAGACTGAAACTGCACCATACAAAATTTTCTTAAAGAAGAAATAACTTAAACTGATACATACATCAGAACAACCCAAAACACAAATGAGCAAAATAATAAAAAGTTGAGTTGTGCCCTCAGGTAAACATGTTTTGTAGCTGGAACATCAGAAGTTATTTGGATGTTGCTCATTATAAATGAACCTTCAAGCCAAATACCTCCTATTTCTTCTTATCATAGGGTCAAATTCCTTCTTTATTGTTCTTCATCATTAGGCATATGTAGCAGTTTCAGTATGGGGACTGTGTGGATGTATCAGTTTCAGTTGATGTGTCTTGGGTCATTGTGTATATATCAGAAAGAAAATATTGGATGCAATCTGCAGAAACATCATATATTTACTTATAGCCCTCAGGAAAATTGTGACGTATCATAAATTTAATTTGGATATCGTCAGCTATTCATTATAACCCATTCAGACTCAAACCATACCAAAACATAGATACCTTAGTAAGCTACACATGAAAATATACAACACCATAGAGATTGTTTGTCACATCATCTTCCCTCCCAACCAAAACAAACCCATACATACCATAACAATAACAATAACCACATAACTTCACCATAAAGATTGTTTGTAACCCATCATATTAAACACATAACTTCAACGTATAAATCCAACCCATACCAACCATCACACACAACCCCATCCTACCCTAACCCATTCACCCCACCACTAAAAGTCCATCTTCACTACCAGCCTCTTCTCTTGCTTTTGTCACATCATCTTTCCTAAGTCCATATCCAACCCAGCTACTATCTCTTCAATCATAATCTTCCTAGCCGATTGAGGCAATGCCAAAAAGCTTCATGCCTCAATCTCATCCTGGCGTAGGGCCTTAAAAACCTTAAACAATCACATGCATATAATCAGTAGTAAACTCGTAAACAAGCCGGGCAAGCGGTCCTGTCCAATGAGAGTGTGCGGACCGTATAGCATCCGCGACATCTTTCACATTTTCTGCTATATCCTGCATGACGTCGGGATCTTGTTGCCTGGCCCGTCTATGATGTTTCTTTTTCCCCATCGCAGGTGGGGTAGCATGGCTGGTCCCCCCTGATGAACAAGTCCAGTCGACGCTTACGTGGGGATGTTATCCGGGACATATTGTGGTGGTGTATCAATATGTATCAGATCAGGCGTTACGGGCTCTCCTGCACATTCGCCTCCAGAATATTGGCCCCCAAAGTTTTCTAAAATAGTCTTTGAAAGATCCTCCCTGGCAGCATCATCACCAATGATGAGAACAAGATCGTCATACCATGGAATTGGTCGGTTCACATAAGCCCGCTTTCAATGGTTTACCTGAACGATTAGAATATCAAATATGATAAAGGTTATGCAAAGCTATAGTTAATGTATTAGCACTTAGCCTATATATAAGATAGATGTAATTACCGCTGCCCACGAAGCATACGTTTCTGGATCCAGCTCAATGATCTTCCTCTCTGCATCTTATCATGCACCGCTAATATACATGCACTTTGTACGTCTTTGAGACATGTCCTCAACGCTTTCATGGATTTTTCACATTAAACCTTGTGAAAGAAGTCCCATGGATATTATTGATTTCGGCTGTAGCGACATTGAAGGCTGTATTTTTAAATGTCTTATCTGATTTAAACCCCTGTCGTGCAAGCTCAGCTAGGAATGGAATGAGGGTTTCATCGTGCTCTGTCTTCCATAGTTTGTGCTGATGTGTAGAAGAGGATGGATGCTTAGACTTTTCGGTGGGCTTGAAACAGACCATTCGGCATCTTCGCTCCTCCGGCTCGACTTCCTCGAGGATTCGCTGCCGGGTGTTTGATCATTGCCACTTGGTGGCGTAGGCATAGCGAAGGCACCATGGGAAGTGGGGCTTCTGAAAGAGGCTGGTTCTCCCCCTTGGAGCATACTCATATACCCCGGTACAGGCGGCGATGACATTGACATTGGCATATGCATTGGAATGCTGAAATTAGGATACTGTGGATATCCCATTTCATGCCCACATGCTTGGAACCCATGCCCACCTGCTTGGAATCCATGCATGGGAAAGTGGATAGTTGGCATCCTCATTGGCATTGGTCGGTTGACAAGTGGATCCACCCTTCTTTCAGCTTCTCCCCATTGTGACCCATATACAATTTCAGGACTTGGATACATGGGATCACTCTCGTCCCGGTATATATCACCCCTTGACCTGAATTTGCTGCTCCTTCCATCCCTACAACATTAAGAAGAGGAAATTGAAAATGCAACATGTTGGCTATATACATCCACCCATCATATAATCTAATACTAAATTGCAAGGGGACTAAAATTTCATAATTGTAAAGCATATACGTGATAAGTTTAAGGAATCAACATTTTGGCATACGCAAAATAGCTAACATAATGCACTACTCAAGATACAAGGATAACATGTTCAGCCTTAGTAGGCAAATTATAAGACGACCCCCTCATAGCCCATGCTCTACAGTGTTCCCGTTATTATTTTTGTTACAGAAGTCCACCCACATGTCCCAAGCTATCTGCTTCCTACGCATTTTCTATTGATCGCGTTGTTCGGTTTGTCCACGAACAGAAACATGTTGGGATAGATCCATAACATCGTCATCATGCTCATCGATACCATCTACCACCTCCTCAACCCCATCTCCATCTTCAGTTAGTTGGGGGTCATGCAGATCTTCGATTTGGATGTAATTATGCAAAACACAGCAAGCTAGTACGGTATCGACCTGACTTTTGAATGGGTAGTGACGCTTGGCTGTCATTTTTTAAACTTGTTCTTTAGGATACCAAATGTCGACTCGATCTTTGATCGTAAGTTAGAATGTCGTAGGTTGAATAGCTCTCGTCGGTTTCGAGGAACCCGATCAGTATGGTCCTTCAAATGGTATCTAACGCCACTGTATGGAGATATGAACACTGGCATTGTAGTATATCCAGCATCGCAAAGGTAATATTTACCTACAATCGAAAATTTAAAGCCAGCTTATGAGACAACGATATCTGAGATACGTATTGTGTATGTACATGTAACTTTATGCCTATTACCTTCATACACTCTCAGCCCCATTGGGGGGGTCTAAACAATGCATCTTTCAGGACCGTAAAATCATTTGCAGATCCTTTCCACCCGGCCAGTACGTAAGTGAATCTTTTATTGGGAGTAACTGCTGTTTTCACTTTTTGTGTAACCCATTTGTGACCTCTAAAGCGGGGTACAAGCCTGGCTGGTAGCATGGCATCTATGTATGTCCCATCAATGAGACCAATGCAGTCCTACAACATAACCAATGAGCGCAATTTTCAATCAGCATGATGATACTTATTATACTGACACAAATACAGATAATCACACATACCTTAAAAAATGGGAACCAATTTGGATTATTGACTATCTTTGTTGGCGTCTCGTTTGTAGCTTGCTTCAGGTACATATCTCGAAGTGCACACACTGTCGCCATAACTTTGTTAAAATACCGGCTCACTGTCCCCCTCCCCTAATAAAATCCACTTGCATGACTCTATTCTTTGACGTGTGCCCTACAATATGCAGGAACATGGCCAACTACTCCTCGATTGATACATGAATAGTGTCCTTGAGAAGATCATGCTGACACATTAGTGATGCAAGATTCATGAAAGCATATCTTCGCATTCGTAAGTAGTCCAAACAGCTACTTTTAGAACCATGCAGAATTCTCCGCATGTGGAATTTTCTATGCAGATCCCGCATAGCTGAGGGCTCTCTGGGTATAGGGTCGGTCCTAGCATTATTGTCCAGTTGTAAGGCTAATACGACAAACGATATTGCCACCGCTGTAGTGGTACATAACTCACAAGCTGAATGGTGTCACGCCCCGCTTCCCATTATACTTGGGAGTGCGGACGCGAGCAGGCCCGCATGGGCTGGAGCGGTGAAGCCCCAACCCAGTAAGCGTCTGTGCATGACTACTTGGCAGGTTCTTGCTTGCGAACAATCGAAACAACAAAATAATGTCATCATTATACTTCAACTTCTAGATTACATGTACACAAAGAATTAAGGCCTAGCATTGCTAATACAATAGTTAGATGGAATTTAAAATACACCTGAACAAAATACAACAACGAATATTAAATTTTAGCAAAGCCGCGATGAGTATGTCGTCTTCAGCAGTAGGTCTCGTACTCTTGGTATTCCTAGTCACCCTCTTCAGTCTCCAAGTGAACTCATCTGTGAACTCTGCTCAAAACCTAACGTATATTTCACAAGATAGACAAGGAAATATACGTCAGCGAGGGTCGCTCGGCAAGATTTAAAACGTTAGTAATAAAAAGGACCATCGGCAAGATAATAATATAATTTACAAAGCTTAAGGAGATGAGAAGCACAATATGATTCCAACAAGATGATAGCATAAGGAAACATACGAGCATGACGACGTGTAGTGTGCAAAGCAGTGAAGATGAGTAGTGTAGTGTGTAAAGTAATGAACATAACAAGGTGTGGTGTGTACAGCAACAAACAAGAATGTTTAGTGTGTACAGCAATGAGTATAACAAGCGTAGTGTGTACAACAACGAGTATAGCAATTGTAGTGCATAGAGTAACAAGTGGCATACATGTCTTTTGTAATGCACAAAGTAAAGGGCACGGCATTTGCAATGTACAAGGTAAAGCATGATATGAACTTTCTTTACATTTATGATAGAAGCAGCAGAAGGAAACAAGAGTGCTAATCTGTACTTAATCTAGTGACAAGCCCAGTGTCTGAGGGGGAAGTGACTGGTGTTACACCCAAGCCAACGGGAGCTACCCGTGACTCTCTACTCACCGACCCGGCCAGGTGTCGGTCAAGTTCACCAATAGAGTGCAACCCAGTATTCCGACCTCTACTACATTGGACTACCACATCCAAAGTGTCCATAAGTGTATCCGTAGTTCAATGCTTGCCGTATGGCAAACATTCCGTAAATGCCCTGCGGGCCCAATATTTGTAATGCCCGAAGGCCCAATAGTCTATAATTGCCCGAAGGCCCAATAGTCCGTAATTGCCCGAAGGCCCAATATCACAATTTAATAGGGGTGAACGGCCCACAATTTAAAGGCACAACAAGCAATAAGAGTGTTACATGTATGTTATTTCGATAGCACTAACATTTGAGAGCAAAACAACCAAACATGTCACTGAGTCCGTTAAGCTTAAGCAACATACTTACGAGCTGTTATTAGCAATATTTAGTCGTTCCCAGCCACAAAGTCTAAGAAATATAGTTAAAAACCTGTGGGTGAAAAATACTTGCACCTTTGAAAATTTGTAGAAAATAATATACTTGCCTGAAGCGACGCGATTTTGGGTGCATGCGCGATAACAAGATAGGCACGGATTGATCTGCGTTAACGGATTTAAATGTCAAGCCCAACTAATAACTTAGTGTAACTATCATGTGTGTACAGGCATACACACATATATACACTACTGTGAATACTAACATACACATTTGCAATGTACCTTAACAATAATAACTTTGTATTTAAACTAACAGCTACTATTTTTATGTCCAGGATCACATGCTGCTAACTATGTAGGTATAAGGGTTAATATTAAGACTACCACTAAAAAATTATTTAATTAGAACCTTCACTAAGATTATTGTAACGGTCGCTTTCTGACCTTATGAATTTTCTGCGTGCACGTGCTTTATCGTGCACGTATTTTATTTAGTTTTTCTAGACTCCGAAATGTGCGATGTGATATGCCGTTGTGATCGTTTGGGAGTTTAGAATTTTATAGTAATGTTTGGGAACGCCGTTTCACGGTTCGTTTTCTCGCAAAACGATTTTGAACGATAGGGGCGTTTTAGTCATTTGACTCAAAATGCCGTTTCCAATTTTACGTTAATTTTTGGTAGGTGTTATGCACGATCGGGCTCTGTAGATCTGTGCGTCTCGTCTCCATGATCGCCCCGGTATTTTCGGATTATTTTTCTGACGCCCGGATTGAGAGATATCACCCGGAATAACCTCGACCGTCGATTTTCCCCAATCAGATTCAAATTTCGAAATTATTAGCCAAATCTGGCTAAATATTTTTTTAAATCGTTTTAAATCCTTCCTAATCTTCTTCTCTAATCTCCCCTAGACTTACCCCAACCTGCACACCTTCCACCCCTATACCCCTAACACATTTAACCCTAAACTTATACCTATTTAGCATTTAATAACTATTATATAACCCTAACCCTAACTTTACCCTAACCCTAAAATTACATAGCCGCCGACCCCCCTAAAACAAACCCCCGATTTCCCATCTCTCCCTCGCTCCTCCCTCGCACCCACAGCGAGGCCGCCGCCCGCGTCTTCCCTCTCTTCCACGGCAAACCCCCGTTCCCCCTCTCTCTCCCTCGCTCCGTACTCGCGCCCTCCGGCGATCCTCACCGCCGCGATTCTCAGCGAGGTCACCGCCGTGCCTTCCCTGTGACCCCGCGACCTCAGAGTGCCGCCTCCCCTCTCGCGTCGCCACCTGCGGCATCCCCTTCCTCCGATGCGCCCTCGCACACTCAACGGCCGACGTCCCCGCTGCACAGCCCGCCGCAGGTCACGCCGCCGCCGTCGCGATGTTCCCGCCGCTGCGATCTCAGCCTCCGACCTCCCTCTCCTCCGCTCTTCCTCCCGGTGCCTCCCCGACGACGCCCTAGCGCCTCCTCAACCCGTGCCGCCCTCGCATCAGCGCCACCCACGCGCAGTTCCTCGCCGCACCACCGCTGCAGATCCCCGCACCGCCCGCCATCGCTACCCACCACCGCTGCCTCGGTTTCCCGCACGTGCGCCACAGATCTCAACCGCAGCCCCCCCCCCCGCGATATTAACACGCTGTTTTGCCTCCATCGCTCGCTGTTTTGCCGTTGGACTGATCGTGCTCGCTGCCCACACTTCGTCCGCTGCCCGGACGAGTCTCACTATGATACCCGTAGTCGAGACGTTGTAGACGCCGCAGATCCTCTGCCGCCCAGACACTACGTCCGCACTACTCCAGACACCGGAGAGTTTGGTCCCCCTAACTCGTAGTGAAACCCACACCGTAGCAAAACTGAAACCTAACTAAAATCGGTAACTTAACTCATTAAAGGTACTTTCTGCTCCCTTAAAACGATGTGGAACCGTAGATCGACGATCAGACTTTTTGACTGCGCACATAGGATAGAATCGTCGGATAGGCTGAACGGACATCTTGACTTGTGACTGTTAGGGTAGTCACGTCCAACCTAGAAATGAACCTAAATGGAATTTACTGAAATCGCGACCTGACACCGTCGTCGTGACCCCTGTTTCAGATGGACTACCGCAGACGCGACGACTGGACGAGACGCCCCGGACAAACGACACGCTCGCCATCACAGGCAAGTGTACCCACTTGCATTTTGACCGTGCCTTGGTCTTAAATTGTTAGAACTGTTAGGCTTTGAGAGTATAGAACTGGACGTGAAATGATAGCGTCCGGGTTGCCCTGACGACTTAGACTTGACGACGAAGTCTAAGCCCGACAAACAACAATTTTTGACACCGTAGGATTATCTTGTGTGTGCGTGCGTGTGGACACCCTAGAATAACATCTCACGTACACTGGTCGTGTCATGTCCCTGTTACACAAAAAGCCTACGGGTGTTTCAGATGCTTCCCGAGCGGAAGTGATCTCCGTGATACAAAAAGCCTACGGGCGTTTCAGATGCTTCTCTAGCAGAAGTGATCTCTGTGATACAAAAAGTCTGCGGGCGTTTCAGGTACTTCCCTAGCGGAAGTGATCTCTGTACTTCTTGTCCTGAGTTCCTGGGTTTGGGGTAGGGTTGAGCGTGCGCACGGAGAGAGGGTCTGAACCCCCTCGAACCGTAAGGCGTGAACCCTTCGTGTCTCACGTGTCCTGTCTGTCTTGTCTTGTCTAGTTTCGTCTTGTTCTGTCATCTTTTGGATAGTCCCGTAGTCGGTAGCACACGCTACGACTACTGCTTGCTACGCTTTACTTTTCCTGCTACGTTACTTCTTTTACTTCTCAGTTATAACCCCAGCATGCTAATCAACCAGTAAAACGATGTTTAATAATTCGGTACACTTGCGGTAGAGTCTGACCCTCTGTTGTAGACTTTACCTGACGTACAGTTCCTTTCTTTGGTGTTGTACGTCAGGTGTCGAGTCGGAGTACGACGGCCAGGCAGAGCTACCCAAGGACGTAGAGCCGGAGGACGTCAATCCTGAGTACATGCCTGAGGAGGACCAGAGTTAGAGATCTCCGTTGCTGATCCAGAGTTCCATCTTAGTTGTTGGGTGTGTAGCACCATTTACTTTTGTTAAGGTTGGGTGCTTGCACCAGTAGTTTCTTACTGTCGTTGTAGCCGACTCAGGCTTTTATTGGACTCTATACCTTGGATAAATAATTTGGAATAAAATGATTGTCTTTCTCTTTCAATACTTTTATTGTTCTGTACTAACATGCAGGGACATGTACCTTCGACTTGGTGTACCACACAGACGCTTATTGGGTCTGGGCTTCTCAGCCCTGGCCTAAGCAGGCCTTAGTCACGCTTCGCCTCCGTTGTTTTGGGAAGCGGGGCGTGACAGGTTTTAGTGGTAGCCCATGTAGGTCTCACCACATTCTTTCTGCAAGTACAGAACAATAGGAGTAAGGACAATCATTTTATGATATCCAGTAATCGTACGAGTCTAATCTGTGTTTTTCTGTCAATAGGATGGCAGGACGACACGTCACCCGATTCGGGAACTCAGGCGATGGAGTTCCGGAGGACCAGGGCGGAGAGTTTCGTCAGTTTCTGGGTGTGATGAAAGAGATGCTGGAGGTGCAGCACCAGTTGTTTCAGCAGTCCCACCGTGCTGCCCATGCTCCTCCAGTTGCAGCACCACCGCCTCCGCCTGCCCCTCGAGCTGCTCCCGGAGTGAAGCAGTTCAATGAGCTTCAGCCGAACACATTTTCCAGGAAGGAAGGACCGTTGGCCGCTGATGAATGGATTTTGAGTACTGAGGAGAAGCTGATTGCTGCGAAGATTCCTGATGATATCCAGGTTGAGATAGCGAAGATGCAGCTGACAGAGAATGCTAGGAACTGGTGGCGCATTGAGGAGAGGCGCCTGCAGAAGCCAGTGGAGTGGAGGACCTTCCGCTCGATGTTCAAGGATAAGTATTTCACCAAGGCTGCTAGGAGGGAGCTGTTGAGCAGATTTGTGGACCTGAAGCAGGGGGATATGACCGTTGACGAGTATGAGGCGGAGTTTGAGATGCTGAGTCGGTTTGCCCCACATATGGTGAGGAAGGAGGAGAAACGAGCTGATCGTTTTCGTCAGGGACTGCGCCCGAAGTTTCAGTCTTCGATGTCTTCGGCAGATTTCATGACCATGGGAGCGGTGCTGAATGCCGCAAGGAACCATGAGACCATATCGCGTCTACCTGACTCTCCAGCTGATAGGGGAAGCGTCCCATGGAGCAGTACCAGCCACCTGCTAGGCCGGCGATGAGGCCAGTCCAGACAGTGCCTTTCAAGAGGCCAGGAGCACCTATGCAGATTCAGAGTAAGGGACCATGCCATTACTGCAGGAAGACAGGACACATTCAGAAGGATTGTAGGAGGAAGCTGGGATTGTGCTTGGTTTGTGGAGATGCTTCGTATGCAGCTAAGGATTGTCCGAGAGCACGTCATGCCATGGTCAGAGCACCAGCCCCGCTACAGAGTAGAGCACCTGCCCCGGTTCAGAGAGGAGCTGATGTACGTGGACCACCCTTGGCGCCACAGAGGCAGATGTTTCAGAGGGCAGTGCAACCCCAGAGGCCGGCATACACCATGACCGCTGTTGAGACTGAGGAGCTGGATGGAGTTATTGCAGGTATACTCCAAATCTAGCCTTTTATTTCCTAGAGTAGACCTTACTGTTAGTTGCTTGTTTGCCTTGTTTTCTAGAGTAGTGTTGTTTGACCTTAGTCTCTTTACATCTTAGGCACCATTCTAGTGTCCTCTCACCCTGCCTTGGCTTTGTTTGACTCCGGTGCATCCATGTGCATCTTATCCCGGAGATTTATAACAAAGCACTCCATTCCCACCCACACACTTCCTAAGTGTTGGGACATCACCACAGGGAACGGAGTGGTGACTATGAACATGGGTTATCGATCCATTCCTTTGGTGGTCAGTGGACACGAATTATTTGCAGACTTCATCGTCCACGACCTGCCGCATTTCGATGTCGTTCTTGGCATCGATTGGCTGGGAGACTTCCATGCCTCGATCAAATGCCACAGCAAGAGGGTGGTATTCCGGATTCCAGGCCATCCGGAGTTCGAGTTCCGTAGCAGAGACGAGTCGCTTGGGCCCATCAGATTTCGGGCCAAGCCGAAGATGCCGATTGTCGCAGCTATGCAGATGGAGATCGAGCAACCAGCAGTCGTCAGAGACTTCGACGACGTCTTCCCGGAGGATATCTCAGGTCTGCCACCCGACCGAGCTCTAGAATTTAGTATTGATCTTATGCCGGGAGCACAGCCGATATCGAAGGCGCCGTATCAGATGGCTCCTGCTGAGCTTGAGGAACTACGGAAGCAGTTAGATGAATTGCTGTAGAAGGGTTTCATCCACCCTAGTGTGTCACCGTGGGGTGCACCCGTATTGCTCGTGAAGAAGAAGGATGGGTCCCGCAGGATGTGCGTGGACTATCGAGGGCTGAATGCTGTCACAGTGAATAATAAGTATCCGCTGCCGCGCATCGACGATATTTTTGATCAGCTGGGAGGTTCGAGAGTCTTTTCGAAGTTAGACTTGAGGAGCGGATATCATCAGCTGAAGGTGAAGAAGGACGATATTCCGAAGACAGCTTTCCAGACGAAGTACGGACATTATGAGTTCGTGGTTATGCCCTTCGGCGTAACCAACGCTTCAGCTGTGTTCATGAATTTAATGAATTTGATATTCTACGACTTCCTGGATAAGTTTTTCGTTATCTTCATAGACGACATTCTTATTTACTCGAAGTCCGAGGAGGAGCACAGCTGTCATCTGAGGACAGTGCTGGAGACACTGAGGCGATATAAGCTATATGCCAAGTATAGTAAGTACGAGTTCTGGCTGGACAGAGTCGTGTTCCTGGGACACATGGTGTCCGGTGATGGCATATCTGTAGATCCGGAGAAGGTCAGAGCAGTCAGAGATTGGCCGACTCCGCAGTCATCGTCTGATATCAGGAGCTTTCTTGGCTTAGCAGGCTATTATCGGCGGTTCATCAAGGATTTCTCGAAGATTGCTGAGCTGATGACGAAGCTGACGAGGAAGGATGTGGAGTTCCATTGGTCAGATGCTTATGAGGAGGCCTTCAGTATCTTGAAGGCAAGGTTGACCACGGCACCGGTTTTGGCAGTACTGGATAGGAGCGGAGGCTTCGAGGTATATTGTGATGCATCAGGGAAGGGCCTTGGATGCGTTCTGCATCAGCATGGCCACGTGGTCGCATACACTACTCGACAGTTGCACATTAGAAGAATTACCTGACGCATGATCTGGAGTTGGCAGCGGTGATATTTGCACTGAAGATCTGGAGGCACTTCTTGCTGAGTGAGAGTGTGAAGATTTTCACCGATCACAAAAGCTTGAAGTACATCTTTACGCAGAAGGAGCTCAATATGCGTCAGAGACGATGGTTGGAGCTCATGGCTGACTATGAGATAGACTTGCAGTATCACCCAGGGAAAGTGAACGTGGTGCCTGATGCTTTGAGTAGGCTTCCTACCGCGATGATGCATACTACCGACTGGAGGATACAGCAGGAGCTGAAAGAGATGGATTTAGAGGTCGTCCTACCTGGTGTGGCTCATTCATTCATGAATTTTCAAATTCAGTCCACGATCGTGGATCGGATCAAGGCAGTACAGGCAGGAGATCCGAAGCTACATAGGATCAGGAGGCAGGTTGAAGCTGGACTACAGACGGAGTTCGTGATTCATGAGGATGGTTCGCTGCGGTACGGCAGCAGACTCTGCGTACCTGCAGGTGATGTTCGGGAGGAGCTTTTGAGCGAGGCTCATAGCTCGCCATATTCTATACATCCTGGTGGCACCAAGATGTATAAGGACCTCCGTCTAAATTACTGGTGGATTGGCATGAAGAGGAGTGTGGCACAGAGCGTTGCCAAGTGTTTGATATGCCAACAAGTGAAGGCTGAGCACCATCGTACGGCTGGTTTGCTACAACCGCTTCCTATTCCGGAGTGGAAGTGGCAACATATTACGATGGATTTCGTGACTGGTTTGCCTCGGACCCCGAAGCAGAACGACGCAGTCTGGGTAATCGTTGATCGGTTAACTAAGTCTGCGCATTTCATCCCCTTCCGAGTGGGCCAGTCTACGGAAGTCTTGGCGAGGAAATATCTGGAGGTAAAATTTCGTTTTCCCCTCTTATAAATTTCTGTCCTCTGGGAAATAGTTGTGACGTAGACCGTGTACGTGCAGGAGATCGTACGCTTACACGGAGTCCCCGTGAGCATCGTGTCTGACAGAGACTCGAGGTTCACATCTCAGTTCTGGAGAAGTTTGCAGGAGAATTTGGGTACGAGTCTAAGTTTCAGCACGGCGTACCATCCGCAGACCGATGGCCAGTCCGAGAGGACTATTCAAATACTGGAGGATATGCTGCGAGCTTGTACGCTCGATTTGAAAGGATCTTGGGAGGACCATCTTCACTTGGTGGAGTTTTCATATAACAACAGCTACCAGGCGAGCATTGGCATGGCGCCGTTTGCTGCCTTATATAGGAGGAAATGTCGATCGCCACTGAGCTGGGATGACATTGGAGATCGAGAGCTGTTGGGTCCAGAGATGATAGTGGAAGCTGTGGATGTCGTGAGAGACATCAGAGAGAAGCTCAGAGTTGCACAGGATCGTTTCAAGCATTGGGCGGATGCCAAGAGGAGACCGTTGGAGTTCCAGCCTGGAGATCAAGTCTTCCTGAAGATTTCTCCGAAATGCGGAGCTATTCGTTTCGGGAAGAAGGGAAAGCTGAGCCCGAGGTATATTGGACCATTCGATGTGCTGGAGCGTGTGGGAGCAGTGGCCTACCGCCTTGCTCTGCCGCCATCTTTGGAGGGAGTTCACGACGTATTCCACATATCTCAGTTACGTCGGTACGTCAGTGATCCATCGCACACTGTGGATTTCTCAGAGATTACGGTCCGTCTGGACCTGACATATGACCAGCAGCCCGTGCAGACTTTGGACCGTTGACAGAAGCAATTGAGGAATAAGGTAGTCGACCTGGTGAGAGTGATGTGGCGTCACGAATCACCTGGAGAGTCCACTTGGGAGCGCGAAGAGGAGATGAGAGAGCGTTATCCTTTCCTGTTTACTGATTAGAGTTGTTGATTCTGAGGTCGGATCTTTATTTTAGTGGGGTAGAATGTAACGGTCGCTTTCTGACCTTATGAATTTTCTGCATGCACGTGCTTTATCGTGCACGTATTTTATTTAGTTTTTCTAGACTCCGAAATGTGCGATGTGATATGCCGTTGTGATCGTTTCGGGGTGTAGAATTTTATAGTAATGTTTGGGAACGCCGTTTCGCGGTTCGTTTTCTTGCAAAACGATTTTGAACGATAGGGGCGTTTTAGTCATTTGACTCAAAATACCGTTTCCAATTTTACGCTAATTTTTGGTAGGTGTTACGCACGATCGGGCTCTGTAGATCTGTGCGTCTCGTCTCCATGATCGCCCCAGTATTTTTGGATTATTTTTCTGATGCCCGGATTGAGAGATATCACCCGGAATAACCTCGACCGTCGATTTTCCCCAATCAGATTCAAATTTCGAAATTGTTAGCCAAATCTGGATAAATATTTTTTTAAATCGTTTTAAATCCTTCCTAATCTTCTTCTCTAATCTCCCCTAGACTTACCCCAACCTGCACACCTTCCACCCCTATACCCCTAACACATTTAACCCTAAACTTATACCTATTTAGCATTTAATAACTATTATATAACCCTAACCCTAACTTTACCCTAACCCTAAAATTACACAGCCGCCGGCCCCCCTAAAACAAACCCCCGATTTCCCCTCTCTCCCTCGCTCCTCCCTCGCACCCACGGCGAGGCCGCCGCCCGCAGCCCGCGTCTCCCCTCTCTTCCACGACGAACCCCCGTTCCCCCTCTCTCTCCCTCGCTCCGTACTCGCGCCCTCCGGCGATCCTCGCCGCCGCGATTCTCAGTGAGGTCGCCACCGTGCCTTCCCTGCGACCCCGCGACCTCAGAGCGCCGCCTCCCCTCTCACGCCGCCGCCTGCGGCATCCCCTTCCTCCGCTGCGCCCTATCGCACTCAACGGCCGACGTCCCCGCTGCACAGCCCGGCGCAGGTCACGCTGCCACCGCTGCGCTGTTCCCGCCGCCGCGATCTCAGCCTCCGGCCTCCCTCTCCTCCGCTCTTCCTCCCGGCGCCTCCCCGACGACGCCCTAGCGCCTCCTCAGCCCGCGCCGCCCTAGCATCAGCTCCGCCCGCGCGCAGTTCCTCTCCGCGCCACCGCTGCAGATCCCCGCGCCGCCCGCCATCGCTACCCACCGTCGCTGCCTCGGTTTCCCGCACGTGCGCCGTAGATCTCAACCGCAGCCCCCCCCCCCCCCCCCCCCCCCCCGCAACGTTAACTCGCTGTTTTGCCTCCATCGCTCGATGTTTTGCCGTTGGACTGATCGTGCTCGCTGCCCACACTTCGTCCGCTGCCCGGACGAGTCTCACTACGCTACCCGTAGTCGACACTCTGTAGACGCCGCAGATCCCCAGCCGCCCAGACACTACGTCCGCACTACTCCAGACACCGGAGAGGTTGGTCCCCCCTAACTCGTAGCGAAACCCACACCGTAGCAAAACTGAAACCTAACTAAAATCGGCAACTTAACTCATTAAAGTTACTTTCTGCTCCCTTAAAACGATGTGGAACCGTAGATCGACGATCGGACTTTTTGACTGCGCACATAGGATAGAATCGTCGGATAGGCTGAACGGACATCTTGACTTGTGACTGTTAGGGTAGCCACGTCCAACCTAGAAATGAACCTAAATGGGATTTACTGAAATCACGACCTGACACCGTCGCCGTGACCCCTGTTTCAGACGGACTACCGCGGACGCGACGATTGGATGAGACGCCCCGGACGGACGACACGCTCGCCATTACAGGCAAGTGTACCCACTTGCATTTTGACCGTGCCTTTGTCTTAAATTGTTAGAACTGTTAGACTGTGAGAGTATAGAACTGGACGTGAAATGATAGCGTCCGGGTTGCCCTGACGACTTAGACTTGACGACGAAGTCTAAGCCCGACAAACAACAATTTTTGACACCGTAGGATTATCTTGTGTGTGCGTGCATGTAGACACCCTAGAATAACATCTCCCATACACTGGTCGTGTCATGTCCCTGTTACACAAAAAGCCTACGGGTGTTTCAGATGCTTCCCGAGCGGAAGTGATCTCCGTGATACAAAAAGCCTACGGGCGTTTCAGATGCTTCTCTAGCAGAAGTGATCTCCATGATACAAAAAGCCTGCGGGCGTTTCAGGTGCTTCCCTAGCGGAAGTGATCTCCGTACTTCTTGTCCTGAGTTCCTGGGTTTGTGGTAGGGTTGAGCGTGCGCACGGGGAGAGGGTCTGATCCCCCTCGAACCGTAAGGCGTGAACCCTTCGTGTCTCACGTGTCCTGTCCATCTTGTCTTGTCTAGTTCCGTCTTGTTCTGTCATCTTTAGGATAGTCCCGTAGTCGGTAGCACACGCTACGACTACTGCTTGCTACGCTTTACTTTTCTTGCTATGTTACTTCTTTTACTTCTCAGTTATAACCCCATCATGCTAATCAACCAGTAAAACGATGTTTAATAATTCGGTACACTTGCGGTAGAGTCTGACCCTCTGTTGTAGACTTTACCGGACGTACAGTTCCTTTCTTTGGTGATGTACGTCAGGTGTCGAGCCGGAGTACGACGACCAGACAGAGCTACCCGAGGACGTAGAGCCAGAGGACGTCGATCCTGAGTGCGTGCCCGAGCGGGACCAGAGTTAGAGATCTCTGTTGCTGATCCAGAGGTTCCATCTTAGTTATTGGGTGCATAACACTGTTTACTTTTGTTTAGGTTGGGTGCTTGCACCAGTAGTTTCTTACTGTCGTTGTAGCCGACTCATGCTTTTGTTGGACTCTATACCTTGGATAAATAATTTGGAATAAAATGATTGTCTTTCTCTTTCAGTACTTTTATTGTTCTGTACTAACATGCAGGGACATGTACCTTTGACTTGGTGTACCACACAGACGCTTATTGGGTCTGGGCTTCTCAACCCTGGCCTAAGCGGGCCTTAGTCACGCTTCGCCTCCGTTGTTTTGGGAAGCGGGGCGTGACAGGTTTTAGTGGTGGCCCATGCAGGTCTCACCCCATTCTTTCTACAAGTACAGAACAACAGGAGTAAGGACAATCATTTTATGATATCCAGTAATCGTACGAGTCTAATCTGTGTTTTTCTGTCAATAGGATGGCAGGACAACGCGTCATCCGGGAACTCAGGCGATGGAGTTCCAGAAGACCAGGGCGGAGAGTTTCGTCAGTTTCTGGGTGTGATGAAAGAGATGTTGGAGGTGCAGCACCAGTTGGTTCAGCAGTCCCACCGTGCTGCCCATGCTCCTCCAGTTGCACCACCGCCGCCTCCGCCTGCCCCTCGAGCTGCTCCCGGAGTGAAGCAGTTCAATGAGCTTCAGCCGAACACATTTTCCGGGAAGGAAGGACCGTTGGCCGCTGATGAATGGATTTTGAGTACTGAGGAGAAGCTGATTGCTGCGAAGATTCCCGATGATACCCAGGTTGAGATAGAGAAGATGCAGCTGACAGAGAATGCTAGGAACTGGTGGCGCATTGAGGAGAGGCACCTGCAGAAGCCAGTGGAGTGGAGGACCTTCCGCTCGATGTTCAAGGATAAGTATTTCACCAAGGCTGCTAAGAGGGAGCTGTTGAGCAGATTTGTGGACCTGAAGCAGGGGGATAAGACCGTTGACGAGTATGAGGCGGAGTTTGAGATGCTGAGTCGGTTTGCCCCACATATGGTGAGGAAGGAGAAGAAACGAGCTGATCATTTTCGTCAGGGACTGCGCCCGAAGATTCAGGCTTCGGTGTCTTCGGCAGATTTCACGACCATGGGAGCGGTGCTGAATGCCGCAAGGAACCATGAGACCATATCGCCTCTACCTGACCCTCCAGCTGATAGGGGGAAGCGTCCCATGGAGCAGTACAGGCCACATGCTAGGCCGGCGTTGAGGCCAGTCCAGACAGTGCCTTTCAAGAGGCCAGGAGCACCTATGCAGATTCAGAGTAAGGGACCATGCCATTACTGCGGGAAGACAGGACACGTTCAGAAGGATTGTAGGAGGAAGCTGGGACTGTGCTTGGTTTGTGGAGATGTTTAATAATTTGGTACACTTGTGGTAGAGTCTGACCCTCTGTTGTAGACTTTACCTGACGTACAGTTCCTTTCTTTGGTGATGTATGTTAGGTGTCGAGCCGGAGTACGACGACCAGGCAGAGCTACCCGAGGACGTAGAGCCGGAGGACGTCAATCCTGAGTACGTGCCCGAGGAGGACCAGAGTTAGAGATCTCCATTGCTGATCCAGAGGTTCCATCTTAGTTATTGGGTGCGTAGCACCGTTTACTTTTGTTTAGGTTGGGTGCTTGCATCGGTAGTTTCTTACTGTCGTTGTAGCCGACTCAGGCTTTCGTTGGACTCTATACCTTGGATAAATAATTTGGAATAAAATGATTGTCTTTCTCTTTCAGTACTTTTATTGTTCTGTACTAACATGCAGGGACTTGTACCTTCGACTTGGTGTACCACACAGACGCTTATTGGGTCTGGGCTTCTCAGCCCTGGCCTAAGCGGGCCTTAGTCACGCTTCGCCTCCGTTGTTTTGGGAAGCGGGGTGTGACAATTATACTCTACTGTTTATTTATAAAGTAAGACTAACATACATGTATCCATTAACTAATATATTAATAAAGTATGTACTAACTTACCTTTGAAACTAACTTACTGACTTTCGTAACCCATATTAGGACTAACATCAAGTGATTAACATAACATTGGGTACATATACTATTATATTTATATGTATATTAACATCTTAGTTAAGCATGTAGCTTAGGGTTAAACTAGTATAGGAAATCAACTGACAGGTTATAAGCTTATATGTGTATCTAAATAATCAACATGCATTCCACTTAACAGCATATAAATAACAACCCATGTATGCACACTTACATACGCGTGTGCAGTCTGAAGGCGGACGGCTGGGATGGTTGTCGGTGGGTCGGGATGTGCTCGTCGGCGTTGTTCGGAACTGAGGGGGTGCACAGACTGAGGACAGGGTGACGTCGGCATTTGAAGGTGGTGGTTTCTTGGCGGGTCGGACTATGTGGTGGGCTCCGAAAAGGTGCTCTCTCTCAAGTGCAAGAGTCCGTACAAGTAGTAAAATCTGGGAGTCCAGATGTCGAATCCACAGGAAGAAATCTGTTGCAACCACAATTCAAATCAAATAGAAAGCCAACGAAGAGAAACTAAACACTTTTAACGGTGGTGATGGTTGTGTGAATGGGGATACGTGAATGATACGAACAAGGAAAATACGTGAGAACAAATATCTATAAAAAGTATGCACATTGTATGGGTTCGTTAGGATCGATGATTCGTATTAATTTGGTTGATGAATATAACGCAATGAATTCTCTTTTTGAGAGCAATTCACCGGGAAAATATCCAATATAACTCAATGAATTCTCCTTTTGGGAGCAACTCATCGGAAGATGCCCTTTTGGGGGTTCAAACACGAAATTCAATTAGATCGTCGCTAAAGCTATAATGCGATATGAAACTCTCTTTTGGAGAGATCAAAACTACGGTATGAAACTCCCTTTGGGGAGATCAAAACTCACCCTTTTGGGGCTATCATCAACTAAATCAATTCTTTTGGAATCTGAAAAAGTCAATTTACGGACAAAGATTACAATTTTAGCGACGTTTAACGATTTAGCACATGGAATACAACCAAACTAACACAAATCATAGCCCCTAACTACTCCATACCAAGCACAATTAAGTTTTAGCTACTCATAATATCATAATAAACAAGTCCCATAGCCAAATACATCAAGATTATAGCAAAATACGGTAGAAAAAGCATCAAATAAGGAGTTTAAGTTAAGAATTCATCACCAAATATCCTTGAAAAGACTTAAAAACTCTTTGGAAATAAGAAAATAGCCTCTGGAATTTTACAGAATTTTTCAGGGGGAGAATACGGCTCCTAGAGCCTCCAATACGCTCAAAATACGCCCCAATTTGCCTGAATACGCTCAAAAACCCCTAAAATACCTTAAATATAACTCCTTGCGGGTTTACTGTGCTATCGGGTTCAAAACCCGCTTCAAATTCGTGCTCGAAAGCATCCAAGCCGTAAATCCAAATCGGCGCAAATGTAAGCCGCTCATCAAAAGCGGGATCTCTTGTAAAGCTGACGCGTGGCAATCAGATCGGATCCTCGCCCGCTCGTGCACCCGCATCCGCATGGCTTCCGATCGTCGCTCGGATTAATTCCCGTCCGTTGGATCACAGATCTGAGGGATTAGAAGCCGCCACGTCCCCCTCGTATTCTTCGCTGCGCTTTGAAATTGCGGGGATGATAAGAGCCGTCCGATCTTGAATCAACGCTGGAGAACGCGCCACGTCGCCCCGTAGATTTGAATTCGTCGGGCGCGTTGCGGGAGCGATAACGGCCGTTGGATCTGAGTTCGACGCTACGGATGGAGCCACGTCGCCAGAGAATTCACGCGCTCCGCATTCGCTCGCAGCTCGACGCTCCACCGTTGGATCGTGATCAGGCGGTCGAGATTTCGCCCCGTCTTCGCGGCGTTCATCTTTCGAGCGAGCGGATCTGGACCGTTCGATCGAAATCGAACGGTCGAAACGCCGCCGCTCGCTCGTTGAGTGCGGTTGATCGCGGCCATTCGACTTGGATCGGACGGCTACAATAATTTGACCGCGTATCTCGTCTGCGGGCCGTTAGATCGTGATCGGACGGCCATGAATGCGCCACGTGTCCATGCATTTCGTATTTCTTTGCGTATTTCCCCAATTAATTGGTATTCTGCATTCAAAAATACACAGTAATTAGCACAGATCTCAGAAAAATACAAATAAATAGTCGTTGGAATCGTGAGATCGAGACGGTGCTAGGAAAAATATAAAATGTGTAGAAATAGTCCATTAATTGCTGTTTTGTGCTCAAATAGAGTGTTTTCTCTAATAAATAAATGTGTAGAAAATACGTATGTACTAGAGACCAATGTAGCATCACATGAGCACAAAATAGGGCTAAATGGGGGGTTAAATATGTAATATTGAACCCGAATCACTATGGTCAAGGAGCGGTTGGAGGGCTGAGCGGGGGTTCGCCTGGGAGGAGACCGAAGTGGCAAGGAGACCGCGCGGGGGCGTCTTGGCGGCGTGTGCGGGCTGAGGCAGTCGGAAAGATGGCTGCTGCGAGAAGTGGGAGGGCTTGCAGCGCCTGGCGCACGGGTTGCTTGGGTACGGTGTCGGATAGAGGGAGTGAGGCGTTGGGCTTCGCCGTCGGAGAGAGCAGATGGCCTGGGCAAAGAACGAGGCCGCAGGTTGGGTTTCGAAATGGGAAGAGCTCGAGGAAAGTCCCTGTGTTGTCTCCGATCGGAGGAGGGAGGGCGTGCGGAGGGGAAGATGGCCGCGCGGCGCTGGGGTCCGGTGCAACGGCGAGAGGAGGAAAGATGTTGAGGGGCTGTCCGGCGGTGTGAGGCTTAGCGGAGGGGTTGGAGGACGCGGCTTGGCGAGGTGGCAGAGGGTGACTGGCGGCGAGGCTGGCGTTGAAGGGAGAGGGAGGTGCCTGGGCGGAGGAGGCCAGAGAGAGGATCGGACGGCGTCCGCGTGTGGGGGTCGAGCGACGTGAAGATGAGCTGGGTTGACGTTGCGTGTGTGAAGGAGAGAATAGTGGGGGTAGGTTGAAGTTGAGGGTAGGGAGAAGGAAAGAAAGCCTAGGTGTTATCTCATTATAGCCTAGGGGTTTTAGTATTAGGGCATGTTCTTTTGCTGGAATAGAGAAGAATGGAATAGGGAAAAGTTTGTATTCCAATGAGAGAGAAAATAGAGTTTTGTGTTCTTTTGTATGGAATAGAGTATGGAAAGTGGGGTTTGGAATAGAAAGTGGGGTCTACATTCTATTCTTGTGTTCTTTTGGGATTGGAGATGTAACGACCCGCTCTCGGGGGCCTGTTACTTATTTGATATTTGCGCAGGTCCTGCAGTTTACCAGTGAAAACAAAATAGCCATAATCCAGATATGTACCAATACTCAAACCAGCGTACATTATTACAGTCCAAATTAAAGTACAACAGCAAGCAGCACTCTCTCACCAATACATCAAGGAAATACAGAAAGGAAATGCGGAAAGGAAATACATAACATAGCACACTCACACCAATACAAACAGCTAAAATTCTGCAGTCTCCGGGTCATACTCTGGCTCTGTAAACTCAGGGGCAATTTCTTCAACCTGGTCGTCGTCTGTCGGTGCCATAAATGGAACCGAAGGTAAGTCACAACAATTCTAAGTATAGAAAAGAAGCAGTGCACAAGTATGACATAATAAACCAGAGTGAAAGTAAAGTACTGAGCAACTACTGCACGCAACTGAGTAGTAAAAGTAAACTGAACTGGAAAGGAGAACAACTGTACTATGGTAGAACAAGTGTGAAGCAGGTTAAGCAAGTGAAACATGCTACCGCTGTAGCTAAGGGTACGACAAGTAAAGTATTATGACTGCACAAGTATAGTAAATAACGTGCATGGAACATGTCAAGTAAAGGTGACTGTATTAGCTAGAGAAAGGGTGATAGTGATGAAGATCGAAGGCGTTACATAATCATGATTCACATCCTTGCGGTCCAGCGGAACACGGCCAGGGAAGTGACTAAGCCAGGATCACTTACCCCAAGTCTAGCAAGGGTGATCCAACAAACTTAGCCAAGCACATTGACCGGATCATGGTCCATTGAAGGAAGCTTATCATTCTTATGTGTGTCACTGACAAAAGCTTATACACTAAACTATGTGACTCAAGTCGGAGAGTACAATATGTGACCATTGAGTTCATCTCTTGCCTGGGTGCGACCCAGACGAATGCCGAAAACACAGGCAGCTAGACAGGATGCTGACATGCAGCATATTTTGTTTGCCGAAACACAGGCAGCTAGACATGATGCCGAAAACCCAGGCAGCTAGACATGTAGATTGAACTCCAGTCACTCCCGCACTCTCTCAAACTATGAGTTACCCCAAAACCCCAGTGAAGTGTCAAGTGTTCTATGTACATGTTTCTTTTCATGATGTTCCACGAGATGTTCCACGAGATATTCCATCAGATATTTCACAAGATGTTCCACATGTTACCAGTCAAACTGGTTGACTTTCTTATTTAAAACCAGAGAGTATTAACTCATTCCAAAACAGACTGTGCCAAAGCGAACTGAGAATAAAGACAAGTCCAAGCACATAATTTACCCAAGTTGATAATTGTGTGTTTCAATCACCAAAGTTGAAAGTTGACCAAGTAATCTATAGTTGATTACTTTCCTATTAAATTAGGTCTCTAGTCCAGTTCAAGGCAAGTAGCCGTTCGGAGGCTATAGTGATGTTCTAAGTTCATACGGGTACACTTATCTAATTTTCTAATTTTAGAAATAGTCGTGACTTAACAATTTCGAGGCTGTCGTAGCTAGTCGGAAGTTGATCTAGGGCTTCCTCTGAAGTTGGTGCACAATAGTTTGTACCTGCAACACAAAAACATTGATTAAACACACAACGTTCCTATCTAAATAATCTGATCGTTCTGATTTTCAAAACTGGCTAAAACGGTGTCGAAAAACGTTGTAAATTTTTCTATAGGCTAGATATGATGAAAATAATTTTACTGCAGGAGAAAATATTTTTCAGACGCTTCTGTTAATTTTTATAATTTTTCAAAGCTCAAAATCAATTTAAAAATCTATTTTTCAATTAGTAACGTATTTATTCAACAATTTATTCTGGATACAATCTACATCGGAATGTTGCAAGTGAGCTGTCAAAATGACCGTCTCGGAGAGTTCTTTAACATATATTTCTATCACATATAAGTTTATGTAAAAATAAGAAGTTTTGAATTTTTAAAAGAAAATGACGTATTTAAGTTTTGGTCTTAAAAATTAATTCTGGAAAAATTAAGCTTCAAATTGAGATGAAACTAGTGTCGTTGGGTCCAGAACCTTGTTTCTGATTTTCTGGAGCTAGTTTTGTATTTTTCTGGGCCCTGAATTTCAAGTTATGGATTGTAAACCATCAAACCCTATTTAATAATTAGTTAAGAATACGAAAATACGAATTATCATCGTATTTACGCTTTTGCCATCGGGGATTTACCGTTGCTCGCTCGCTCACGAATGTCGGAGGGACGGTGGGGGCTTGCGTCGTCGGCGGGAGGCGGGGTGGCGGAGAGACTCGTCGGAGGGGAAGAGGCGGCGACGGCTGTGGCGATGGCGAGAGGCGGCGGCGGCGCTCGAGCGAGGGATGCGGCGTTCGGGCTGTCGGGGGCCTCGTCGGTGCTGCTGCAGTGGCGACGGCGTCGTGGCGGTGCAGGCGGTGACGGAGGCAGTCGACGTCGGGGCACGGCGGAGCAGCGTACTCGGCGGACGGCGGAGGCGCTGTCGGGGCTGCTCGAAGACGTCGGCGGCGGGAGGCGCTCCGGAGCTTTGTGGACGGCGGTCGATGCTCGGGGAACTCGTCAGCGACGAGGTGGCACGGCGACGAGGCTGGGAGGCGATGAGCGGCGGTCGACCGTCGGAGGGGCGTGGTGAGGGCGTGGGTCGGGGGAGAGAGGATGAAAGGCAGAGAGAGTGGGAAGAGCGGGGGTTTTGTTTTTAACGGGGTGAGAGAGTAAGATTAATAAATTTTTTTTAAACTGAAGATTACTGGGGTTTAGGGGGTACTTATAGGCTTAATATCTTACTATTAGTAATTAATAAGGGGGTTAGATGTTGTTGACTAATCCCAACAATTTTAATATGGTAGGTTAGTCTTTTTGACTAACTTTGGAAATTTTGGTAAAGTGTCTAATCGTGTTTATCATGGGGGGTTAAAGTAATTTGGTAATTAGGTTATGGTAATTAGCTAGGGTAATAGGTGATGGTAAAATTTGTAACGAGAATTACGATTTTGCCCCTACTAGCAAACGTGTCCGAAAAATTACGAAAACATACCCATGGGATCATATCGTCGCGAGGATCGCGAATACGAGATCCAATTTGGGGTTTGAGCTACAGAAATACGTGTTTTAGGCCAAAACATTTAGGAAGCGGGTTTGTGGGTTCTCTATCGATTTGACTTCAGAAAATTACGAAATTAATGTGGGAAGTCCTAAATGATCATAGAATGTTACCGTAGAAATTTAAAAATGTTTTGATGATGTTTGTATAGAAAATAAATTCATTAAGCCAAAACGGTAATAATTGAAAATAAATTTTTTACCAGATTATTTAGAGATATTTAATGGAACCCGAACTTACTAAAATACTTCATAACTAGTTTGATACTTCAAAATATTTTTATAAGAAATTTTTGAATTCGTAAAACTCCTAACAAACCATTATAAAATAGTTATAAAAAATTTGAAAATAGGTTAAATATGTAAATATTTGTCTTGATGAAAACAGACCGTTACAGGAGAGTTGGAATGAAAAAGTGGAAAGGGGATGAGTTGGAGGGGAGAGAGTGTGTAAATGAGAGAGTGGGGCCCACCATTCCCAAGGATTCCATTGTATTCCAAGCAAAAAGCTTGGAATACAAAAGTGCTCATCATTATCAAATTGGAATAGCCACGTATGATTCTATTCCACGCTCAAAAGAACAACCGCTTGGAATACAAACTTGGAATAGGGTGAATAGTACAGGAATAGTGTCCCTATTCCCATTCCCACCCCTATTCTTGGCAAAAGAACATGCCCATATAAAAGTAGGTGGGGGTGCTGAAGGGTAGCACGTGAATAGGTTAGGGTCTAGGTTTATTTAAGTTTTCTCCTCTCGTTTGTTGTGTGCGTGAGTGTGTAAAGGTGGGTTCGGCCTAGGGTAGATTCATAAGAGGAAGGCTAGAGTTATAATAGGAAGTAATTTGAAATAGGATTTAATGGTTTGATAACCAATAGGTTTAATAGGAGAATCATAGCTAATTAATCAGGTTTAAATGGGTTATAATAGGAAAGCTTTTGAAAGGAAATTAATAGGTTTAATTAGGATTTAAATTTGGGAAGTAATTCAAAATAGTTTGAATTTAAAAGAGTTTTAAATTTTGAAATTCGAATTCGAAAATAAAATTTCGAAATGAGTATTAAAGAAATTGTTTTAAGGTTAATAATAAAATAAAGTTAATAATAAAAATAGCTAATACGTATAAGGCTAGCAGCTGATACGGGTACGAGGAACAGGAACGTCTAACTACGGAAAAATACACTAGAGAAATACAGATATAACGTAACGATAAAAACCGGTCGTTACAAATGGCCTCCTTGTGTATCTATGTCACCCTTAATTGAATCAAACAATACTTAACACGTAAGAGTTGAATGACATATGATATTACCTTATACTATGGCATGTAAAAAATATACATGTCTCTTCCCATTATCCTATATAACTTATGTCAAGCTCAAAATATAAACCCCGCATATATCCCCTTTAAATTCAATACCTACCTTTAAAAAATATGAATTACACATTTAATATAAAATTGTGCATAGCCAAAGCATTAGCCCTCAGATTTAATGTGTAATCATAGAAGCACACGAGGTTGCTTTGCCGTTGCTCCTGCCTTTTCACGCCATAAATACCCCATCAGTAAATTAATTTTAAGTACACACATCGTAATAAATACCCACTCAAGACTTTGACGTAAGTAAACAGTTTGTAAACTGAAAAATAAATTTTAAACTCTAATAGATTGAAATTTTAGCTTTACATATACTTTATTTAAAACAAATAAAATCATGAACTTTCTGTTGAAATGGGGATCCAAAACTGTATAAATCAAATTGGGGCTTAAATGGAACCAACTAGCAAGCCATCCATTGTGTACATACGTAATCAAATCCATTCCATCATTCCTCATTTTTTCATCATAGGGCTTTTTTTAAGATTGAACAAATCATGCAACCATCGAAAGTATTGAGAATTTTGTATGTATCAGTTTCAGACTGGAGAATGAGAATTTTTTGGGTCTGTGGCATTTTTTTGGGTTGTTCTGATGTATATATCAGTTTAAGTTGTTGCTTCAATAAGAAAATTGTGTATGTTGCAGTTTCAAGCATCATACAAATATTTCAGCATACAAAGAATTCATGCACATATCGATACCAACTTCACGTAATAATATCCGCAAAGGGCCTAAACCCTTGAAATTTGAAACCCTTGCCGCATGCAAACAAGGACAACATTTTTGCTTTGGGTTTTTCTGATGTATGTAGCAGTTTCAATTTTTGCATCTTTACGAAAATTTTGTTGAAGTCCTAGCCGCATGCAAACCAACAGCAAGGGCAACAAAGATCACCGCATATAGGATCCCATGGCAGCATCAGATCAAAGCAAAAGTAATAAGAGAGCATCAGAAATTATACCTCGTCGATTGTATCGTAGAAAATTAGGGTTAATCTAAGCAATCCGACCAAGCTAGGCACTCCCTCCTCAGATCCGACCTAGAAAGCAATTTCACTGCCCGATTCCACCTGAAACCACTGGCGTTAGGGTTTTTCCCAACCCAACTGAAACCCACGCAAAGGAGAGATAAGGGGTGATCGGAACAGGTGGGGCCCAAGAACGGAGAGAAATCTTCGTAATCCCAGGGAATTCGTGGATTTCAGAGGGAGGATTTGGGGGTACCACGTAGGGAGAGAGATCGCCGGAGGAGAGGAAAGCAGCGGAGCAAAGCACCGGAGCAAAGAAACACACGAGAGGAAATCACGAGAGGATTCCGCGCAATAGTGTAAGAATTGACCCGCTACAGTGCGAAAAAGCACTTTCTCGAGCCAAAGCATCCGAAATAAACCACAATGAAACAGACACTAAGATGAACTAAACCACATGGGCATGTGGCCCGCTATGCTTTCAAAGCAACTCGAATTGCATGCCACCATTCTGCAGTAATAGCGCTTACAAGTTTCAGTTCTTAGACTACAAAATAATACAGGCACATAGAACACATTCCATGTACCACAACAGCAGCACTGCTGCACAGCAAACATCGGACGTCAAATATGGATCACTGGTTCACAATTATACCCAATTTCATACGGATCCAAAACATGGGCACCGTGAGATGAATTGATAACAACCTCACCATCTCAGTGAACAGAAGAAAACAACAACGAACCTTGTAAGCTGGAAGTAGACAAATCAGACGTCATTACAAACTTTAAAATTATGCATCAGTGATGGAAGCTACAATTATGCAATTACTTGCTTGTCACTGCTCATTCTCCACTCTAACTTTAAAATAAGTCCTAACCCTTTTTGTCCTTCAACGTCGGTTCAGCTTATTCAGGCACATGCATGGCTGTTGGAAGCAACGATCTAGGATCTTGGTTTGATGATGACAAACGTGTCGGTATATCTAATGTGTGTGCTCAGTATGTTTCAGGCTTGACAAAATGATATACTTTCGATATTTGGCGGATTTGCTATTCGTATAGCACATTGGGAGAGATGGAGTGTGTGTGCACAAAGAAGTTGGACTTGGTCAATGAAGGACAAAGTTGGACTTGGTCAATGGAGGAGAGATGTGGTCAAATCTTTTGGAAATATTGTCTCTTATCCTTCTCCTATTCAAACACCAACTTGATCGATTCAAATATCCTATCCACTACCCAACTACTTGGTTTAAACCCTTGTCCTATAAGTACCCTCTTAAAGAGTTGATGAAAAAGGCACGGCTGACAAAAACAAAATTGGAGGCGGCCAAATAAAAATCCCCTAGTTCATTTTTTGTTGCCGCAAGATAGTTTCCATCTCCTATCAATTTACTTGCTACGGCATCACAAATTCCCAAGAGGACATCACGGCAATATACAAAAATTTCTACTGCATACAAATATATATTAAAAAGAAGGCAACACAATATATAAAGGTGTGACATACTTCTCCTCTTCCTGCATGCCCTAGGTTACAATCGGAGAAAAGCTTGTTGCTACCACCGAGACGACGAGATCACCGGTGCTACCCGTTCCCACGCCGTCGAAGGAGGAACCTGTCGCCGAAGCAAGAAGGTGTCGTCGACATCATATAAACCGTGCTGCCTGTGCCACATCGTCGCCTGAGATCCGAGCCGTCGATCGAGACAATAAAGCCTCGAGGAGATCTCGCCGACGCAGTGTTCTGAAGATCCCGCCGTCACCGTTCAAAGCTCGCCACCGTCGTCTGGGTTATCGTCATCATCGTGTGCGTAAACCGCTGCCAAACCCCACTGCCAGAGACCGCTTCAAAGCGAAGCAAAACGACGACTTCACCGTCGTCTTCACTGTCAAAGCGGAGATCGCCGTGAGGAGGAGCTTGCAGACGAAGACGTCGCTGCAGAGATCGCCGTGAGAAGCAGCCGCAGTCGTGAAGCCTCCGGCGTCGCTGCTGAAGACATCCTCGCCGTCGCCGATAGCTTGCCATCGCCGAGGAGCTGCCACCGCTCGACGTTGCCGAAGAAGCCGTTAGGAGCAGCTGCCATCGCCGCTGCCATCTGCACATCGCCGTAGTCCACCCGCCGTGAAGAACTCCGTCGAAGCAGAGATCATCCGCCGTTCGAAAGCTGTTGTCGCCGTACTCGCCGCCTGGAGTCGAAAAAGTAGCATTCGCGTGCCTGCAATCCCTGAAGCCGTCGAAGTGCAGCACACGAACTGTCGGAGTTTCGTCGCCGTCGCTCGAGTTGCAGCTGCCGCTCGAAGGCGCCGCCACCGGTGGAAGAAGCGAACGAAAACGAATCGAAAACGTTTTCGATTATTGAGCTGACGTGGCAGACTCTGTGCCGCAAGATCTAAACATCAACGGCGAAGATCTTTTCTTGCGATCGAAAGAGTAACGAAGCCGCAAGCGATTTACGTGCTGACGTGGCGGGTGAAAATTAATTGAGCTGCTCTGCGCACCGACCGAGTATTAAAAGGGAATGAGCTGTTTTGCTCTGCACACCAACCGCTTGAGTTTAAGTGATTTGCTTTGCGCACAGGCCGCTATTTAAAAAGATTGAACTGGGTTTGCTTTACACACCGACAGCCTTATTTAAAGGGATTGCTGAGCGCACAGACTGAAGAATTATACAGGATTGAACTGAAATTGCTTTGTGCACAGACCAGTGCATATCTTGACATCCAGGAGTCGGATTGAGACACCGTTTGCGTCAGATTGGAGCTGACGACGTGCTGATTGACAGAGACGCCTACACAGACACAAACTGAGCATTTCTAAACTCTAAACTCCTTTATTTGTGTCTTAGTGTAACGTTCTCTGTAGGGAAAACTTTTACCTGTTTTTGTGGACTATTTTGGGACTTGTCTAGTTGGGACTAGACAAGTGGGACCCAGCTAGTTTGGGACTAGCTGGTAGAAAGCTTTGCTAGGATTGATAGTGAGAGGAAACACTGCGTGTGGAGTACTGAGAGTCCGGCGAGTGTAGAGACGTTGAGGGTGCTCTGAGCGTGCTCTAACTTGTGACTTTATACCTATTGCACTATTCAATCTAGTATTATCTTTGGGGGCTGGAGTAGGTCGTTGGGACGACCGAACCAGGGTAAATCTGCTGTGTACTCTGTGTCTGCTTTTCACTACTCTGGTTGTGCTTTTAACTGCGTGTGATTTCTCTTGGGTTGCACGAGAATTTTTTTATTAGCCTATTCACCCCCCCCCCCCCCCCTCTAGGCTAGGATCCAGATCCAACAAGTGGTATCAGAGCAGGTTTCGTAGATCTAGCCTAGTTTGACCATGGACCACATTGATAGTGCTTTTGCTGAGGGTCAGTCTATTTTCCGACCACCTAGATTTAATGGAGGAGATTATGCTTACTGGAAAAATCGTATGAAAATCTATCTTATTTCTATTGATTATAAAGCTTGGCAAATTGTTGAAAAAGGATATAAATCACCTGTTATCAAATTTGAAAATACTGAGATGCCTAAACCTGATGATAAGTGGGATGATAATGATTGGAAGCTTTATTCTTTAAATGCTAAAGCTATGAATGCTCTTATTTGTGCATTAGATAAATCTGAATTCAATCGTATCTCACATTGTCTAACTGCGCAGGAAATATGGCATACTTTGGAGGTGACGCATGAGGGAACGTCACAGGTGAATGAGTCTAGACTTGCACTTCTGAGCATAGAATACGAGGGATTTCGCATGCTACCATCAGAGATGATATCAGAAATGTTTGCGAGGTTCACCAACATTGTCTACAAGTCTAGTTCGCTCGGTAAGCCATATTCTAGCCTTGAGCAGGTGAGGAAGATATTAAGAGCTCTGCCAAGCTCTTTCAGGCCTAAAGTCACTGCCATCCAAGAAGCGGAAGATTTGTCATAGATGAGGGTGGAGGACTTAATAGGTAATTTAATGTCTCACGAGCTTGAATTGCAAAATATTGATGAAAGGGAGAAACCTGAGGAAAAAGAGAAAGCTACCAAGCCACTTGCTCTGAAAGCTGACGAAAGTGAAGAAGATGATGATGACATAGCGCTAATGGTCAGAAATTTCAGAAAGTTTGTCCAGACCAAGCAAGGAAGAGCAGAAATGGCACCCAGGTTTAATCGCTCTAACTTTTTTCAGTCTTCTAAGCAAAATTATGATCAGAATACTACTAATAGAATGACTTGTTTTAAATGCAAGAAAAGAGGACATCGAATGAGGGATTGCCCACATGAGACAGCTCAGGTAGCTAAAGAAAAGGGAAAATCCAAGGTGCTTACTTGGGACATGGATAGCGAAGCTGAGAGCGAGGAGGAGGAACACGAAGCCCATTCATGCATGGCATTGATGGGAATACACAATGAGGTAACTTCTGGTAGTAAAACTGAACTCCTTACTCTTTGTAAAGAAATGCAAGATAAAATAGTAGAGCTTGAATCCACTATAGATGATTATCAAAATGAGAACTTTGAAATGCAACAATCTGAATATGAAATGTCTAAAGAGATTGAAAAACTCAAAATTGATATTGTTGCACGTGACTCTACTATTGATATTCTGAAAAAGGAAAAATCCAGTTTTAATGATGAAGCACCTTGTCTCTCTTGCCCTTCCTTGATGAATAATATTAGCATGCTTAAACTTGATTTGATTAAGCTCGAAACTGAAAAAGACTATGTTATTAGAGAGCTTAATGATAAATTCTGCATGTTGGATAATGATTTTAAAAGAAAAATGGTTGAATTTGAAAAGAAGGAAGAGGAAAACAAGAGAGCTTTTATAAGTAAATACACATTGCTTGTGGAAGAAAATAGATTGTTAAAATCCAAAGTCTCTAATCTTGAATTAACCATTAAGAAATTCTCTATGGGAAAGCAATCGTTGGATACTATTTTAGAGAATCAATTATATGGCAATAATAGAAGAGGACTTGGATTTGGTTCGAAAAATGTTGAAAAGTCAAAATTCAAAAAATTCCACAATGCACCATCTATTGCAAAGAACTTATATGCAAAGTGCTTTACTTGTGATAGTGTAGGCCACACTTCATACTATTGTAAATTTAGGAACACAAACATCAAGTTTAAACAAGTGTGTGTTCCTAAAACTATGTTGGCTAACACTAGTGGACCTTGTTGGATTCCAAGGTCACACATAACACCTTTCATGTAGGTGTGATGGAGTTTTGGCAAGGAGCAATAAACTCAATGTCTCATTCTTTTAGCTCCTTCGTCAAAAAGCGACGAGAAGGTATAATTTTCTATCCCTCTTTGCATTTCATTGCATACCTTCATAGATTTTTTTTGTGTGCTTGATTTATTTTGGTTTGTGTGCTTGCATGGATGTTTTTTAATGTTTTTATTTCTGAAAAAAAAAATTGAAAAAATCAAAAATAAAAAAAATGTGTGCTTATTGAATCCTCTTTTGAATCTCTTGAGTGATATTGTATGAATGATCAATTCTATCCCTTGTAGAAGTCAATTCATTATTGTTGTAGCTACATGAACATGATTTTATTCCTTTTAGTAGCCATGACATGTCTCATAAGTTTCAAACTTGACTTCTACACCTACATTTGCACTTTCACAATATTTGACTTTTTAGTGCTTTTGGAGATTCTTTTGAAGAATAATGGAAAGTGAATGTAGGAATGATTAATTTCTGAAATTTCTAAGGGATATGATGTGTTTAGCCATGAATTAAAATTGAGCACAAAAATTGAAAAAAAAAACCATATTTGCTCCGTATGAAAAATGGATACACTTCATGGCTAAAACACAACCCACGAGTATCCAACTTATGCTAAATGGGTAATCATTAGCGTTGGTGTATATAACTCGTCAAGCAACGCCACTCTACATTTAAAATTCCTTTTAGGCTATGTTTTGGGGTTCGGTAACTTGAACTCATCTTTGATGAGGTGGGAAAAATCAATCCTAGCGATATTCATAAAAATTGGAAAATGTGGATTGATTTGGTTGATTTTCTGAAATCGAATCTCCTCTTGTACGTTATTGTCTATATCACTACACTTACACAAAGGTGGAGAAGTCCGGTTATGAAATTCTATGAACTTGACTTGTCTATTATTTGGAATACTCATGCAAATTGCACGCTACATCTAATAATGATTTATTTTTGCATGGAATATTTTTGTGACTTCATTAATCCACTTTTGGTGATTACAAAGGGGGAGAAAGGAAAAGATTTTGACAGCTTGAAATATAGATTGAAATATAGCTTGAAGGGGGAGCTTGAAATATACTTAACTATTTGTTGAAGGGGGAGCTTGAGAGAAGGGGGAGCATGCTATTGTATTTGTTATTGTTTTGTGCATGCCATGTTGTAGTGCTTGAATATTCATCTCATGATTCATATTGCATTACACCCTTCAACACACTTCACACACTCATTTCTATTGATCAAATCTTTTGTGGGTTTGTCATCACCAAAAGGGGGAGATTGTTGGAAGCAACGATCTAGGATCTTGGTTTGATGAGGACAAACGTGTCGGTATATCTAATGTGTGTGCTCAGTATATTTCAGGCTTGGCAAAATGATATACTTTCGATATTTGGCGGATTTGCTATTAGTATAGCACATTGGGAGAGATGGAGTGTGTGTGCACAAAGAAGTTGGACTTGGTCAATGAAGGACAAAGTTGGACTTGGTCAATGGAGGAGAGATGTGGTCAAATCTATTGGAAATATTGTCTCTTATCCTTCTCCTATTCAACACCAACTTGATCGATTCAAATATCCTATCCACTACCCAACTACTTGGTTCAAACCCTTGTCCTATAAATACCCTCTTAAAGAGTTGATGAAAAAGGCACGGCTGACAAAAACAAAATTGGGGGCGGCCAAATAAAAATCCCCTAGTTCATTTTTTGTTGCCGCAAGATAGTTTCCATCTCCTATCAATTTACTTGCTACGGCATCACAAATTCCCAAGAGGACATCACGGCAATATACAAAAATTTCTACTGCATACAAATATATATTAAAAAGAAGGCAACACAATATATAAAGGTGTGACATACTTCTCCTCTTCCTGCATGCCCTAGGTTACAATCGGAGAAAAGCTTGTTGCTACCACCGAGACGACGAGATCACCGGTGCTACCCGTTCCCACGCCGTCGAAGGAGGAACCTGTCGCCGAAGCAAGAAGGTGTCGCCGACATCATATCAACCGTGTTGCCTGTGCCACATCGTCGCCTGAGATCCGAGCCGTCGATCGAGACAACAAAGCCTCGAGGAGATCTCGCCGACGCAGTGTTCTGAAGATCCCGCCGTCACCATTCAAAGCTCGCCACCGTTGTCTGGGTTATCGTCATCATCGTGTGCGTAAACCGCTGCCAAACCCCACTGCCAGAGACCGCTTCAAAGCGAAGCAAAACGACGACTTCACCGCCGTCTTCACTGTCAAAGCGGAGATCGTTGTGAGGAGGATCTTGCAGACGAAGACGTCGCTGTAGAGATCGCCGTGAGAAGCAGCCGCAGTCGTGAAGCCTCCGGCGTCGCTGCTGAAGACATCCTCGCCGTCGCCGATAGCTTGCCATCGCCGAGGAGCTGCCACCGCTCGACGTTGCCGAAGAAGCCGTTAGGAGCAGCTGCCATCGCCGCTGCCATCTGCACATCGCCGTAGTCCACCCGCCGTGAAGAACTCCGTCGAAGCAGAGATCATCCGCCGTTCGAAAGCTGTTGTCGCCGTACTCGTCGCCTGGAGTCGAAAAAGTAGCATTCGCGTGCCTGCAATCCCTAAAGCCGTCGAAGTGCAGCACACGAACTGTCGGAGTTTCGTCGCCGTCGCTCGAGTTGCAGCTGCCGCTCGAAGGCGCCGCCACCGGTGGAAGAAGCGAACGAAAACGAATCGAAAACGTTTTCGATTATTGAGCTGACGCGGCAGACTCTGTGCCGCAAGATCTAAACATCAACGGCGAAGATCTTTTCTTGCGATCGAAAGAGTAACGAAGCCGCAATCGATTTACGTGCTGACGTGGCGGGGGAAAATTAATTGAGCTGCTCTGCGTACCGACCGAGTATTAAAAGGGAATGAGCTGTTTTGCTCTGCACACCGACCGCTTGAGTTTAAGTGATTTTCTTTGCGCACAAGCCGCTATTTAAAAAGATTGAACTGGGTTTGCTTTACACACCGACAGCCTTATTTAAAGGGATTGCTGAGCGCACAGACTGACGAATTATACATGATTGAACTGAAATTGCTTTGTGCACAGACCAGTGCATATCTTGACATCCAGGGGTCGGATTGAGACACCGTTTGCGTCAGATTGGAGCCGACGACGTGCTGATTGACAGAGACGCCTACACAGACACAAACTGAGCATTTCTAAACTCTAAACTCCTTTATTTGTGTCTTAGTGTAACGTTCTCTGTAGGGAAAACTTTTACCTGTTTTTGTGGACTATTTTGGGACTTGTCTAGTTGGGACTAGACAAGTGGGACCCAGCTAGTTTGGGACTAGCTGGTAGAAAGCTTTGCTAGGATTGATAGTGAGAGGAAACACTGTGTGTGGGGTACTGAGAGTCCGGCGAGTGTAGAGACGTAGAGGGTGCTCTGAGCGTGCTCTAACTTGTGACTTTGTACCTATTGCACTATTCAATCTAGTATTATCTTTGGGGGCTGGAGTAGATCGTTGGGACGACCGAACCAGGGTAAATCTGCTGTGTACTCTGTGTCTGCTTTTCACTACTCTGGTTGTGCTTTTAACTGCGTGTGATTTCTCTTGGGTTGCACGAGAATTTTTTTATTAGCATATTCACCCACCCCCCCCCCCCCCCCCCCCCCCCAAGCTGGGATCCAGATCCAACAATGGCCTCATGAAGAAGCTAATGAACATTATCTACTCTCAAACTGGCTAGCAACAAAGTCGTAATCTAAATTTAACACGTCTTGTAAATTTTGCAGCAAATCATAAAGGTTCATTGTCAGTTCCTTGTTCACGAGGAGCTGGGTCAAACGATAAGAACACATGGACAGAAAGACAAAAGAATCGAATTTTTGTGATTATGAATGGGAAGTCCAAAAATAAAAAAAATAAAAATAATAAACGCACTCTCTTTTAGCGGAAGGGGCAATAAACCGAAAAATACTAGATCCATTTGTGTTTTTCCTCTTTGCCTGCATGCCTACAATTAAGAGGAAGTACCTCAAAGAAACGGGATTTGCCCTCTTAGCCATGATGCCCTAACAAACGCTGTGTGTAGCTCCAAAAAGGAATGAAAAAAACAATGTCGACCCTGAGATTACAAAGCATGTGCATAAACCACCTGCACTAATTACCATACCCCATGTGACTCCAAACCTGAGTTCCTCTGCAATTTCCTTGAAACATTTGAGTATTCCTGTCATCTGATTGAGAACAAAGGTACCCAGCTCTCTATCTCTCGTGCCTTCTGTTTTTGAAACTCCAGCAAGTAACCTCCGCCAGTTTATCTTTTAGGCTTTGCCAGATAACATCAGATGTAGCCGGAACTGAACTTCTAATATCAGTATGTAAACTATAATTTGCTGTTTGGAATAAAACTTTTACCTGTGAAGCATTAACCAGTAGAAGCAGGCTTTGAAACAACCGAGGATCTGAGAGTAAAAACTGATAAATATGTTCAGAGAATAAAAGACGCAAACAATGCATCAGAAGTAGATCATTGCTGAGCTGAAAGAACCAAGAAATGCACAAATATCTTCATGGACTCCAGTTAAAAGCACCTGCGTCAGTGGCTGCACCAGTCTGCTGTTTAATTTTGAAATTCCGGATGATTTACTGCAACAGCCAGACCTTACTGATTTTACTGATGCGATGTGATGTTTCCAAGTGACATGCAGTACACAGCAGATGGTTAGCAAAAACCTCCCCAGGGCACTTGAACTACTCGTTAACACAGATTAGAGTGTAGAAATTGGGAATCTGTCAGCTCCCAGAAGAGTCCAGTTGGCTCCAAAGCATCTCTGCGTAGATTTTCTCTTCTTCTTTCTCTTCAGCCAAATAGTCAGATGTATCTATCTTTTCTTCTTCTTCTTCTGCTTCTTCTTCTTCAGGGATATCCTCATCTATCTCTTCAGTAACTATCGATGCTAGAGGAATCTCTCTTTGCAGAATAGCTGCTTCTGCCATGGCCTCACGCATGGCCTGTGCTGTAGCTGGCCTATCACTGTATTGGTATTTTGGGGCAGGCATGACAAATGGCAGAACGATATCATCTATATTGTGTCTATCCTTATTAACTCCTTTAGATATATCTGATGGTGGGACAATTAAAATAATGCCAAGCTCATAATTGCATATATGCAGTCTTGGACCTGATGCATCTGACTCAGATGATGATAAAATAATCTGTCCCCAAGCAGCGGGACTGAAATTGTGTGATCCACAATATATCCAGCCAAAAGGTGGAATACCTTCTCTTTTGGACTCGAAGCGCCTCCGTGCTACCTGTTTGAAAAAAATATTCAGTATATATACTATGTGAGTGAAGAAATGCCAAGGCTGATGCACCGTCAAGATCGGTTACCTTTACATGCATTGGATACCCTAGTCTATTTCCTGGATGAGGAACTGCATCATGAAATATACCTGCAGTTCTCAACCTCTGCCATGTTTTCTGCAAAAAGGTAGCACGTGTGGTTCAGATGATGCAAATAAAAAGAATATGTCAGCAAGACTGGCTACTGAGAGCATGATTAAGAGCTCCTAACGGTAAAACACATAAGAAAAATGTTTACACTATTATAAGCATATTGAGCTGCATCAGCAGCATATGCTTGTCTGTTTTTGTAATTTGCTACCAACAGCTAGTAGACAGTCATATAATTACAATCTATAACAAGTTAAGCAAAAGAGACCATTTCTAAGCAATTTGCTTTTTATTAATAATACTGATGGAAGCAATACAAAAGGAAAATATAATATCAAGAAAGGAATAGTTTCAATAGTTCTTGGAAACACCACCATCATCATCATCTTAGCCTTCATCCCAAAAACGGGGTCGGCTTCATATACTCAATAGAAAGAATGTCAGATCGTAATCACGTCGGATCATGATGCCATATACTTGTTTACACGCAATACGTCCTAAAGCTTTCTCAACCAACATCTTTCATATCCCTTATCATCACTTCCATATGTCTTCACCGGTCTACCTCTCTTTATCTAATCTTAACATTCATATATTCTGTTAACATATGCATCATGTCTTCGGCATATATGGCCAAACAATCTCAAGCGATATTCTCACATTTTATCTTCTATAGGGATCACACCTACATTCGCTCGAATATCTTTTTTTCTTATCTGTTTTAGTGTCTCCATACATTCATCACAATATTCGTATCTATACCACACACTAACTCGGTTCATACTTCATGGTGATGTCACAACGCTTGTACCATATAACAAAGATATCTATTCATCGTCCTATGAAATTTACTCTTTAATCATAACGATGCATTTCGATAACACAACACTCCTATTGCGACTCTCCAATTCAACCATCATTCTTACTTCTATGTGTTGGATCTGGATCCTAGCCTAGAGAGGGGTGAATAGGCTTATAAATCACATGCAGTTAAAATCACAAGCATCGTAAATAAGAGACAATCACAAAGTACGCACAGATTTACCCTGGTTCGGTCGCATCAACGACCTACGTCCAGCCCCAAGCAAATACTAGCATTAATAGGTTCCTTTTGTACACCTACAATAGGGTCCTAGCTCCAACTCCCCACCTAGACTGTAACACACTTAACAAAGTACAGAACACTATCAATCTAGTAAATGTGTATCTTGACTGCACTAACACGTCAAGACCCTCCTGTCTAGCTCCAACCAGATAAGTCCCAAATAACACAAATATTGGTAAAGTTTTTCCTACAGAGATCGTTACACTAATACACGAATATAAAAAGTAAAGAGTTTAGAAATGCTCAGTTCGTGTCTGTGTAGTCGTCTCAGTCAGTCAGCACGGCGTCAGCTTCAGTCTGGCGCAAGCGGTGTCTCGATCTGACTCCTGGATCTCAAGTATAACTCAAATAGCACTCTGGTCTGTGCGTATAGCGATCTCAGTTCAAAACTAATTTGAGTCGGTCTGTGTGCACATCAATTTCCTTAAATAATAATCCACGTCAGCTACGCTTTGTTCGCTTTCTCCTTCATGCGGGTGTCTACACGTCAGCACGTCTATCCGACGCGAATTAGGGCATGCAGCGGCGCTTGTCCTTCGTCGTCCGACGTCTTCGAGCGTCCCAACTTCGACGACAGCGTCTAGAGTTTTGCAGCGATTCAACTCCGGTGGGTGAAGTCGTCTTCTCCGACGTTGGCAACGACGCAACTCCGGCGGTGGGTTCGCGACAGCGCAGGTCTTCTTCACGGCGTCGGCGGCGAGGGATTCGTGCAACAGCAACTTCTCGACGGCGGTCTCCGACTTCTCCGACAGCCCAAAGCGACGGTGCCTCCTCAACTTCGGCGTGCGGCATCTTCAACGGCGACCCGTCTCCATGGCGACGCGTCGATGGCAGTGAAAGCTCCAACAACTCCGGCCGTGCTCTTGGACAGCAGCTGGGTCTTCTCTCGACGGCGAGATGATGGTGTCGGCGGCGCTGGTGAACGAAGACTAGGGCAGCACGAAGAACTCGTCGGCGACAACACGAAGACTTTGTGCTCACGGCGACAAGTTCACAAATCTCCGACAACTCAACACGAGGACTTGGTTTTGGCTTTGAGGAGATCTGTTGTTTCGCTTTGTTTTTCTTTTGGTTTTGCCGCGAAGGTGTATGTTTGCCCCTCCTCTCTTTTTGATGATGTTTGCAGCTGTGAGCAATGGCAACCTGGGACTTGGAGCTTTGGCTTTGAGATCTTGCGCAAGGAAGATGATATGGGCTTTGGGCTTAACGCAAGGGAGGATGAAGATGATGGCACAAGGTTTTTCGTGAGTTCCTTTGCTTTTGAAATTCAATATACATGTTCCCTTTGGCATGCAAGATGATGAAGGCTCACCTTTGAAGAGATGATCGGAGTTCTGTCTCGTTTGGCTTGTGAAGATGGCTTTTATTTGTGTATGCTGCAATATGATGTAGAGAATAGGGTTTTGTGCCGCAATGTTTTCTTTTGGTTTGCCGCTCTTTATTTCTATTGGGAAAAAGATTTTTATAGAGGAAGGTCTAGGGTTCACAATACATTGCGGTTAGAATAGACAAGAGATGAGAGCAAATCGGCAATAGAAGATTTCTAGGAGATTGGGTATTAGATGGAGTTTTGAATAGGAATAGGATAGTTGAAAATCTTTACAAATCTTTCTAATTGATTTGACCAAATCCATCTCATCCCATATTGGACCTAGTCCACATTGCTTTGTACACAATACTTTCTCTCTCTCCAAATTGCTATATGATTAGCACTTTCGCCAATGTAATGAACTACGACTGTGTCATTCCTGAAACACACTTAGTACACACGTTAATAGCTTTACGTTAGTTTGTTATCATCAAACTAGATATCCTGGATCATTACATCCAACAATCTCCTCCTTTTGATGATGACAAGCCCATAAAAGATTTGAGCAAATACATACGCGTGTATGAAGTGTGATGGAGGATGTAATGCAATATGAAATATACAATGAACAAGCATTACAAGCATGCACAACAAGTGGATAGGCATGCTCCCCATATTCATGTATTTTCAAGCTCCTATCAAGCTCCCCCTTCACCAATACCAAATCTTTTTCTTTCTCCCCCATTGTTATCATCAAAAGTGGACTAATGAAGTCATCAAATATCACATGCAAAAATAAAGTATTATTGAGTATAGCTAGCACTTGCATGTATTTTTTTACAAAGTAGACAATTCAAGTTCAAAGAAAATCATAATGTAGACTTCACCACCATTGTGTATGCGTGATAATATAAACATTGAAGTACTAGGGGAGATTCGATTTAGAACATCAACAAAAACCAATTCACATTTTTTAATTAACATGGATATCACTAGGATTGATTTTTTCCACCTCATTAAAAAATGAGTTCAAGGTACCAAACTCCCAAAACATAGCCTATAAGGACTCTTAGATGTGGGGTGGCATTGCTTGACGAGTAAAGTACACCAACGCTAGAGATTACCCATAGAGCATATGTTGGATACTCGTGGATAGTGTACTTGTCATGAATTGTATCCATTTTTATACGGAGCAAAGTTCATGTATATATTTTATTTATTTACAATTCTTTTTGTGCTCACTTTTTATTCATGGCAAAACACATCATATCCCTTAGATTAGGGTTATATAGTACCGACCCCCTGTGTTTTCTCCGAAATTAGCAACACCCCCATATGGTTTCAATAATTAGTAAGACCCCCCTATTGTATCCAATTTGGACTCCCCCGCCTATAGGAAGACCCCCCTAAACAGGGGGAGGGGGGTCCAAAATTGGGTGCCATAGGGGGGTCTTACTAATTATTGAAACCATAGGGGGGTGTTGCTAATTTCGGAGAAAACATAGGGGATCGGTACTAAATAACCCCGTAGATTATCCAGTTTTTATTCATCCTACATTCACTTTCCAATATTCATAAAACGAATCTTCAAAAGTACAAGTTTAATATTCGTGGAAGTGCGTATGTAGGTGTACAAATCAAATTAATCATTTCATGAAGCATGTCATATCTACAAAATATATTCTAACATGCGCATGTAGCTATAATAGTAATACAATGATTTCTACAAGGATATGAATGAACATAAAATAATACCACTTATAATGATTCATAAAGAGGTAGTCATTAAGCACAATTTTTTCTTGATTTTTGGTTTTTCATTTTTTTTCTTTTATAAGGAACTAAAAACAAACCTAAAACAAGCAAACAAACACACAAACAAAAATTAAGTCAAGCACACACAAAATCTATAAAGGTATGCAATGAATGCAAAGAGGGAAAAGAAATATACCTTCGCATCGCTATTTGACTAAGGAGCTAAAGAATGAAACTTTCAATGCACTGCTCCTCGCCAAATCTACACCTCACCTACATGAAAGGTATTAAGTGTGACCTTGAAATCCAACAAGGTCCACTAGTGTTAGCAATTAAAGTTTTAGGAACCCATACTTGTTTGAACTTTATGTTCGTGTTCCTAAACTTACAATAATAGGATGTGTAACCAACACTATCACAAGTAAAGCAATTTGCATGCATATTTTTCACAATAAAGGCACATTGTGGAATTTCTTAAATTTGGGCTTTTCAATGTTTTTCAAACCAAATCCAAGTTCTCTTCTATTATTGCCATATAATTGATTTTCAAGTATGGTATCCAAAGAATGTTTACCAATTGAAAATTTTCTTAATGACACTTCTAGATTAAAAACTTTGGATTTTAATAATTTATTTTCATCCACAAGCAAAGTACATTTACTTATAAAAGCTCTCTTGTTTTCCTCTTTCTTCTTTTCAAACTCAATCATTTTTCTTTTAAAGTCATTATCCAACATACAGAATTTATCATTAAGCTCTCTAATCACATAATCTTTTTCAGTTTCGAGCTTAGTCAAGTCCTGCTAAGCATGCTAATATTATTCAATAAGGAAGGACAAGAAAGACAAGCAGCTTCTTCATTAAAGCATGATTTTTCTTTTTTCATTATAGCAATGGTAGAATCACGTGCAACAAGTTTTCCTTTAAGAATGTCAACTTCTTCAGAAATGTCACAGTTTTCTTTTTGTAATTTAAAGCTGGTATTTCTATAATCATTTAACGTGAGTTCTAGCTCATTAATCTCATTTTGCGTTCCTTTACAAACATCTAATAATTCAGCTTTAGTGAAGGAACTTACCTCATCGCTCTTTGCCATTTAGCAGACGAAGGAGTGAGCTACATTCTCCTCAGGCGCATCCTCAGCTTCGCTCTCCATGTCCCCATGTTAGCACATTGGCTTTTCCTTTATCTTTATCAACCTAAGCAGTCTCTTGTCTGCAGTGCTTCGCGAAGTGTCCCTTTTTCCTGCATTTAAAGCAATGGGTTATTTAGTACTGACCCCCTGTGTTTTCTCGGAAATTAGTAGTACCCCCCTATGGTTTCAATAATTAGTAAGACCCCCCTGCCATAGGGGGGTAATACTAATTTTTGAGAAACCCTGGGGGGTGAAACTAATTGCGGAGGGGGGTCTTACTAATTATTGAAACCATAGGGGGGGTACTACTAATTTCCGAGAAAACACAGGGGGTCAGTACTAAATAACCCTAAAGCATTCAACTCTATCAGCAGAATCTTGTTTAGAATAATTTCTATTTGAATTAAAAGTGTTAGAGCGAATGAACCTTTTTTGCATTTCTGATCTTCCTTGAGGAGTCATGACGTACTTTTTGAAATTTCTGACCATCAGCGTTATCCCATCATCATCTTCTTCATCTTCGCTAGCTTTCAGAGCAAGTGGTTTTGTAGCTTTTTCCTTCTCCTCGGGTTTCTCTCTTTCTTCAATATTTTGCAATTCAAGCTCGTAAGACATAAGGTCACTTATCAAGTCATCCACCTTCATCTGTGATAGATCTTTCACTTCTTGGATAGCGGTGACTTTAGGCCTGAACGAGCTTGATAGTGCTCTTAATATCTTCCTCACCTGTTCAAGGCTAGAATATGGCTTACCGAGCGAACTAGACTTATAGACAATGTTGGTGAACCTCGCAAACATCTCTGATATGGTCTCTGATGTAGTGACCCTGAGCTATGAGGAATAAACACTAGAGGGGGGGTGAATAGTGTTTTATAGAATTATAAGGAATTTACGCCAAATAAAACCCTAATTAACCAACAAATGCATAATGTAAGAAATGATCAACAACACAAAGAACAATGCAATGCTAACATGCAATCTACCCTGGTTCGGTGCCACCCAAGTCTTCCCGACTTGTTACCGGTGCCCTACTCCATCAACACCCGGATCCCCTCCGGATACTCTAGCAAATCGCTAGAGATTTCCTTTAGCCCACTTGCGGAAAACCTCCAACAAGTGCAATCGACCTACAATCGATGTTCGTGTATCCCACAACCCGGGAACACGCAAAAACCTTAGTCCCACAACTTGGGACTAAGCACACTCTCACAAACCGAGAGTAAAACGAAATCTTGACTCCCAAAACTTGGGATCAAGCCAATCCTCTCACCACCGTGAGTATACAACAAATATGAAGTATAAAGAATGAAATATAAAATTTCTTACCACAAAATCATATGCCTTGAGAAATACTTACCAATATGGGGCAAGAATGGATTTTGAGGAAGATGAGATCACCAAACCCTAGCTCCACTAAGATGAGCAGCAATAGATGGCTAGGGAGAAGATGGTGACTAGGATTCAAGCTCTTAGCTTGAGAAGCTCACAAGGAATGAGAATCTCTCTTGAGGAATTAGTGCTCAAAGAGCGAGGGAGAGATTCTTGTGAGATGAGAGAGCTTAGAAATGAGAATGAATGGCTCTTCTCAAAGGTGTGAAAATGTCTCTAATTTCAGCCTTGGATTATAGGTTTGAAGCACTCAAACTTATATAGAGAAGAGAGAAAACGGTCACAAAAAATCGTGGCATTAAGGGTTATTTAGCTAATTTCCGATAAAACTACTAAATAACCCTGGCATTAAATGCCCAACGGATCTATTTCTGAAGCTGCTTAATGGGTCTAAGAAGGATCATCAACCGACTAGATTGACAACTAGTCGGTTAGTGAACCTTCTTGGACCGACTAGATGGTTAACAGAGAAGATGGTGAAAATCTGAGTAAGAACTAGTCGGTCTAAGAAGGATCATCAACCGACTAGATTGACAACTAGTCGGTCAGTGAACCTTCTTGGACCGACTAGATTTGAAACTAGTCGGTCTAAGAAGGATCATCAACCGACTAGATTGTCATTTAATGCATTAACCATCCTTCTTGAACCAACTAACTGGTCAACAGTGCAAAGGTTGAATTAACAAGGAAAACTAGTCGGTCTGAGAAGAAACACCAACCGACTAGATCGTCATTTAGTCGGTCGGTGAGCCTTCTTAGACCGACTAATTGGTCAACAAATGGTCTTGAATTGATTAGGATAACTAGTCGGTCTGAGAAGGATTTCCAACTGACTAAATCGTCATCTAGTCGGTCGGTGAACCTTCTTGGACCGACTAATTGGCCAACAGTGAATGGGCTGAGTTGAGCTAGGATATCTAGTCGGTTCAAGAAGGATTTCCAACAGATTATATCGTCATCTAGTCGGTTGGTTCTTCTACTTGAACCAACTAAAATGCATAAGAAGCCGAGAAATGAGGCGATAAGCTTCGGGAAGGTTTCTAATGGCTTCTAAGGCAATCCTAGAGATACGATATGAAAGTTATGAAGATTTCTAGGCAAGTACTTCTCAAGGCTTAACATTCTACTAAACCGAAGCTAGAAGACAATATAAATAACATGACGAACCGTCTTCGAAGCTTCAACATGGAGAATCTGAATCCCTTGACTTCATGAAAAACTCCTTGAGCTTCAACGAAGCTCCAGGCACAACAATCACGCGTTCTGAGGAAGTCGTGGGACGTCGCTTGAGATGAACAAATTACTTTGGCGACGATCTCCATAAATCTTCATGGTCTTGAGTCTTTTAGTTGAATGACTTGAATCTCATAGTCTTCGAAGCTTTTGACTCATCCATTCCTATCTTCTCTTTGGATTGAATCTTCATTCATTTGTTGATGCCATTGGCTTGAGGTTTGAAGTAGCCTTTGAGTTCTTCAAGCCAATGCTTCACTTTTGTTGATCTACCAAGTTCTCCACTTGAATCAACACGTGTAGTCACTTTTGATCTTCTTGAATCTAATTGGTGACTTTTTAGCTAACTGCAATCACAAAAGTTAGTCACAATGATTTGTGTTTGATCATCATCAAAATCAAGGTGGAGAGTCCAATACTCAACATCTGATGGTAGCATGTGAAATCCCTCGTACTCTGTGCTCAAAAGTGCAAGTCTAGACTCCTTCACCTGTGACGTTCCCTCGTGTGTCACCTTCAATGTAAGCCATATTTCCTGCGCAGTTAGACAATGTGAGATACGATTATATTCAGATTTATCTAAAGAACAAATAAGCGCATTCATGGCTTTAGCATTAAGAGCATAGAGTCTCCAATCATTATCATCCCATTTATCATCAAGTTTAAGCATTTCAATATTTTCAATTTAGTGACATGTGGCTTATAACCTTTTTCGACAATATTCCATGCTTTGTAATCAATAGATATCAAGTAGATTTTCATACGATTTTTCCAATAAACATAATCTACACCATTAAATTTAGGGGACGTGATATGGACTGACCCTCAGCAAAAGCATTATAAATGGGGTCCATGGTCAAGCCTAGATCCTAAAACCTGCTCTGATACACTTGTTGGATCTGGATCCTAGCCTAGAGGGGGTGAATAGGCACACAGTTAAAATCACAAGTAGAGTAAATAAGAGACAATCACAGAGTACGCACAGATTTACCCTGGTTCGGTTGCATCAACGACCTACGTCCAGCCCCCAAGCAAATACTAGCATTAATAAATTCCTTCTGTACACCTACAATGGGGTCCTAGCTCCAACTCCCCGCCTAGACTGTACCACACTCAACAAAGTGCAGAGCACTATCAACCTAGTAAATGTGTATCTTGACTGCACCAACACGTCAAGACCCTCTTGTCTAGCCCCAACCAGACAAGTCCCAAAAAACACAAATATTGGTAAAGTTTCCCCTTCAGAGATCGTTACACTGATACACGGATATAAAGAATAAAGAGTTTAGAAATGCTCAGTTTGTGTTCGTGTAGACGTCTCTGTCAGTCAGCACGACGTCAGCTTCAGTCTGGCGCAAGCGGTGTCTCGATCTGACTCCTGGATCTCAAGTTATAGCTCAAATAGCACTCTGGTCTTTGCGTATAGCAATCTCAATTCAAAACTAATTTCAGTCGGTGTGTGCGCACATCAATTTCCTTAAATAATAATCCACGTCAGCTACGCTTCGTTCGCTTTCTCCTTCATGCGGGTGTCTACACGTCAGCATGTCTATCCGACGCGAATTAGGGCATGCAGCGACGCTCGTCCTTCGTCGTCCGACGTCTTCGAGCATCCCAACTTCGACGGCAGTGTCTAGAGTTTTGCAACGATTCAACTCTGTTGGGTGAAGTCGTCTTCTCCGACGTTGGCAACGACGCAACTCCGACGGTGGGTTCGCGACAGCGCAGGTCTTCTTCACGGCGTCGACGACGAGGGATTCGTGCAGCAGCAACTTCTCGACGGCGGTCTCCGACTTCTCCGACATCCCAAAGTGATGGTGCCTCCTCAACTTCGGCGTGCGGCATCTTCAACGGCAACCCGTCTCCACGGCGACGCGTCGATGGCAGTGAAAGCTCCAACAACTCCGGATGTGCTCTTGGACAGCATCTGGGTCTTCTCTCGACGGCGAGATGATGGTGTCGGCGGCGCTGGTGAACGACAACTAGGGCAGCACGAAGAACTCGTCGGCGGCAACACGAAGACTTTGTGCTCACGGCGACAAGTTCACAAATCTCCGATAACTCAACACGAGGACTTCGTTTTGGCTTGAGGAGATCTGTTGTTTCGCTTTGTTTTTCTTTTGGTTTTGCCGCGAAGGTGTGTATTTGCCCCTCCTCTCTTTTTGATGATGTTTGCAGCTATGAACAATGGCAACCTTGGACTTGGAGCTTTGGCTTTGAGATCTTGCGCAAGGAAGATGATAGGGGCTTTGGGCTTAACGCAAGGGAGGATGAAGATGATGGCACAAGGTTTTTTTGTGAGTTCCTTTGCTTTTGGAATTCAATATAGCCGTCCCCTTTGGCACGCAAGATGATTAAGGCTCACCTTTGAAGAGATGATCGGAGTTCTGTCTCGTTTGGCTTATGAAGATGGCTTTTATTTGTGTATGTTGCAATATGATGTAGAGAATAGGGTTTTGTGCCGCAATGTTTTCTTTTGGTTTGCCGCTCTTTGTTTCTCTTGGGATAAAGATTTTTATAGAGGAAGGTCTAGGGTTCACAATACATTGCGGCTAGAATAGACAAGAGATGAGAGCAAATCGGCAATAAAAGATTTCTAGGAGATTGGGTATTAGATGGAGTTTTGAGTAGGAATAGGATAGTTGAAAGTCTTTGCAAATCTTTCTAATTGATTTGACCAAATCCATCTCATCTCATATTGGACCTAGTCCACATTGCTTTGTATACAATACTTTATCTCTCTCCAAATTGCTATATGATTAGCACTTTCGCCAACGTAATGAACTACGACTTTGCCATTCCTGAAACACACTTAGCACACACGTTAATAGTTTCACGTTGGTTTGTTATCATCAAACTAAAGATCCTGAATCATTGCGTCCAACACTATGATCAATATCTTTCTTAATATATGCATCCTATTGTATAACCAACCCGAGAAACTTAACGTATTTACTAACCAATATTCTTATCACAGTCAGCTGTACCATGCTATGATCTTCTCACTCTACTAAACTTATATTACATATGCTCGATTGTATTCTTGTCAAGTCTAAAATCTCAAGTCTTCAATATCTGCATCCATAAATCTAACTTTGAATCCACACCACTTTCGATCTCATCAATCGAAACAATATCATCTGTAAATAACATACACCAAAATAACTCATCTTGAATATACCTAGTGAGCTGATCTATCACTACGGTAAAGAGGAGTGGACTTAAAGTTGAGCCTTAATGTAACGTAATGGTGATCGAAAAATTATCTGTTAATCCTTCACAAGTCCTCACATTAGTAAATGCTCGTTGATACATATCTTGAATAAGGTAACATACTTTTGAAGGACCTCTTTTTTAGTAAGGCCCACAACAGAAGCTTTTTAGGGACCCTATCATAATCTGCTTAATGAGATGGATTGCTTCTATAGTTGAATGTCCTGATATAAAACCAAATTTATGTTGTGATATGTTGATATTTTTTCTTAAACTAAACTCGATCATTTTCTTTCATTGTTTTATGGTATGACACATTAATTTGATTCCATAATAGCTAGAGCAACTTTGTATATCATCTTTATTTTTATACAAAGGTATCAAAGTGTTACTCATCCACTCTTTTGGTATTCTGTTTGATTCCTAAATTTTGTTAAATAACTTAACCAGCGATATATCGGTTACATCTCTTATGAATTTCCACACATTAATAGAAATCTCATCTGATTCACATACTTTTTTGGTTTCATTCTCTTTAAAGCTTCCCTCGCCTCTCATACTCCGATTCTATATATAAAACAATGATTCAGCATTTTTGCGAGAGCCTCGTTATCTTCTATATCTTAGGTATAACTTTCATTAAAGAGTTTGTCTAAGTATTCTCTCTATCATATCTCCAAATTGTGACAAAAATTTTCTATTTTCATCTTTAATGCGCTTAACTAAGAACAAATCCCTTCATTGTTTCTCCCACATTTTTGCTAGTCAATAGATATTCTTCTCTCCCTCAACAGTATCTAACTTCTTATAAGTATTTATATATATATTAATACTTTTTCTTATTTTTTTGAAATTTTTTGAAAACTTTTTAATACTTTTTCTTATTAATATATATATTAATATATATATTAATATAAATTGTTTTATGGTATGAAAACTTTTTCTTATTTTTTTGAAATTTTTTTTTTCAAAAATTTTTTTTTTGATGTTTAATCCATACAATTATATACCCCAGGGAAAATAATGGGTGAACCCGTTGGGCATTAGAGCATCCATCCACCCGTTACAAATTTAACGGTCTCAAAACGTGTGAATCATCCCATCTTATAAGTATTATATATTAATACTTTTTCTTATTAATATATATATTAATATATATATTAATATAAATTGTTTTATGGTATGAAAACTTTTTCTTATTTTTTTGAAATTGTTTTTTTCAAAAATTCTTTTTTTGATGTTTAATCCATACAATTATATACCCCAGGGAAAATAATGGGTGAACCCGTTGGGCATTAGAGCATCCATCCACCCGTTACAAATTTAACGGTCTCAAAACGTGCGAATTTGATGAAATGGCTTGATCGAAGGCCAAATGACATTATTTCTCAACGATTATTTTTTGAGGGGGGTATAACAACATATAATGAGGGTGGAAAAAAGAATTTTTGAAAAAAAAATTTCAAAAAAAAGATAAAAACATTTTCGCACGGTGCGAAATGTTCTCATTTGAAAATTTTCCTATATATATATATATATATATATATATATATATATATATATATATATATATATATATCCTACATTTAGCCTCTTGGACAAGGTTCCTTATTAACTAATTTATCTCTTTAAAGCATCATCCATACATCTCTCAAGGTTTTCATAGATATGCTTGCACTTTCCCATTCTACTAAGAGGTCTTCTTAGTGCAATACCTTTAAATACACTAAGTTCTATTGTGGTTATCATTTTAATGCAATCTGTTATCGTTTTCTATATAGCACTCGTATCCCCTTTGAACTCCCAATAAGCCTCTTTAAGAACCTTTTCTTTAAATCTCACATGTATATCTTCTTATATTTTTATCACTTAATCCTAGGATTCACTTTAACATTGTAGCTCTTTTGCTACTTTGTAAGATGCACATCTAGGATCAAAATTCTATACTGAGTAGTTATACTCTCCTGACATTAACTTACAATCTATGCAATATCTTTTATCTATCATTTTAGTCATAAAGAAGTATATTTGACTGGCCTTCATTCTACTTCTAAAGGTTATCAAGTGTGAATCCCTTTTATGAAACTAATAAGTATTGACTAATAACATTAAGTCATAGGCAAAGGAAAAGTCTAAATAAATTTTCTTATCAAGCTGTTTTCTTATCTTTTCAGTTAAAGAACCTATATTTCAAAATGTTAATCTAATGGTTATGGACTAAATTCTTTACCCACATATGTCCACTAAGAAGCATGAACCCTTGGATATTTAACACCGTATATATAATAACACTAACCCGTTTAAAATATTTTCTCATAATAAAATACTTTTAAAAATATCAATTTAATCTCAAAATAATCAATTTGATTTTAGGTGATTTTTTAATTTTTCTAATCTCATTTTAGCCATAAACCCATTAATCCGCAATCGAAACCCGCTAACCCATTTTTTAAAACCTGCACCTGACCCATTAATATAAATCTCTCCCTTTCTCTCTCTTCTTAATTTTCTTTTCTTTTATTTCCTTTTTCTCATACTATTCTCCCAAGCGGCAGCGACAACCATCTGTTGCTCCCTCACGCGTTTGCGCGATCCATGGCACTTATGAGGCGTCAGTGCATAACCGACAGTGGCTCCCCCATGACATCCTTTACCCTCTCCTATAACGCATCTCTCTTTCTCTACAATTCCTATTTAACCCCTAACCATAACCATATAATGCAATTGAATCTCTCTTCCCTGATCTTACCACTCCTCTCATATCCATTCATCTTCTCCCTTGTCATCTCTGATCCAAGCAACGGTAATGACAGCTGCAGCTGCAATCAACGACGAGGTGACACGACCACCATCCGACAACAACATTCTCTTCATTGCTTTACAGTGACAAATATGTTTCATTGATGTCTTTTATAGTCTTGATAAACTTGGCCCAAGATTTTCTAAGATGCTTGATTGATTTGGTTAGATTTCTTACTATTTTGGGTTCTTGGATGTGTTCCATGTGGTTTGGCTTGGTTGCTTGAATGTGTTTGTCTCTGAAGGCTTGTCCCTTGGACTGCGGCCAAATTTTTCGATACATGCGGTTGTTTTCCGTACTTGCGGTTGTTTGTTCCTTTATCAATGGCTGTTTGAATTTGTGTGGTCTGTTTGGTCTTGTTCCTTTACATGCGGCCCCAGATTATTTTCTTTAGGATCACTTATTAACCTTGTCCCTTTGATTGCGGCTATGATCTTGCGGATGTTTTGATGATATTGGTTCATGTTGGCTTGTTGCTTGTACTAAGGCTTAGATTTTTTATTGGGGTCCCTTGTTAGCTTGTTCCTTTGACTGCGGCCCTGGACTTGATGTTGGTTCCATGTTGGCCATATCCCTTGCCGGTGGTTGTCTGGATTCTTGTGGTTTAACATTGGTTTGCCTTGTACCTCTACCTAAGGCCCGGTTGGTCCTTGTTCATAACTCAAATATTCCACAAACCCTTTGTTTAGATTATGTTTTTATTGCACTAATGAGTTTAATTAAGGAGGTAGGCTATATGATTTGATAACGATATGTAATGATTTTCATATCTGAGCATAGTAAGCAAATTGGTATAGTATATTGAAAATATTTCGTAAAGTGTTAACCGTGGAATTTACATGCATAAATGATTAGACTATATGGTTGACCATTTTTAATTAATCTATTGTAGTGATTCGGGTCATGACTAGCTTACTTTATTCAATATGTTGGTCTCCATGACCTCAGCTATACCCCAAATATTGATGATGATATTAATTTTGGTCGACATGACAAGTATAATTACCGTCCCATAAGCATAATCTTAATTCATGGCTACAATGATGAACACATGATTTTTACCGTTGGGCTAGACATGGAGACTCTATCTCTTGTATTATAATATGCATAAATGTATTCCCATGAAATAGACTATTATACCTTCACATAAGTATATCTAGATAATTGTAATTTGTTGTTGTTACTTTCATACATATAATATGCATGCTATACATAGTTATCAGTTTTAACGTGACACTATTTTTTTATATTGTGATACTGCACTTGATAATGCTTCATCATACATGTCCATTTTTGTATACAGTTACTACTCACGATCAATATACATGCACATGATAAGCATTATGCCTGATTATATATTCATAATAATATTGTACTTGATATTGTTCTTGATTACTGTATTTGATTATATGATATTGTACACGTTATCCTAATTGACATTGCAACCAAAATAAAACATATGTGGATGAAAAATTTATTATCTCAACGGGTATGGGAGCAACAATGGTCCGTAATTTACGTGTTTTTCACCTCCATTAATGGAATGGGTTATATTAATATTTCCTACTTTTTACTCCGAAGAATGGAAGTAGGGTATACTACTGCCTCTATGTTTTCCACTCTCTCGCAATGGGAGAGTAAGGTTGTATATATTTAGCTCCCATATGTGTACAACCACAGGACCAGGATCCGTGTTCCCGTGTTCCTATCTGTACTTAAGTTGCATATCGTACTTACAAACATAAGCTCGATACTAGATTAGGAACACCACACTATACTATTATCTAGCATAGTCAGTGATTATAGAATGATTACTATGTATCATTGCTTATGTTCATGTTACTATCATGTTACTTTATAGATGATCATATTACTCATGCTGTATTTTATCATGTTTATCTAGTACTGTTCATGTTTATTATGAAAACCGATGTAAGCATGTCTTATTGATGGATATTCTCTATTTATTTTGTTTCTTATTTTTAGAAATATCTGTTAGTAGATTTCCCCTGGGTTATTTTTGGTGAGCATAGACTCATTCTTGAGACTGCTTGGCTTGCAATTACGTAAGCCTCCTCTAGCCTTTTATATCTCTCGCTTCATGGTTTTCTGATTATGCTAGCTACTTGATTATTCTTTTCTTATTGTCATTCTCAATAATAATTTAATTATTGATCTTAGACTATGAAGGCCATCATTACTGTTGCTTATTATTAGTTAAAAGTAGACAACCCCTTAGTTTTATCCCAGATGTGTTGTTATTTAGGTTGAAAGGGAGAATCCCGAGTAGGCCTAAGTATGCGCAGGCTAATCACTTTTCGTTTCCGATAACATTTTAGGAATCGGGGTGTAACAACATCCAGGCGACAATATGATGCTTCACTCCAGGCGACGATCTAGAAACTCTTGCATACTTATCACTGCATCCGGTTTCTGGCATAGCATGCCGCTAAGGAAAAGGTGCTTTATCGAAATTTTTATATAAGTCCATGATAATAAAAGTGGGACAATTATGTGCTGACTGTCATAGGCCTACCACACAATTCTCCCCCCTTGTATTGGTTTAGGACCGATGGGGAAGGCGCATGCAAAATTTTCTTGGAAACTCAGCTGGAAGAATATATAAGCAACATATTTGAACCGAAGTATGGAGATTTATATTCTTACAGTCAGTCGATTTTCTTAACTTGGGGTCTCTGACCAATGATTTAGTAAACCGTGATAGCAACAACAACAATGATGCCTTTCACAGGGATGGCCATTTTAACAGCTTATAGGAAAAGCACCAAATTTTAAAGACATCTAAAAAATTTGTTACACGAACCGAGGAGATAAGATAAACCATGTACGGAACCAAGTTCATACCTCTGGAAGGGAAAGTAAGCACCGAGAAGGCTGAATCCCACTCCGACCATTCTTCACTCTCGCAATCGTAGGGAATAGGATCCTTATTGATGGATTTCTTGATTCATGATTACTGGTCCAGCATCCCCACTGCAAATGGGCTTTTCAACTGTCTGATGATAGACAGTAAACAATAACATAAAGAATACTTCGAATTGTTTGTGAACATACCTCTGGATCAGATTCGTCAGATTCAGATAACTGAACTGACCTTTTCCCAGCTGCTGTTGAGAACGCAGCTATAAATTGTGGATTGACTGAAGTCCCGATTGAAGAGGAACCTTTAGTATGAGGACCATAAGTCAATTGAGCCATTATAATTTGAAGCAAAATTGAACTCAGCATAGAACAAAGATCGATGATAAATTTTTACCGTATACAAAATCTGTCTCTAATGATTCAGGCCACTTGTACTGAGACAACACCTTCTTGGAAGCAAAAGAAACAGGCAGATAACTATTAAATTTCACTCTTTTGCACGTGTAATGATTTACTAACAAAAACCAACTCATACCATAATGTAGGAAAACAAAATACTCTGTGTAGATAATCAATCAAGATTAAGAAATTGCTATATTCAATGTCATGACATGGATGATAAAATGTGAGGATGAGGCAATGATGAAAAACTAACACCTATGTCGCATGGACACTTCTTTAGAGCTCCCTTTAAACATGTGACAAGGGCGGACATTCCATAACACAGCGTGGACACCACGTCCAACTCTCCAAGGTGTGTCTGGGTTAGTAAGAAGGCTTTTTGGCATAAAAGATGAGAAAGTCAATGTTTCTCAAATCTGATCAATGAGATTAAATTAGTTTCTGTATACTTTTATTTTTAGATATGCATCTGGAGTACAAAATTCAGAATTTTTTATTTTTTAATTGTAAATCTTTTTATATTGCACCACCATAGGACAAACACAGTATCATAAAACTGGATAGGCATCAGACCTAACATTTTCTGACATGTTCCCAAATTTCAAATATATTTATTGATTTTGGAAAATTATTGGATGGGTTCCTTGTCAAATGTCTTATATTTCTCCAACATATTTTCATTGTTCATGTTTTATTGAAATGATTATTTACTTTTATTTACATATAATGGTCATATTCCAAACAAAAAAAGAGAAAATTCAACAAGTGGAATTGTATAAAAAGTAAAAACTATATAAATACGTCCGCATACAGAATGGTTGCAATTATTTAAGCTCCGCTATTGCTCTGGAATACACCAGACAGCTCTACGTGAAGACCCTACTCTAATTTTTGTTTATACAAGATCAACAATCAAAGTTAATTTTTGCGACATGATCTTTAACATCTTTCCTTCTCACCCTATTATTCAAACCACTGACATTCCATACCACTGTTGTCATATATGACATATAATGTTGCCCTAGCAACATTCCTAGCTTATAGCTAGAGTGATCTTCTTCCCTTTATTTAGCTTAGTTGAACCTTCAAGCTCATTCTTACTAATTGCACACATTTAGGATTCGAAGGCAATTGTTGTTAGTAACTCCCCTGACGTACAACCTAATGCGCCAGTTGTAGGAATTTCTATTGGCTTTGCTTCATTGCAATCAGTCTACAAACGATAATCACAACACTTAAACACGCCATGTGCATCGTTCCCTTCACTAACACCCTTCACCTATTAACTACAGCCATTAGCCATAGCATATGCTGCAATGATAGTTTCCACATAATCCCCATGATAGGATGTGGGAAAGAAATTATGGCAAAAGATAAGATTTTTATTGATTTCCATTGAACTACAAGATTCGGCCTCAATTCGAGAGGAATGCCAACTCTCTTAATAATCTAGGACTAACTAATCTAAATAATAACTTACTATTCTCTCATAATTTTCTGCATATCCCACACATCACCCTTGCCATCATATTTATAATAAAATCCTCTCAAATAAGCTGCCACCCCAAATTACAAAACTGTCCCTCCCTAGGGTTATGAGCCACCGTCCCAAAATTACAAAACTACCCCATCACAACAACCGGCCTCATTATTCCCCTCCCAATGAGACATCTTGTTCTCAATGTGGAATTCTGGAAATTGTTGTTGGATTCCGCTAATTGACCCCCACGTCACGTCCTACTTCAAATGAGTGTGATTATCATCTCCTACATCTTCCTCCTCAACTCATATGCACTCATCTTCGTCATCACCACCAATTAAAACCTACAGGCCGTGTAACGAACCCAAAACAGTAAGTAAATAAGCCATCCACAATCCACACGCGAGAGAAGCTAGCCGCAACACAACAACAAGCAAGGTGGGCTAACCAGACTCATTAACCCAGAAACCCAAAACAGCATCAAGAGACTCAGCCGATCCCAACAAGCAACAGAAAAGCCAACCACAACTCAACAACCAACAGAGAGTCCAAAGTCGCAAATAAGGGAAACCAACGAACCCTATAACAGCAAGGAAACCCCAACCCGCGAGCAAGTGAAGTCATTGTACCTCAAACAACAGGGCAAGCCCAACCTGCAAGCCGAAGAAGCCGACACACTCAATCACCAAGCGATGAAGCCCAAAACAATAAGTAAGGAAGCCAACCAACCCACGAACAGCAAGGGACCCCAAACCCTCAAACAAAGGAAACCCAAACCCCAACAGTATACAAGGAACCCAAATCAGCAGACAAGAGACAACCAAATCCAACAACAAGCAATGGAACCCTAACCCGTGAGCAAAGGAAAACCTAAACCCCAACACAAGTAAAGGAGCCAAACCCATCTCAAGCAAGAAAATCTCAAACCATAAGCAAAGGGACAAGTCAAACTCAACGACAACCCAGAACAGCGATCAAACCCCTCAGTCGAACCCAACAAGAGCATGAAACAACACCATCAGCAAGGAGCCACAAACTGCAACCAATAGGAGAGCCGCAATACCCTAAATCAGCGAGCACGGGATAACCGCAACCAAGGAACCACCGAGCTCCCAAATCAATAAGCAAAGGGGCAAACTGCAGCAAGAGGAAGCTGCCGTACTCAATCAGCGTCACAAGCAATAGGAAGGGGCCGAACTCCAAAACAGGAAGGATGAGAGCCACCGAGCCTCGACAGTGAGCAAAGGAAGAGACCAAAAGCAAGAGAAGCCACCGAACTCAACAACGAGCAAAAGAGGGGGCCATCGAACTCAAATCGGCGAGGAAGGGATAGAACGAGGTCACGTCAAGGGAGAGGAGGCATCGAAAGCCCCTAGGACTCCTGTCGCTGCGACGTGGGAGAGAGAGAAAGCGAGAAAGCACTAGGGATTCGTCGGGAGTTGCCGCTCGTATGAAGGACGCGTCGAAAAAGAGCCCTCGGGGATCGCTGCGGGATCGAGGGGAGAAAGAAGCCCCTCGAGGGTTTGGGCTTCCGCTACGGGCTAAGAAAACGAAAAGGAAGAAGAAAAGAAAGAGGGAGAATGGGCCGGGCCATTATATTCTACCCACCTTAGAAAAATTCCGTTCTTGGAATTCTCATAAGATGGATCGAGTCAGTCGAGTATCGCACTTCTTGCCTGCTCTACACTGTTTCAGAGGTAATTGCGCAGACCTGCATAGACCACCACTTTGTAACGAACCCAAAACAGTAAGTAAATAAGCCAGCCACAATCCACAAGCGAGGAAAGCTAGCCGCACCCAACAACAAGTAAGGTGGACTAACCAGACTCATCAACAACCCAGAATCCCACAACAGCAACAAGGGATTCAGCCAATCCAAACAAGCAACAGAAAAGCTAACCACAACTCAACAACCAACAGGGAGCCCAAAGTCGCAAGTAAGGAAAATCAACAAACCTCATAACAGCAAGGAAACCTCAGCCCGCAAGTAAGGGAAGTCACCGTACCTCAAACAACAGGGCAAGCCTAACCCGCAAGCCGAAGACGCCACCGCACTCAATCACCAAGCGATGAAGCCCAGAACAGTAAGGAAGCCAACCAACCCAAGAACAGCAAGGGACGCCAAACCCTCAAGCAAAGGGAACCCAAACCCCAACAGTATACAAAGAACCCAAATCAGTAGTCAAGAGCCAACCAAACCCAACAAGCAAGGGAACCCTAACTCGCGAGTAAAGGAAGACCCAAACCCCAACACAAGCAAAGAAATCTAAATTAGAGTATATGTGATAGAGTCTACCTGAGATCGAAGCCGAAGAACCAAGATAATTAAGATCTGAAGCCCGAACAGCCACCAATCAGCAAGAAGCCCAAATCCTCCAGTAAGGAGAGCCGACGCACCCTAACAGCAAGGAAGACCAAACCTGCAAGCAAAGAGTGTCAGCCAAATCCATCTCAAACCACAAGAAAAGGGACAGGTCAAACTCAACAACAACCCAGAACAGCGATCAAACCCCTCAGTCGAACCCAACAAGAGCATGAAACAACACCGTCAGCAAGGAGCCACAAACTGTAACTAATAGGAGAGCCGCAACACCCTCAATCAGCGAGCACGGGATAACCACCAAGAAACCACCGAGCTCCCAAATCAACAAGCAAAGGGGCAAACTGCAGCAAGAGGAAGCCGCCGTACACAATCAGCGAGCAAGAGGACAGATCGCAAGCAATAGGAAGGGGCCGAACTCCAAAACAACGAGGGGAGACACCGAGTCTCGACAGCGAGCAAACGAAGAGACCGAATGCAAGAGGAGCCACCGAACTCAACAACGAGTAAAAGAGGGGGGCCACCGAACTCAAATCGGCGAGGAAGGAAGAGGACGAGGTCACGTCGAGGAAGAGGAGGCATCGAAAGCCCCTAGGGCTCCTGTCGCTGCGACGTGGGAGAGAGAAAAAGAGAGAGACACGGGGGATGGCGTCAGGAGTTGCTGCTCGTACGAAGGACGCGTCAAAAAAAAGCCCTCGGGGCTTGCTGCAGGATCGAGGGGAGAAAAAAGCGACTCACGGGCTTGGGCTTCCGCTGCAGGCTGAGAAAACGAAAACGAAAAAGAAAAGAAAGAGGGGGAACGGGCCGGGCCGTTACATGATCTCGATAGTGATGTCCCGAACCAAGCTTCTCGTCACAGCAAAAACACAACCACTTGACGCACTTATTCTGTATCTACATTTCCATGAAGCGTTTGAACTTATTTTTGGATCATGTCTCATTGTTCTTATCTTGGGTTGTCTGAACTCTTGTTGTCGGTGTCTTCTATACCTCTATTATGATATTGCTACGGTAAGTGAACCCGCTCGTTGCTCCTTTGGCATGCCTCTACGTCATGTTCGTGTCCCTAATTATCTGTGCCATTTCCATTGCTTCACCTAGCCCTCTCTGCCTCAAAAGATATAGCTCGGCTCGAATGTCGGCCTTGGGCCTCTTCATGAAGTTTTCTTCCAAAACCACTTTCGATATCCCTTTCACTCGGCCTGAGAGCAACTCAAATCTCTTCATGTACTCCTTGACTGTCTCCTTTTGTTTGAGTGTAAAGAGCTGTTCGTACAAATCGCCGCCTTGTGTGCCGCGAAAATGGTCCAACATGCAATTTTAAAACTCCTCATAGGAATGCATAGGCTAACTATGCTCTCTTCATTATAACTACGGTAAGGGCCTTCCCTTCCAAGCATAGGGCCCAGCCATCAGCGTCTCTTCTTCTATCAATCTATTTATTACAAAATATTGTTTGGCATGGTATACCCCTCCAATCGCCATGCCCTAGCTATTTGTTGTCGACGTCGCCTTGCCCTAGCTGTTTGTCGTCGACATTGCCTTGGTAATCTGAATCAACAAAGAAATGAAGCGATGTCACAAAGAGATAAATTTTGGGAATGTACGTGTTCACGTACACATTTGCCCAAACATTAAATAGTGTTTACATGTTTGCCATAACTCTAAAATCTCAGAATTAAACTGAATGGCAAACTTGTAAATAATGTTAAATATTTGGGTTAGTCATGTAGTGGAAAAGCTGTCGGTCACTTCAAAGTTTACTCAACAAATTTCTATTATTTACATGTATGCACATGCTTCATTCCTACAAAAATAATACTAATGGCAAACTAGTAAATATAATTAATTTGTTGACTAGATTTGGAATGATGATCGGGACGCAGAGGGAATGTTGGCATGATATTCACACCCTACATTTGTCTAAACATATTGCGCATTATTTACAAGTTTGCCATTCTAACTAATGAGAGAGTGTTTTTAGCTAAATGTTTAGGTGAATAGCAAATTTTAACTAATATTGTTCATAATTATGTTATTAGTTACAAATTATCTTATTAGTTTGCCATTATCTTTTTAGTAACAAATTTTAACTAATATTGTTAGTTGCATGTAAGTTACAATTTTTTTGGTTCATCGGAAAGCAGTAAACAGTGCCCGAAGGCCGGCTGGCAGCCCGGCACAAGAGCCCGGAGGAGCCACTACACTAGCTACACTAAGGGGGTAAATTACAATTTTTTGAAACTATGGATACAGACGAAAAGAAACTAACCTCTGAAACCTCCGAAACGGGAGAAACCGAAACCGAAACCTAAATTTCTGGAAGAATGAAACCGAAAACAAAACCAAGACCTCCCCCCCCCCAAAACAAAAACAACAACAAAGACCTCAAACCTTTTAAGGCACCCCCCCCCCCCCCCCCCCCCCCCAAAAGGCTGATGGGCCTCAATAGGATTTTCTTTCTCCCTCTATATTTATATTTACACTAGTGCATAATTGTTGATAACTAATAAGAAGGATTCATGCAAGGAATTAACAACTTTTTATTTCTACAAAAACAGTATGCAGATTCTCACGTTATGCTGATGTTGACCTTGTTACTGGCAAAGTAATTTTTAGTGAACTAAAAATAATGAAATCAGATCTTATCAAGTTATTCGGTTTTCTCAGACAAAAAAAACTAACACTGCTAAATTCCTGGCATGTTACCTGGATCACCTTACAGTTGCTACCCACCGGCTTACACAACATTTCTGACTTCCCCTCCATGATGATTTCCTTCCTGTCAAATGGGAGCCCCACTTTGTCCCTTAATTCCTAAATCTAAATGGTTCTCCGATTAAGTATTCAATGCAGATTGCTCTTGAGACTGAAAAAAGCCTAGCACTGTTGACCATCCAGTTATGATCAAATGCATCCATGACAAAAATAAATAAATATAAAAATATTTTAAATAATTGGTATTCTACTTAAAACCAAACACACAGCCATTTCCGTCATTAACCAGCTTCAATGGTGTATAGGGGGTTTTCTTTAAGGTGGGTCTAATTCCCTACATTTGGTGGACTACGGATTGGTTGCAGACTGTTTGATTAGAAAAGACGTAATAACAGAATACCCCATGATTCAACCAAACCCTCCATGAACAAATAAGGAAAAGCAAGAAAATAGAAAAGCAAGAGGAAAGAAACATCTTTTCAACAAAAATCAACCCTTTATTAAAATGAGAAATAGATCATTTTATAATAGTCATTTGCTTGATGCCCAAAGAATTCCTGTTCTAGTCGAATTCTGCTTAGAAAAATCAACGAAGAAAGATTTGGATCCTAATATAATAATAGTAAAAAAATCCTAAGAAAATTAGGAAACCAAAACCAAAATATTGAAATATTGAAAACCTAAACTAATTTGGAACCTGCTGAAGCGAATATGCAAACAACAACAAAAATCTCCATCTCTTTCTAAACACCCGTATTAGTAACTTATTGCTGGTGACATTGTATATCACCTTCTATCATTCTGGTCTATAAAAAATGAAAAATGACTGGCAAATAGGAAATTAAGGCTGAAGTGTTATATGGCCTCTGGGAATGGTGGAAAGCCCTCACCAGCCTACTCTAATTTCAACCCCATAGACTGGCAAATGAACTTTCCTTTTCCGGGATCAACCATGATGATATCAATTTAGGCATGTTACCGGACACCAATTCACATATAACTGGCTTCAAATGCGAAGGCTCTCATGGCTTCTGGGATATGTAATGCATTGTAACATGTGACTTCGTTCTTAAGCATGATTTATTGTGTCGGAGAAGATGCTAACAAGTAGGAACTATCAAATAGAATGTATAGACTAAAAATTGAGTACAGATTATGGAAAAAAAAGATGGTCATATAGTACCTCATTTAGGCGCCAAAGCCCAAGGGGCCTTTGCAAAGATGCCAGCAGTGTACATAAAGCAGCTGAATGCTCAGGTCGGATCGATCTTGATATTTCAGCAAAGTTTGGCCCCTGCATTACAATATTGTTCTAGTTGAAGGCTGGTATGAGTTTAAAACAAAGTGGGGTTGAAGTTAGATAATTAATAGTAAATTGGCTCCAGGGAAGAAATAAGTTAACATGCCTGTGACACATGCAACAACAGTGGCACCTTAGTGTTGCTCCCACCCAATACAGCTGCTAGAGTTTCCTTTGGATAGATGAAAGCAGAAAAACTGAAAAACCCAGCATCATTGAGAGGAGACACCCACTGTGCAACATCTCGAGGAAGAAACCCAAGGTGCACACTATCTGCTCCAAGAAGCAACAGCATTAGGTGTTAGTAACTTAGTACAAATAGGTGTTTGTACAAATTGGTAGGTTGTAATTTACTTCACACGTGGACAATATTTCTTAAGGGTAAAAGATATATTTCCTATTCTATCTAAACTAAATGTTTTGCAAACAGTGAATGCAATGCAATGAAAAATACCCATAATCTTCACCATGGAACCTTTAACATGGATGCAGTCTTGATGAACAAGTATATGTATAGGATTCTTCGCTACTTTTAAATTACTCATTACCAAGAATCCTGAAAGCCAAATCTTATTACTTTGGGTCATCAGTCTTCTCACACAAATTTAAATTCATTTTTTCCATAATATTGTTTAATTATAAAAACGGCACTAAAATGTGCTATCTTTAGTAATGAAATGTTCTTAGATTGTCATGGCCTTGATTTTTATATTCATCTTTTATTAAATTAAATACTTTCAAAATATTTAATTTATTTTTGGTGATTTTGTAATGTTTCTCAGCTTGTTATTAAGCCAAATCCATTAATCCATTAACTTAAACCCTTAACTATTAACCTGAAAGCCGACATGAAAGCCGACAAGTTATCTTTATAAAAATATCATCCTCTCCTTTTCTTCTCATTCTTTTTCTTCTTTATTTTCTTTCTCTTTTCATTTTTCCTCTGAATAAAGGAATCGACGGCCATTGCTTGCACTCTTAATGGTGATCGTGGCTGCCTACGTAGCCAACGATCACTCACCTCTCCGATATCACTCCGCCTCCCTCATCTTCATGTCCCCACGATCCATTTCCCCGCGCCGCACCATTTCACATCTTCCCCTATTTAAAACCTAAACCCTAAGGGGATCCTCACCGATATCTCACTTTTTAATCTCTGTGATCGCATCTCTTTGTTCTCTTTCCCCCCTCTTTCTTTACAATCTGAGCACAGTAGCAACAGCCCTAACCGCAAATCACGATGAGACGATGTGGCCCTCTGACAACAGTGTTGCATTTTCTTCTTCACCTTACTTTATATTGACAAGCTTCATTGATATCTTTATGGTCTTGATAAAATCGACCCAAACATGTGTGATTTTTTAGGGATTTGTTAGTTGTTTGAGCTGATTTGCTCTTGTACTTGATGTTTTGGGGTTTTGGTTGTGTTCCCTGGGGCTTGTTACCTCTAATTAGATGGTGGAGTGTTCTTTTTAGGAAATTTTGCATCTGATCATCCTTCTTGGGGTTCAGCTAGGATTCTTTGATGTTGTTATGCCTTTGTTGTCCATGTTCAGGTTCTCTGTTTAGATTTTAAGCTTTTGTTTTACTACCGTTTGGCTCTACTATACATGTTCGAGTTCTTTATGTGGCTGCAGGCCTTAGTTTTACTACAGTTTAGCTTTGATATCCTTGTTCGGGTTCTTTGTTTGTCCATAAGCCTCTATTCTGCTACCGTTTGGCTCTATTATCCTTGTTCGGCTTCTATATTTGGATTAGGTCTTTGTTTTGCTACCATTTGGCACACTACCTCTGTTCAATTTTCTGTTGGCTTATGATTGCTTCTGTTCGGGTCTATTTTGATAGTGATCCCTCTGTTCGGATAGTAGTCTGGCCTTGAGATACATGATGAAGAAATTGGATTATTGAGTTGCATGCTTAGATTGATATTTTCGCATTTAGTGATCATATAATGATTCTATATATGAGAAAACAACTTATATGTTGATAGAAAATATAGAACCTTACTGCAATATACTTAGATTGATCATGTAGCATATGTACATAGATAATTATACTGTATACTGTCTATTCAGGTCAACCGCGTATACTTGTGTTTTCGAACCATGCTAGTGTTGCATCAATGATCATGTTGGTCATATTGATGATTCAGTTTATACCCTTGATATTGATGATGGATGTTAATCTCATGAGTTAGTACGATTCTCACGGTCACAGTCCCTTAAGCATAGGTTCAATTCATAACCATAAGGATTAACACATGATTTACACATATCTTGGGTTGACATTTAAACTGTCTCGTATTTATGATATGCAAAACATACTCCCAAACTTAAATTGTTATAACCATAAAATTATCACATAATTAAATATTTCTAACTGTACTTAATATATTTACTTCCATGCAAATGCCACTTACACCACACCCAATTACAAGATTTGATATGACACTGATTTCTTATACATGATACCGTACCTGATAATGCTCACATGAAATTACTACACTTAATAACTGAACATAAAAATGAATGCTACAAATGCTACCGGATTTGTTCATTGTACTTGATACACTGCCTTCTATAACCACTTTCGTGCTATAATCGATGTCTAGATCATAGTATGTGGTACTTGACATTGTTCCTGAAATACCATACTTGATTACATGATACTATGTCTTCATTGTACTAGGCATTGCATTTTTATTTGAATCTTAGGAATGAGAACTAAGTGTCATATATAACTAAGTGTTACAATGAGCAAAGTATTACATGGAACTAAGTGCTACACGAAACAAAGTGCCACACTACGCAGGTGCCACCACTTGAATCTATGGTAGCCATCTCTAGAATTTATGATGAACACTTCTTGAATATGTGGGAGCTGCCTCTTGAATCCATTAAGCCATCTCAAGAATCCATTTATCATGTTCTCCTTGGCCTCCAAGCAAACCATTGCAATGTCCATGTACTATCTTATTACTGAATACTGGGAGATAGGAAACTAATTACCGCAGAAGGTACGGGAGTGGCAAACGAGCCTATTGTATCTGTGTTTTCTGCCTTTCAATAATGGAGGTATGGTTACTAATGTGTCTGCATTTTACTCTCTTCAGCTATGGAAAGGGTATCATTTACTGTTGGTACCCACGGGTATACAACCATAGGGCTCGTGACCCTGATTATACCAAAGTTGCATATCGTACTTTGGACATGAGCTCGGCACTAGATTAGGAATATCACGCTTAGCTCAGTTACTGACATGGTTTTAAATATTGACCGACACTGTTGATTTATTATCCGATATATCGGTATCGGGTCCGATCTGATCCGATACCGATATATTTGGATGAAAATGGCCCGATAAGTTCATTTATCAATCGATATAGACCGATACTGATGATAACGGGTATAAATTTTTTAAAACAAGTTTGGATCGATTCAATCCAAACATGTTTCATTAAAACAGAAAAACAACTCTCTTTGCTTGCCTTCGTCGCTCTTTGATGCTTACTACGCCCTCGATCGCTTTATTTCGCTTGATCGTGAAATTTTAGGGTTTTAAACGTTCTTTTTATCAAATTTTAAGGGAAATTGGAGGTAAATCAATAAGAAAAGTAAGTCTATATGATTTTTGTTCTTAATTCTACATTTTTACATTTTTTGCCATTTTTGTGATTTTTTAGATATTTATAAGTTTTCTTCTTTGATTTTTTTAGATCTTTTCCTTCGATCTTCTTCTTCTTTCTACTCCACGACGGATGCTTCTTCATCTTTCTTTTTCTCTCTTTTTCTTTCTTCTCCTCCACGGCTGATCCTTCTTCTTCTTTCTTTTTCTTCTTCTTCACGGCTAATCCTTCTTCTGTTTCTTTCTTCGGACCTCCTCCTTCTCTGCTACGGCTTCTTATTCTTCTCCATTCTTCTTCTTTCTTCATATCTTCTTCTTATCGGCTACGACTTCTTCTTCTTCTTTCCCACCCTTTCTTGTTCTTTGTGCTCATGTGCTTTGCCACTCTGTGATCACGGGCTCATGTGCTCTGGCAGCCAACTCATGTGTTCTTTCACTCTGAGATCACTAGCTCAATGCTCTAGACCATAACTAGTTTGCAATTCACAGAGCACTAGAGCACCTTAAATGGGTTTGTAATTCTGTGATGAGTGTGAGACTATGAGAATAATAATTTCGATGACAACATTGTTCTGAGAAAATAATAAATATTGTTGGATTGAAAAATATTATTTCGATAATGACATTATTTTGAGAAAACTATGGAATGCACATAAATTATTATAAAATAAAATTGCTTCCAGTTAATCTTTGAAGTCAAGTATTAGGTCATACTATTGTCTTAATGTCTTATTAAAGATATAACACTTGGATTAGTTGGGAGTTCATGCATTTACTATGCATGCACTTGTATAGTTGGATAACTAGCCTTAATGGATTATTAGATAATGGATATTATATTAGTTTTGGTTTGACACTTGACATAGAGATTATTGGTTGGATATTGTCCCTTACAAGCTACTGCATAGGCTTCCGATCTTGACTATAGATATTGACACAATGATATTGTCTTTGGGATACAAACAGAGACGTCTCTTGATTCTTGAATATATGATTATGTATGTGTAAATTCCATCATTATTCAGTCATGAGTCATGATAAGTTTTAATTTTTTTTGAAATGTTTATATCTTAAATTTCAATTTAATAATTTTTCAACGTTTGTACTCTTTGATAGTAAATATCGAAAATGTCTTCGGAAGCTTTTACCAAGGCATCATCCGCCATGGGAGGAACAGATTTTTGGAATCATGGAGTGAGTTGCAAGCACATAAAGTGAGTTGCATTTTTGTGAGTATGTCATGAGCAGCTTTATTAGCCATTCAAAGACCCATTGTGTAGAAATAAGAGGAAATGTTGCTCCTTGCACAAAAGTTCGAGATGAGATTAGGTTGAATGCAAACAAGGCATTAAAAGCCACACAATCATCAAAAGATGTGAAAGAATCAAAGCTTCAAACTCTTAAAGATGGAGTGATAACTAGAGAAGTGGATGTTGAAATGGAGTCATCCCATGAAACCAGTCATAAACCTAGATGTCTAAAGTTCAAAATGCCCATGGAAGCATGTGTAGGTTCAAGCCTTCAAGGAATGAAAAAGATGGAGCAGTTGAGGGAAGGATAAAGGAAATGGGGTGCAAACCATCCTTAATGAACGCGGGAAGAAGAAAAGAGAAGATGTGTGTGTGTGAATCGCACGATGTATTTTTGAGAAAGGTCACCATTTTCTATGATGAATCACTCATTTTTTGATAGATGTTGCAAGTTATTGACAAATATGGACCGAATGTGAAAGGTCATGTATCTTATGAGATACCTAAATGAAGGAGAAGTTGAAGCTTTTATCGAGACATGCAGACTACATAGGCAACCACAAAACGAAAAGAGGCAACACAAGGCTACAGGCAAGAGCCCAAGCAGCACAAAGCCAAAAGACAACTGCAACCAACATCGCAACCATAATAAGAAGTGACAAGGAGAGGCAGCAAAATCTCAAATGCACCCCACCCATAAATTCCCAATAAAATTCATATATTTCCAAGCTCGTCGTCATCATAACAAGGGAAAAATACCATTCCAGATCACAATCAACCCATGAAAAACATACCAACATTTAGTAATTTCCCATAATTCATGCATAATGGAACATAATGACCAACTTATCAATGTTGTAAATTAGTTTAAAGGGATCTACCTTTCATCAAAGTGATACAATCTTCGAGAAAAATCAGAATAAAAAGAGAATTTTGATGTTGGAAAGGGGAAAAGATGTAATTTTTATTTATTTGAGGAAAAGAGAATACAAGATAGGTGACCTCTTTAGGAGAGAAAGCTACCCATCTAGCTTTATCTTCGAGACTAAAGCCTAAATCTCCCAATCAAGAACAATCTTTCTTCTCACCATAGACATGTCTCCTTCTAATGATCATTACCTTCTTATTTATAACAAGTCGCTCACTAATTAGGTAATTAAATAAAAAAGACTAAATTACCATTTTTATTTAAACTATTACCAAATGAGGATCCTAATATTTTTCTCACATTAAACCTTACCAAATGAGGGGCCTAAAATCACTCTTATTTAATGGCATGATTTCCACATTAAACCATTACCAACTGAGATCTCATTCACATTCGTCGCACCATCCAATCGCATCATTTCCCATTAAATCCTTACCAAATGAGGTGCCTAAAATCACTCTCTCATTTAATGGCATGATTTTCCAATTAACCATTACTAATTGAGATCTCGTCCACATTCGTCATACCGCTCGTCCACATTCGACGTATCCCAATCGCATCATTACTCTGCCCCCAAAGAACCACCTTGTCCTCAAGGTGGTGCATGAAGTGCGTGAGATACTCATCTCCAACTGATGGTGCGCGCCTCCTCTTGGATCAAAAGCCAACCAAGGTCTCCATTGTCCTTCACGAAGCCCGGAAAGAAGCTACAGCAATCATCAACGTTCCTCGTGGATTCATCATGGCATGAAACTAGTCGCAAGACCCAAATGAGCCAACCGTCTACCTCTGAAGCTCTGCGATGCTCCTAGGTGCCAAGACAGGGCCCGCAGGGGCTCTGCAATGCAGGCGGGGGGCATGTCGGCCCTGCAAAGGAAATGCATGGCCCTAAGGACCTATGAGGGGGCCGCTGCTCCATCCCGTATCCTTCCGATGGTTGGGCTGCCTTGGATCTTCGTCGAAGTTGTCAGCTGGGTTTAGATCTGAAGGTGAATAATCTTTTTGTTGGACATCCTTCTCCAAATAGATGATTTTGCCATTGTCTCTTTCCAAAGCTAGCGCCTTTTGGTCCGCATCTCTGTCATTGTCTTCGTCTTTGTTCAGATTTGATGTCGTGTCGCCCTTTGGATGGGCCTCCACATGAAAAATTTCATAAAATTTCATCATTTCCGAGTCAGCAGCTTCAAGCAAACCAAATGCTCTATAAGATTGTTCTCTATAAAGAAAAACTGTAGCATTATTTGGATCAAAAGTTAAGATCTCTGAACCTAATGCAATGCAACGGTGATAGCATCCAGTCATCAGATAACAACCCATCAATTTAACTTGACATCGTAAATGTTGAGTTCCACCTTAGCTGTGGGAATGTTGTTGAAATGAGTTTTTGCGAGAACATATTTGTTAGCTGCCTCCTGAAATTTTTCATATCGATAAATCTTGTTCCCTTCTTGTCGCAGCACATCAGCTCTTTGTAGCATATCATCAAACACCTGGTGATCTTTCATCGTGGCCGCAGAATAGTCGTGCTTTGATACCACTTAATACGATCTTCGAGAAAAATCAGAATAAAAAGGGATTTTTGATGGTGGAAAGGGGAAAGATGGAATTTTTATTTATTTGAGGAAAAGAAAATACAAGATAGTTGACCTCTTTAGAAGAGGAGGCCACTCTTCTAACTTTACTTTCGAGACTAAATCCTAAATCTCCCAATCTAAAATAATCTTTCTTCTCACCATAGACATGTCTCCTTCTAATGATCATTGTCTTCTTATTTATAACAAGTCTCTCACTAATTAGGTAATTAGCCAAAAGACTAAATTAACCTTCTTATTTAAACTATTATCAAACGAGGATCCTAATATTTTTCTCACATTAAACCTTTACCAAATAAGGGGTCTAAAATCACTCTCTCATTTAATGGCATGATTCCTATATTAAACCATTACCAATTGAGATCTCATCCACATTCGTCGCACCGTCCAATCGCATCATTTCCTATTAAATCCTTACCAAATGAGGTACCTAAAATCAATCTGTCATTTAATGGCATGATTTTCTCATTAAACCATTACCAATTAAGATCTCGTCCACATTCGTCGCACCGCTCGTCCTCATTCGATGTATCATAATGCATCTCAAAGTCAAAGGGAGTCAAAATCAACATCGGAGCCCTTGTCGTCTCACTGAACTTCGCAGATGCAGCTGCCTCAAAAATAAGATGAATTTTCAGAGCAACTTGAAACGTAAAGAACGAGATTTAAGCTCCGACAAATAAGAACAAGAGAGAAATCTAGGGTTATGGCTTTTCATGTGAGGAGAGTAAAATAGGAGAGGATAAGAGAGTTGGGGAACCATTGTAGGATCATAGGGGAGGCAGAAGCGGCGTGGGTCGCCATTGTGGTTTTGCCGATCGGGATTTTTTTAAACACGCCAAGGAAAGAAAGAGAGAAATAATAAAGAAAGAAGAAAAAAGAAAGAATAAATGAAAGAGGGGATAGACAGCTCAGATATTTTGGGTAAAATAATTTGGGTTTAAGTTAAGCAGGTTGGGGTTTAGTAAAATGGATTTACGTGAAAAGAAATTTAGGCCTTTACCCATAGAAAAAATAGAGAAAAATTGCTGAAAAATCCCAAAATTTTTAGAAAAATAGATTCTCATAAATGCAAATTTTTAGGCCTTTACCGCTTATAATGTAAACATCGTGCAATTTGGAAATTTCTAACTTGCTAGTTAAGTAGTAACAAAAATGGTTTACAACCATAGAACACAATGGAATCAAAAATTTCACCTCAAACTAGCTTGGTTGAAGAAACATCTAAATTTATTAAATATATAATTTTTTTGTCAGTCCAAACTGTTAGTCTGGGTCTTATTACCTTAAATGTAAACATTACATAATTCAAAAATATTTAACCCGCATGTTCACAAAATAAACATTTTTTAACAATAGACCAAATGACTATTTGATGAGTGGATTAGCAATCTCCGACTTGTATTGTATGCTTACATTTTAAGGGAAGAAGATGAAAATAATCTGGTTGGATGGCTCCAAAAAATTGATATATTAAGTTATTAATTGATGTAGCCATCCCCTCCCATAAGAAATTGAGGTAACACCTTAGGTCTCATTTCCTCTGCCCCCCTCCCTCCTCCCTCTCTCATGTGTGGTTAAGGGATATTATGAAAATTTCCTCAGATGGCAGTTAAAACAGCACACCTCTCTCCTCTTTTGAATGATCTTGATCTCCATGTGTTAAAACATTGTTACATCAAAAATGTTGTGGTTTGCATGTTTTTGCCCAAGTACATAGGGAAGCCAAACGTTCTGTTCTTTGAAAATAGTTAAATTTTCGATCACTCAATGTAAGGAAAACCATATGCAAATCCCCATATTTTTATTTTTTTGTATATTTACTAGTCATAACCCGTGCCCGCGGGCACGGTTCATTTAAGATTTTCCCACGTGACATCTTTGTTCTCTAATAAATTATTTCCACAACCAAAATTACGCGGAAAAACAAATTAACGCAAAAATATTTAGCGGCAAACGGGCGCCTTCGGCCTGGAACAACAAATTCGGCGCATGTGCATTCGATACAGAACAACAAATTCGACGCGGGTGCCT